>NHNW01000031.1:0-460797 GCA_002786025.1 Zasmidium citrigriseum | reverse complement strand
TTTCGGTCTACTATATAGCGTCTAAAAGTCTCCTTTTTATAGATTAACGCTACCTTATAGATCTCCTCTTTAGTCCTTCGTCTAGCGTATCTAGTATTTATATACTCGCTAAATACTCGTTCTAGGTTTTCTCGTACTACCCCCGTATATAAGGCTAGAAGTATATACTCTTCTAGTTAATCCTTAACGCTAAACGCCCTATTCCGACGATTACGTATAGTATTCTTTAGGAAGAGATTAAGATATTTATTTACTCTATTAATCTTAAACTAACCGTCTACCCTTCTAGAAAAGTTTACTAGTCCGTTCGCTAGTATTATACGCTATAGCGGTTTATTAGCGGCTTTCGTATCTACTAGACGCTTAAGCTAGAGTATAATAAAGATATAGTTCTTATTTAAATATATATAGAAGATTAGAATATACTAGTCGATAACTAGCTTTAGAAGTCCGATATCTATATAGGATACTATATAGTATAGTATATAATATATCTTAACGACCTTAATAAATCTAATATAATTAACCCGTTCCTTTAGACCTATAGATTAGACTAGCTTATTCTTATCTAGTATACTAGCCGAGGTCGTTTAGGAGCCTAACCTACTACTAGAGGTATTATCCTTCTTCTTAGCCTTTTGCTTCTTTATCTAAGCGGACGATAGGCTATTTACCTTACGAGTATCTTCTAAAAGGTCGTCTAGGTCGAGTCGTCTATATACTAGGAAGAAGGCCTAATTATAAATAGTATTAATTAGTCGAATTATACTAGCCTTACCTAGACTAGTAATCTTAGTACCTATACGATCTATATACTCTAGACTCTAATTATCCCTATAGTTTAGAATATTATATACGAATACTATAATACGCGTATAAAAGCTATCTTATACTAAGCGCTCTTAATAGCTAAATAGAGCCTATATAGTAGGGTAGATCTTCTAATCTATTATATTCTAGTATACTAGAAGGTACGACGGCCTACTAGACGCCTCGTTCCTATTAAAATTAGTCTCTATAACTTATAGTAGATATATTTTAAGATAGAATATCGTAGGGATAGGTAGGATCTATTAGGCCTTATTAAATATACTATTATTCTCCTTAGACTCCTTTTTCTAGGTTCGTAGATTCGTTAACGTCTTATTATTACTATAGACGAGGCGTATAAACCTAGTAGGATCGTATACTAGTAGGCTATATAGAAACTCGAACCGCGGATACTACTAGGTATAATAGACTTCGTCGCTAATAATTATATTAGGGGCGTCTAGTACTAGCGCCTCTAACCTAGATACCTCCTCTATCTTAGAAGTCTTATAGAGCGTCCGTAGATTAAACTAACTTTCTAGAATATCCTCTATTACGTTCCTATACCCTTAGTCGTTCCTTTATTCTCTAGTATAAGCTATAGTATTATATAGATAGTCTTCTAAGGTTCTAATCGGTCGAGCGTTAGTATAATAGGGAAACTAGGTATATAGGACTATTCGAGTTTACTATCTCCTCTATCCTTACTAAACGCTTATCTAAGATCTGGACCGTAGAGTCTAGCTAGATATAAAGCGATAATACCCTTCGAGATACGTACCTATATTAGAGTATATATATTACCTAGTATACTAAATATATTATACGGCTAGAGTAGGACGTCGTTATATAATATATCGATAGTTAAGCCTCTATATAGTACTTTAATCGACTTAAATACCTTTCTAGACGTAATATAGGCCTACTTCGGTTAACTAGTAAACCTAGTTTTATATACCCGCTCTATATAGTTTAGATTATCGAAATAAAAGTACGAGTTCTTATCCTAGCTAAATATACGGAGGTTCTAAGCCGCTAGACTATATAGACGTTTATTCGACTAGTATATACTCCTAGGGAAAGAATAGACGCCTATACTAGCTAGCGTAGCGATTATATAGCGTTTAATACCCTAGCTCTAAAGGTATATTACCGTTATACGATTAAGTTAATAGCTAGTACGGACGGACGTTACTCTAGTAAAGTATAATACTAAAAAGATAATCTAGCGATAAAGTCGAGTACGCGAGGGCGTAGGGATAAGGCTAACGAGAAAGGTATAGAGCGTTAGCGTAGCCCCCGTAATCTAAGAGTATAACTATATATATAATACGTCTTTAGCCTACTAGCTATAATACTACTAGCCGAACTCCTATATACGTTAGTTAGGCGACTCTAACGAGATTCTACCTTACCTTAATCCGCCTAACGGCCTTAAGTTCGCGTCTAATAGTAGCTATATATACTATATATAACTTACTATTCGTAAGAACTAGTCTTAGGTAGCGTATAACCGCCTCTTCTTCTAGAACCTCTACTAGAATCTAGGCTCGTTCGCGTATAGTCTTCGCTTATATAGTATAGTTAGCGCCCTTCTCTTTAGATATATACCGTATAATAAACTCTTTAAACGTTATACTAAGCCTCTATATCTCGCGTATAATAATATCTACTTTCTTACGCTTTAAGAGGAATTTTCTATACTAATTTCGACCCGCGTATAAAACGCTAGTCCCTCGATTCGACTTATAGCGAGATAACTAGGCGCGCTAAGTAGAGTAATCGCTATTAGATATAGCGCGGGCTTCGGAGTAATAGAATAGGAGGTAGGTATTAAGACTATAGGGACGCGTAACGATTATTAATATATATAGTATAATAATTACTAACCTATACTAAACTAGATTAGGTTTAGGCTCTTAATATTAAGACTTTAGTTATAATAAATACTAGAAACTCTATTATTATTTACGTAGCTTTCTCGATAATATAATCCGTCGCCTAGATATAGTAACTTAGCTAGAATCTAGACTCTTTAAAGGCGGTATTAGCGTCTAAGCTATTATTCGCCGTACCCGTTTAACTAGACTTCTATTACGAACTCTAGCGTTATTTAAAACCTCCTTTAGAGGACTACGACGGCCTCGCTTTCGTCTAGTATAGCTCCTAGATAGCGTATCTAGCCTCGCTCTATCGTTATCTATAATAGTATTATCTTAGCGTAGGCTCGAGTCCTATACGGGCGTCTAAGACTCTCTTATTATACCTAGTAAATCGATTAATATCTAGCGTATAGTATTAGACGTAGATATAGCCTCTATAGGGGATAGAACTACTCTAGAGGCCTATACTAGGGGATCTCTAGTTTCGGCTAACGTCTAACTATACTACGTCCTCTTCTTCGGGAGTCTAGAAACTACTACTATCTAGAAGACGCCTAGTCGACTATATAGTATCCTTAGATAATCGTTATCTAGCCTAATCTAGTTACTCTCTAGGTATCGAGTAACCGCTACGAGACTACTAACTAGGCGCTCTAGACTACTATACCGCTTAGCTAGCGATACGAGTACGTATTTCGGTACTAGACACCTAGATACGGGCGGGAATACTATATATTTATATAGTCGCTTTACCTTAGACGCCTCCTACGTAAATAACTATTTCTTTAGGCTAGCGACGACGCGTAGATCGACTAGCGGCCTATCCGAAGATAGATATAGTAGAACGGCTACTATATATATCGTACTATCTATAAGCGCTATCGAAGGCGTATATAGATTATAGTATAGCGCGCGATAGCTATTAGATACCTTAGTAAAGAACTCTAATAACGTCCGTCGTCTATAGGCTACGCTATACTCTAAAAGGTTTAGCTATATATATAGATTACGGTTTATATACTACCGCCGTTAGATATCGGTTAAAGGCTTCTTCTTCCTCTTTAATAGTAGCGTCTAACCCTTACTAAACGGCTTAGTCTCGTTAGCGCCTTTACTATTACTATATACTAGTAGGTCTAGTAGTTTAGGGAGTTATATCGCTAATCGAGCGGGTCTATAGTCTAGCTCTAGCTCTAGTCGGTTACCTAGCTACTATACCTTATATATAACCGTAAAGGTACTATTACTATACGCTTTTATATCCCGTACGGTACGCCCTACTCTCTATATAATTATCCGGAGCGTCGTATAAGCTAGTAAACGATACTAGATAATACGCTTAATATCTAGTAGATCTACCCTAAGACTAAGCGCTTCCGTAGCGAAAAGGATCCGAATAGTAGAGTCTAGCTTTTAGAACTCGCGTATAATAGCTCTTTAAGTCTAGCGTCGCGTCCTACTATAATAGGTTTATACTATACGATAAATCTTAGACGCTAAGAACCTACCTAGCTATTTTAACTATATAAATCTCTAGAGCGCGTTTACTACGGTATAGGTACTAGACCTAGAGTCGATAAATACTACTATCTTATCTAGTACCTTAGTCGCCGTACCGTCGACTATTCCCTCTACTAGATAGAATAACGCTAAGTAGTTATTTAGTATTCCTATCGGAGCCGCCGTATACTATATAGCGATCTCTAGCCGATTAATCGGATCCTTTACTACCTTATATTCCTCTCGAAACCTAGTAGCCTAATAATACTTCTCTAGTATCTAGGGCTCTAGAGTAGTAGTATACTTATAGAACCTAACCCTCCTAGATAGTATAGTCCTAAATACCTTTAGTATAGTATACTCTAGGCGAAACGGAGACTCTATACCCTACTAGTATACTAGATATAGCTTATCGTATACGACTAACCCTAGTCTTCGTCTAAAGGCGTTATCTAGCTATAGCCTACGAAACTATATCTAATACGCTATTTTAGGACTTAGGAGGATATAGCTATACTAACCTTAACGAATACGCTTCTAGTCTTCTAGTAATAAGTCTACTTTACGATTAGATATAAGAAGGAGCGGCTAGTCGCCTATACTCTTAATCCTCGCCTCTTATTCCTCTCTAATCTAGTTTAACGGAAGTATAATAATACTTATATAGTTATATAGTATAGAGTACGCCTAGAAGCTTATACTCTTTCCCGCTAACGTCCGTACTAACTAGACTAAGTCCTCTTTACTAAAAAGTAGGTACTAAATAATAGTAGTCTAGGAATACCGCGGAGTATATAGATATACTATACAATAGGCTAGGCGGATTAGTCTCTACTCCTCCTCCTTAGGCTCGTATATAGGTATATCCTTTTCTACCTCTTATACTATAATAGAGATCTTAGCTCGTATATCTACGAATATCTTCTTCTAAATAAATTCCTAGACCTTATCTATATCGTCTAATAGTACTATTACTACTAGCTCTATCCTAGACCTAAGCCTAGAGTTAAAGCTCGTACTAAGTATAGTCTACTCTTAGAACTACTCTCGTCTAATAGTAGCGCTACTATCCTTTAGCTATATAAATACGTATAAAGCGCGTCTAATTACTTCCTTTTACGTCTAGTTATCGACCTCGATATCTAGACTCTATATAATACCCTTTAGGTCCCGTACTTAGTCCTAATACCTAACGAAGTATACCTACCCTTTACCCTCTCTAAATAGCTCGCGAAGGTATTCCCTATATATTAACTAATATCTATAATTACTAGGATCCTCTAGAATCTACGCGCTATACTTAGACTTGTCTAATAAGCTATTCGAATCGCTATCTAAACTACTATACGCTAACTCGCTATATTCTACCTCTTTAACCTCCTCCTCTTTAGATAACCTATTATTCGATAGTACTAATACCGAACCTTCTACCGTCTCGAAAACCGTATCGCTAGACGTCGATTTCGTATCGTTACCGCCGCTAGACTTTAATACTCTCGCTAGACGCGCTTACCTAGTACGCCTACTATACTATACTATTCTAGAATCTAGTACGTAACTTTATATATATTAGTATATACTTTTAGATAGTACTATTTTTAGGGGGTCTTTATAGTTATTTACGGCGTCTAAAGCGTCTAGCGTTATCGCTATATAAATCCTATACTAATTTATACCTAATATAAAATATATTAGATATCGTAAATAACCTCGTATAATAAAATAGATAATAGATTCTTACTTAGTAGACTAAATAGACTAGACTTATATACTTTTATTTTTAAACTTATATCTAATAATATCGTCGTCGTATAGGTCGAAAAATAGGCCTTAGAATTACGTATATATAAAACGCGTATAAAGGCTTAGACTTACTACTAGACGTGTTAACTAGGCCCTTAGACTATCTCGCGATAGTCCGCGCAGCTTGCTGCGATTGGCGGACTAAGCGAAGAGATAGTCTGAGCTTCTGAGGCTAGACCTAATAGCCGTTTTCGCGGTTGGTAGGCAATGAAATTGATCGAATCTTTGGAGTATATCTCCTCTCGCGTTTCAGCCTGTATCCAACACGTGCGAGTTAACCACACAAATCACGGCGAATATCTTCTTTGGCATTCCGGTTGCGAATACTTCAAATATTCAACGGCCAAAGAAGCAGTAATACAATCAAGTTGACTGACAAACATCCGCTCGAGGAGCTGTGATGTGTGCCTATGAGAGCCATCAGTGTCCAATACCCCTCTCACAGGCAGCAGTACAGTCATATGCAGGACAGCACTCTGGCTCCCAAAGCTATATGTGCCACACCCGATACACTTCCAGGCGCTCCCTCATGTTCAAGAAACAACATGTCTTTCCAGAAACACACCATCAGCTCTCCCCAAGAACTAGAAACCCTCACCTCCCAACTGGCCACCGAAGACGGAACAACCAAACACCACATCCACCTCTCCCTCTTCGCCCCCCTAGCACATCAGGAAATCCTAAGTCAATGCAGAGACCACAACAGTCGCTACAGCATCACTCCCTCCGGCCGCCGCGCCGGCCTCACAGACTTTGAGTACCTAAACATAACGCCTCTCTCAAACGCCTGGCGCCAACACTGGAGATCCCTTCCCATGTCCTCCATCGCCCACGTAACATTCGACATGACGCTCCCATTACCTGACGAAGGCGTCGAGCGTGTACGCTGGAATCACGACAACACGCAGCGCGCGGGTGTGAAGATCCATGCTCCGGATCGGGGAAGTATAAGGCTTGTTGATACGTTGGCGTTGGAGATGTATATGCGGAGTAAGGGGAGTGTGAAAATGGATGTTATGTATGAAGGGGAGGAGAAGTGTAATGGGTTGGGAGTTGTGAGGAGTTATATTGAGGCTTTGGAGACAAAGGGACGGTCGAGCAGGGAGAGGAGCTTGAGGGAAAGGACGAGGGTTGGACATGGTTGACCCCTATGCGGTAGGCCTGACTGTCGGCATCCCAGGGAGCCTTACAAAAGAATCATACCTCAGACCTATCCCTCTATCCTAAATCTTATACGGCGCAGGCGAGATGCCTTCACATAAAGCCTTCAAGCGTAGAGACAGAACCCTCGATTGAAACCGCGTCATCGGCAGGAACCCAACCATGATCCAAAGGTTCTTCACTCCAGTCTCTCTGAAAGCGGCGTTGTATTCTCCCTCTTCATCAATGCCCCAAACGCTGCCGACTTGATCAGCAATCTTCGGGCCCAGAGTCTCCCGTATCGAGTCATTCAGACTCGAGAACCCGGTTGCGAAAACAACGAGGTCGAACTCGCGCTCGCGTTGGTCGCCTTCGCTCAAGATGACCTTATTCTCTGTAAAGCGTTGAATGTACCCCTTTTCGACTTTGATCTTGCCGTTGATGATGTGCTCGCATGCGCCTGCGTCGAAGTAAAATCCGCCGTTCCTGGTCTGGCCTAAGGTGGAGTTGCCGGTACCTCTTTGGCCACGCCAGGTTCTCAGACCGCGAGCATTGAGTGCTTCAAGTAGTGGTCGGTCAAGATCCTCCAGAACTTCTGCATTACGGCGACCTAATTCTTCGCCAGGACCGGTTGGAGTTGAGAAGAAGATCCGATCTACCTCCTCAGGATTTGGGCGGTTGCCACTACCATTCGGATCAGGTGCATAGCCGCCGAGGATACGGGGAACTGAGTGAGTGAGTGACATAACGTAGGTAGGCGAACGCTGGAGCAGCGTAACATCGATTCCCCTGCGCGAGCAATCGAAAGCAGTGTCGAATCCTGAGGATGATGTACCGACGACACAGACTTTCTTTCCGACGAAGTCGCGAGAGCTGTCATGGGCAGAGGAGTGACGGATAACACCGCCCTTAAAATCGTCCATACCAGGGATCTTGGGGGTGTACGGGACGCCGCAGAGAGAGGTCGCCATAACCACGTGTTTAGGATGCAGTGTCCTGGTTTGGCCCTCCTTGTCGACTATCACAGTCCAGTGTCCGTTATCGTCTTGATTGCATTCGATGAACGAGGATTTGCACCAGGCGTTGAGTTCCAGCGCAGAGGCGTACCACTGCATATATAGACCCTGTTTCTGCGCCGGGGTATACGTTGGCCAGTGTCGAGGATAGGAGAAGTACGGAAGATCGTCTGCCCAGTGTGGGAAGTGGAGCGACAGGTATTCGTATCGTTTCTTCCAGATGTCTCCAATTTCGTTGCGCTCAATGATCAGGCATTCCATGCCGAGTGCCTTGCATCGTGCGGCGAGAGCAAGACCATTCTGACCACCGCCGATGATGAGAACTTCCGGGTCGGCCGCATCATTTTCCTGAGCTCTCTGCGCTTCCCAACTGCTCGTTCCAGTCATGTGTCCATCGACCGGACTGCGCTCTGGAAATGCCTTGAGTTGTTCTGCGACGGTGTGCATAAAGTATATCTTCCAGCCGTCTTTAGTGCACACAGCATTGATGACAGCCGAAGCCATAATCAGCTCTGTCTCAAAGGAAAGCACGAGTTGCAAGTAGGCATAGTCGGGATATGGTGTCTTTAGAGACGGAGCTGGGCTAAGGTACTGGAAGTTGCGTGCCTTGGTCTGCTCGAGTAAGTCGCTGGCTGCTCGGACAATCGCTGGCCTGAAGTTGAAGGTCCGTTGATCCCATGTGAAAGCGAGCTTGTCGCGCCATACGCCTGTGAGAAGTCAGACACTGTAGAAGATGGGCCGTTTTCGAGATGACTTGCCATAGTCGAGGAAGCAGTCGGCGAATGCTTCAGGGTTTGCGGCGCTGCATGCGTCGGAGAGACGCTTCACAATGGCGTCGGCTTCTTTATGAACATCGCAGTCCAGGGGAATTTCGACGCCGAGGGCATCCCTAGTAGGCAATGGATGGTTGTACTTGAAGGCGTACATGTAGTCGTCTGCGACTGGAGGTGGCTGAGATTGGCCATTGAGCGCTGCCAACTTTGCTCGAGCCTTGGCTTCGAGAGCAGCGCTGTCGATACCATCCTGGTGCGTTGTATCGTGATGGACGGCGGACGGGGCCATGCTTGCAAGTTCGCAGGAATTGTTCAATGGTCACTGTTGTCCAAATGACATTCGTGAACGAGCAGCTCGACGCCTTTTCAATGCTCGCTTTGTGCAATGCCATTTCTCTAGGCTGCATCCGAACATGCCTGCTGGTATGGAGGAAGAACGTCTGGATATCCGACTCCGTCCAAGAAGGCAAAGCCGTCCGCCGATGTTTGGCGTGGAAGAAATTCCCCAATAGATCTCATCTTCCTCAGGGCAATTCTCCCCGCAGCAATTCTGCCCGCCCCAAGCCCTGCCCCTGCTGCCCCATGGGGTCAACCATTAGCGTCTCCTCGAGACTCCTCCTCATGACTGAGATTTCAATTGCCGCACTTTGTTAGCTGCGCCCCACAATCGTCGACCAGGGCTTGGTGAACATTGTGGCAATTGTGTCGTAGCCCTCAGCCGTTCCCTTGGATATCCTTCCCGCTTTGTTGTAGGGCACGCGTAATCACGGCACTTGACCTTTTCAATACACTCACAGGACGCTCTCTTCTGTCTCCCACCAGTCTCTTTGAGGCTTCATTGAGCAATGACCCGTCAATCCCAGAGGACGCTCCATCCGCGTAGATCTTGTACGCACAGACATTTAGCATCTAAACGAGACATTAGTTGGCGGCGGTTCTCACCTTTTGTCCCGGATGGGGCGACCACCTCCACCAATCCTACGTACTGCCACGTGAGCCCATGTGGAGACGTAGTCTGGGGTATAAGCCTACGAGTATGCGTTAGAATCAACCCCAAGTCATCGTTTGCACACAATAATCACCTGTCTTCTATCACCACGCGAATCTGAATCACCTCCAACGATGGACCCAGATCAATCCAAATCGGACGACATGCCGGCTGCCCATCATGAAGAATACCTGAGTCCGGTCATCGAAGGTACACATGATCAATTCGAAAATATCAGCTATGGTCCGGAAGGCATTCGCGGACTTTGGCAGTCCCCCATCGTCGTCGGTGCGGCCTTTCTCGCTTCCCTTGGTGGCTTCTCGTTCGGGTACGACCAAGGTGTCATATCCATCATCAATACCATGGAGCAGTTCCATGCCCAGTTCCCTCGAGCCGCTACTCCTTTTGGCAAGAGTTTCATGACCGGTATGCTGGAGTTCGGCGCATTCATTGGATGCTTCTTCTTCCCGTACCTGGCCGACAAGATCTCGCGTAAGCGTGCACTCACAATCGTCGTTGTTATATTTAACATCGGAGCTGTGATGCAGACGGCTGCGTTCAGCTATGGGGTGCTTGTTGCCGGACGGACAATTGGAGGAATTGGAGTTGGAACACTCGCACTGGTTCGTACCGTATTAAGCGGCTGGCGAAACGGACATGCTGACCAGATGTTCAGGGAGCTCCGCTGTACATCTCTGAGATCGCCCCGCCGAACGTCCGTGGCTCACTCCTTGTGCTGGAATCTATCTCTATCGTCTCGGGTGTCGTAATTGCATTCTGGATCACCTACGGCACGAAAGATTTGGCCGGAGAGATCTCGTACAGGTTGCCCTTCGGCCTCCAAATGGTGTCATCGACTATCCTTGGCGTCTTCATTCACTTCTTTCCGTATTCACCTCGCTGGCTTGCTATGAAGGACAGATCCGACGACTGCCTTCAATCCCTTGCGAAGCTGCGACGACTACCCGCTGACGACCACAGGGTCCAGGCGGAGTTCACCGGTATTCTGAGTGAGGTCCAATTCCAAAACCTGGCCATGGAGCGCAGGCATCCCGGCGTCACTGGTATCAAGCGTGAAATCTGGTCATGGTTGGACCTCTTCCGGAAGAAGAACTGGCGGAGGCTCGCGGTGGGCTGTGGGGTGACGTTTTTTCAGCAATTCAGTGGTATCAATGCTTTCATCTATTATGCCCCGACATTGTTCGAAAGCATCGGCCAGTCACCTTCGAACGCTTTGATTCTCTCCGGAGTCTTCAATATTCTCCAGCTTGTCGCAGTGGCAGCCTGCTTTCTCATTATCGACCGAGTCGGGCGCAGGCCGCTGGCCATCGGCGGCGGCTTTGGCTGTTGTGCCTGCTACATCGTTATCGCCGCGCTATCTGGTATCTACGAGACCCACTGGGATTCGAATAAGGCGGCCGGATGGGCGTGCGTCGCCATGGCGTTTCTGTTTATTCTCATCTTCGGACTGTCATACTCTCCACTCGGATGGGCATTGCCGCCGGAGGTCTTTCCCAATAGCACAAGATCGAAGGGCGTTGCCCTTTCTATCGCAGTCACTTGGCTCTCCAACTTCATAGTTGGCGTTGCCACCCCGCCAATGCTTGACTCGATCAAGTACGGCACTTACATATTCTTCGCCTTTTGGTGTGGTCTTGCTGGGGTTTGGGCTCTTCTGTTGGTCCCGGAGACTCGGGGACGCACGCTTGAACAGATGGACGAGGCCTTTGGCGATTTTGCGGGCCTTGAAGACAAGGCGATGATGGAAGATGCGCGGCAAACTATGCGGACGACGCAGCGAAGTCTGAGTTTGCCCGGAGGAAAAGATTGAGGTGGCTCTGAGAGAATGGTATATGATATCTTGTATGTATTGCAAGCAAGTAAAAGTGTATGTTTACCCGACGTCTGCCACCAGTCAGGGGCAAGCCCTAGCTAGCGTGCGGGGAGACCGAGCTCGCCGACGTGGAGCCCCGAGCGGGGCGTGTAAGCGGGGTAAAAGTAGTCATGTGGCGACGCGATCTTGTCCTCCTCCTCCTCCGGCCATTGACGGGCGCAGCTCACCCATCATGCCGGACTTCGTTCTGCAAATGAAGCGACTGATACATCAATGCCAGCTGTGCCTGGTCCTCGAAAGGTAGCATGCGGACCTCGGATGAAGGCACAAGTGTACCAACTCCGCGAGTGTGCCTGGCCTGCAAAGTTCGTCACCGAAAATGCGAATGGGACGGATCCGATACTTGCGGGCAGTGCAGGCTCTCTGGCACTCATTGTACTCCCCAACCGACGTTCCAGTTCCGCTATCATCCAAAGCAAAAGGCGTTGTCCAGCCAGACGGATGAGACCACATGGCTGCCCGGTCCGTCCAGGCAGACGAGCCTACGATTCTTCGATGAGACGCCAGATCTTCTCGCCATCTACAATCACGAACCATCACCTCATGGAACGGCCACAGATGACCAAGAGCAAAGGGCCGCCAATGATGTCCTTCAGCCATCCATTTCGAACGGAGGCTCAGGAATCTCCCCACTAGCACAATCTCCAGCGTCGTTCTCACTGCCCGTTGACAGCTCGTCGTTGACCAGTGTTGCACCATCTGGCACAGACCCTACACCCAGCACTGCATACTCGGCTTCGAGGCTGCCCTCCTCTCTGGACAACCTTTCCCAAGAGGACTCTGCGCTGGATCCTACGGAAGCCTTTCTCCTCCGGAATTTTACTGATCGAATGGCGCAGTGGACCGACATAGCCGATCCCTTTAGGACGTTTGAAACCGAAGTGTCTCGCCTCGCCCTCACAGATGCCACCATCCGATATGCCATCTGCGCGTTCTCGGCACGGCACTATTATCGATGCCAACGGGGCGAAGAGGGCGATGCTGAAGCCTTAGCTTTTCAGAGCATGTGTTTCGAGCTCTTGATCCCGGCAATGTCTGGCGGACAGCAAATCAATGAAAGTGTCTTGGTCGCCGTGGGCTTGTTGAGGCAAAACGAAGAAATGGACGGTCAGTCAGAGCTCACTTCTTACAGTCAATCATACCCATCTCGCTGTCACCGCGATTCCAACAGCCCTTCCATGTAGGCTTTAGGCAATTCGGAACACTAAGTCATTTTAGAACAGGACAATCGTTTCCACGCCGAGGGAGCTTCTCGTATCCTGAATATGGTTCCAGAATTTGCAAGCCGAGGGGGCGTGGGCGAAGCGGCTTGCTGGCTGTGTTTGAGAGAGGAGATATACATCTCGTTGACCAACCAAACCCCGATAAAGGTCGGGCTGGAGTGTTTCCTCGACTCTGCGTCTATTCGGCGCAATGACGATCAGTCGTGGGCAAGCAAATCCATCCTGAATCTAGCATTCCTGCTCAATCGGGTCTTTCGAAGTGCTGACACGACGGGCGACATCACAACATCGGAAATGGACCTTGCGGAATGGGAGCGCATGAAACCTAACACCTATCGCCCAATCTTTTACAGGCCTCGATCCAGACGGCAGGGCCGGTCATTCCCCGATATTTGGACCCTAGCGCCTTATCATGCTGTGGGATTACAATACTATTACATTGCACAGATCGTCTTGAATGCTGTGGGTCCACCGCAAACGCTACAACCCTATGACTATCTCGCCGCCGCCGGGACGAGACAACGAAAAATCAGGAACTACCTTTATGCGGTACTGGGTCTAGCTACATCCAACGAAAAGGCCGAGAACACGTGGTTCACTGCAAGACACTGTTTGTCTGTCTGGGGAGGCTATATCCGCCATCGGGAAGACCAACTCGCCGTTTTGGACTTTCTGGAAAAGTGGAGACAGCGCTCTGCCTGGAAGACCTCCATGCTTGTGGAATCTCTGCACCAGCAATGGAGGGATGGGCTTGATGATAGCGATGAATGAAACTCATGTTCACGCCTCTATGGATGCCGAAACCTCTACTACGGAGATCGCTCTACGATGTCTAATGGTATCCATTCACCTGAACGGACGTGAGAATAGGCAGGCCATCATCGGCGAAGTAGACGGGTTGGCCGATACGAAATGAATGCTGGAGCGCGCAAGCAATCTTTCCCGCCTCCAAGGCATCTTCTGGTGTGCAGGCCAATGGAGCATCGTCAAGAACGGAGTTTGCAAACTCCGCAAGATCGTTGACGAACGTCTTGTCATACAGCGCGAACGCATCCGGTGTTGTGGCCGTGCGGACTCCGTATGAGTCTCTCACTTCCACACGGTTGAGCGCCGAGTTGCCGTTGATCACAGAGTGACCTTTTGTGCCACAGACGCGTGTACATGCCTCAAATCCGTTGGTTATGGTTCGACTTAGATGAGTCTGGAGAATTTTGCCGTTCGCGAATTCGACCAGACCCCAGGCATTGTCAGCGTCTCCGAACTTTGCCAGATCGCCGTACACCGCCTGCTGACCCATGGCTATGACGCGGTTGACTTGTTTCCTTGGATTTGCCAGGCCAGTCTGGACGCCCAGGAAGTACCTCGCGATGTCGATCTAACTCCATGTTAGCGACAACTAAGTGAACCACGACGCAGACTTACGATATGGACACCGGCATCAACGAAGATCCCACCAGATTGCTCTGAGAATGTCACGTAGAAGGCTTTGAACTGTCAGCAAGATCCGAGACATGGCGTCAAGATGCGCAGACCGATGACTTACCGTTCTTGTCTTGTGGATCAAGGCACGATGCTTCGACTGCATGTATCTCGCCCAGTGAGCCATCCTCGACCATGAGTTTGGTAGCGCGGTAGGAATCATCGTCTAGGCAACGTCAGCATCACGTCCGACCTTCGGCTTTGTTGTACGCACATCGGCGAGAGAAAGGAAGAAGAAACTTCAGATGACGTTTCGCAGACGACTTGGCGACCACCTTGACGGTAGTATCGATGTCCACCGAAATCGGCTTCTCGCACATCACATGCTGGCCAACTGTTAGCCATTGGCAACGGGCATCTGGAGAGGTCTCCGAGACTCACGAGATCCAAATCGAGAGCCTGGCAAATCAGAGTGGCATGCGTAGCCGTAGCGGTGGAAATGAGTACGGCCTCCACACCACTATTCCTCATGCAATCCTCGGGATCTGCGAAGAATTTGACTGTTGGCGGCAGGTTTTCCGCTGCCCATTTGTCTGCGCCGGGCTTGGTATCGCACACGGCGACCAGTTCGATGCGTGGTTGCTGAAATGCTAGGATTCGAGCGCGAAGAGCACCTAGGCGGCCGAGACCGATGAGGGCTATCTTGAGGCGGCGTTGGGTGACCATAGTGGAGAGTCGAAGTCGTCGAATGAATTACGATACAGGTGTAGTGGCCGTTTTGAAGGAGGATCGGTCGACTGACAGACTATATAGTGTCTCCAACTTCAGAACACAGCACGTGAGCCGAAAGATAGAATGCGGGCCACGATCAGTCAGTATCTTCCTCGTCCAAAGGGTCAGCGCACATGTTTCCTAGCTAGCGCTGATGGTTTCGTTAGGTCCATTGGGGAGAAACTCCCCGCTTCAAACGAGAACTCAAATGCGCTCCAGTGTTCGAAATAAGACGTTATGGCCGCCGCGGAAACACAGGTGCGGTTGCGTGTTGCCTTGCACCGCTACTTCCTATTTCGGTCGTTAGCGCTTGCCAAGGTCTCCACATGCCAGTCTGCGTGAATGCTAACCGAATCGAATCAAGATGGCAAAAACGCCCGCAAAGGACTATAGCCCTGGACAAACGATGCAACGAACTTCCAGCACGGAAAATTGTTTATACAAAGTATTACTACGCAGTTCATTCATCAAGATGCCGCTGTCTGCCACAACTTTCGCAGTGCAACTTGAACGACGATGGGAGTTCCAATGCACTTCACCCTCAACACCGGAGCCAAAATCCCGTACGTCGGTCTAGGTAAGTCTAAGAACCCCAAGTGCAGATACACGTTCCTGTTAACAACGATCTTCAGGGACATGGAAATCCGAACCAGGCGAAGTGGCTAAGGCCGTTGCCTTTGCACTGAAAGACGGATATCGACACATCGACGCCGCTTTGTAAGTTCCCTCGCAGGAATGCTTCTATGCAGAAGAGCTTCTTAACGATTATGCACAGGATCTATGGCAACGAGACAGAAGTTGGGCAGGGGATCAGGGATAGTGGTGTCCCGCGAGAGGAGATCTTCATCACGAGTAAGTTGTGGAACACGCATCACCCGAATGCCAAAGAGGGTTTGCAGCAGACGCTCGATGCCCTGGGAACGGACTACCTCGATCTATATGTGAGTACAACCTTGTGGTCTGCTCGTTGTGCTTGCAACTGAATGAATACCAGCTCATCCACTGGCCCGTCCGACTCGTTCCCGTAAATCTACCCAAACCTCCCTCCATATCACAATCATGAGTCCTAACCTCCCCATAGAACGACACCAGCGCCCTCCTCCCCGTAAACCCCGACGGCAGCCGCTCCGTCGACCGGTCCTGGGACATGAGCACCACCTGGCGCCAAATGGAAGACCTCTACCGCTCCGGCAAAGTCAAAGCCATCGGGGTAGCGAACTGGTCAATCCCCTACCTCCAAGACCTAAGCAAAACATGGACCGTCGTCCCAGCCGTGAATCAAGTCGAATTGCATCCGTATTTGCCGCAGCATGAGCTGAAGAAGTTTTGCGATGAGAGGGGGATTCTTTTGGAGGCATATTCGCCTCTGGGGTCGACAGGTACGTGCCATCTCTCGACTAGCCAGCATCGTGGTAATGTTTTCATCGCAGGTGCTCCGATTATGTCCGATCCGGAGATTCAGAAGGTTGCGGAGAAGTATGGCGTCTCGGCTGCTACGATTTTGATTAGCTATCACGTTAATAAAGGCGTCGTGGTGCTGCCCAAGTCTGTCAGCGAGAAGCGGATCTCGAGTAATAAAGAGGTCATTGAGATTGGTATGGAGGATATGGCTTTACTCGATAGCCTCGCTGCGAAGGGGAAGGCGAAGCGTATCAATACACCGGCTTGGGGGTTTGATCTTGGGTTTGAGGATTGGTATGGACCTATTAGTGCATAGATCGATACGGGTTTGTTGCAAGACACGGGAACACAACGTTCACAAGCATATCCGCCGATGAACGAGCGGATAGGAGTCAAAGGTTCTTCGATTGATTTGCCTCGAGCGGTTTACATATCTCTCGAACAATCAAGTTTGTCTCTTCTCATCGATCTCATCATGACGCATTACACGTCCGATCTCTCAATATCGTCGTTGTCGTTACGATCAGAATTCGGCCATCTCGTTGGCTGGTGGGAATTGGAGGGTAAAGTCGCATTGCGAGGTGGCCTTGGTAATCGTCAGCAAGTCGCAAGATTGAGTTATGCTCATATCCAAACTTACAGCCTTCAGGTTGGCCTCGTTCAACTTGATGCCGTTCATGATCTCCGTCTTCAACATCTCGAGGGTAGGCTTGTCGATGGCGTAGTTGCCGGTCAAGCCCATAGCCTGAGCGCGCTCGGTCTGCTGGGCAGCCTCGTAGCTGAACACAAAATCAGCTTTCCTAACTCCCAACAATTGTCAAGAATGAAATGTCATACGCAGCAAGACCAGGAATAGCCGGGTTGCCAGGAGGAGCAATTTGCTGGTTGAACTGTCTGAGGTTCATGCCCTCCTGGACATCGGCCTCAAGCATGCCCTTGGCCTCGTAGAAGGCTGGGCCTGGGCCGCCTTTTTGGGATTGCTCGACCATCTCAACCTTCTTGGTGCCGTTGAATTCGCCATATTGGCCTTGAATGTTGAGGTGGATGCCAGTAGCCAGGGCAACCTCAGCTTGGCTGCAAGGGCGCTTCATGCCATCGTCCTTGGGGAGGGCAACGGCTGAAGCTGAGCCGAGCAGCAAGACACTGGCGATGAGAGTGGACTTCATGATGAATGTGTGGTAGAGTATCAGATCTGGGGATAAGAGGAGATGCAGGAACAGGCAACCTACCGAACGGCACTCTCACTATTTGTACTGTGAGCATCTCGTCCAGCCGTTTGGCAATACCCGTAGACGTGCCATATCCCCGCGAAGAGATCAACACGTTCTGCCGTTCGAACATGTACAAGCTTCTGCTCAAGCTCCGTCAAAAGACAATTAAGCTCACTAGCGGAGGTTTAAATGACTTCTGCAAGACGCTTTGGGCCATCTTGAGGCTTTTGGGTGACGTAGGCCGACGATCCGATGCAAAGTGCGGAGGCGTTCCTGAGCTCGTTGAATGCACGGTTTGGAATAGCTGTTCGGACTTTTCCACGGTAGAGATGACATCCGAGGGATTTCATGTTGATGATGTCCAGGGCTGGAGTCAAAAACACCAGAGTATTGCTGATCGTATTTCCCAGGTACCACGTGTGACTCTTATACACTATTTTGCTCTTTCTGAGCAATCACTGCTGCACCATGCAGCCTCTCATCCAGCGTGCGCGCCAAATCACAATGCACCTCCCAACGCCATGCCAAAGAATCAGTTTTCATACAATCAATCGTAGCCACGAGCCGTTGGCTTTAAGTCTCATTCCTGCGGCAAACTCCAGAGCTAGGCCCAAGTCTTTTCCCAGTTCCCCTAGTAGGCGCGCTGCTGTCCGACCGTCATTCCTGGGACGGGCTGCGTAAAACCGCCCTGTGCTGCCTGCTGCGAGCGTGCGTTGAGCTCCGCAAACCATGGGTGTGCGAGGGCCTGCTGAGCGCTGCATCTCATCTCAGGCCGCAACTGCAGAAGTTGGCCGAGGAGTTGAAGACCGAGCGAGTCGACTTGCGGAAGGATTGCACGGAGCTCTTGGGTCGCGTAGACAGGCCAGGTCTGCTTGTACTCTGGGAAGCTGCTGATACCAGGCCAGCTTCGCTCGGACGGAGTGCCCATCAGGCGGAAGATCTTGAGGAGTTGATCCTCGTTGGTAGTACCAGGGAAGAGTGGTCGGCCGGTGAACATCTCAGCCATGATGCAGCCCGCGCTCCAGATGTCGATGCTAGTGTTATAGGTGCGACTGCCCAGCAGAACGTCGGGGGCTCGATACCAGAGTGTGACGACTTCATTGGAGAAGGTGTTGACAGGGATGCCGAAAGCGCGGGCGAGACCAAAATCACCGAGCTTCAACTGGCCCTGAGCGTTGATGAGCAGGTTCTGTGGCTTCAGATCACGATGTAGTACTCGGTTCTCGTGGCAGAAGGCAATCCCGCGCAGGAGCTGCCACATGAAGCTCTTGATAGTCGCAGCATCGAGAGCGCCGCGCTGTCCGCCGTTTGGATTCTGATAGCTGTCCATGTACTTCTTCAGGTCCTTGTCCATGTACTCGAAGACCAGCATGAGCTTGTTCTCGGTGTGGATGACATCGTACAGGCTCACAATATTCTCGTGCTTGAGCTCCTTCATGAGTGAGATCTCGCGGATGGCGGTGCTAGGCGTGCCCTCCTCGCTGTCGAGGTGGATCTCCTTCAGGGCGACGAACTGGCCGGTCTGGCCGTTGCGGCCCTTGAAGACGGTAGCATAGGTGCCCTCGCCCAGCTTCTCCAGCTGCTGGAAGCTGGAAGGATGGCGCTTGTCCATCGAGTCGACCTTCTGTCCTCCGCCCAAGCTCCTGACTGAGATATTGCTGTCGGTGCGGTTTCCAGTGGTGAGGGTGCCCACGTGGGTTGGTGCGATCCTCGCGGGCGGCGGGTCTCTATGGGTGTATTTCGGATCCCAGAGGACGGTTTTGGCGGTGGTGAGCTGGCTGGCGATGGCGAGCGGCGACGACGGCTTGCTGGTTTCGCGCGAGGCGGGTGGTCGAGCGTGGGAGGAGGAAGAGTTGGAGGAGGCCAGGATTGCGGGCGCGGGTTGGTTGGGTGGTGGTGGTCTGGAGTCTTAAGTCGATCTGCAGCCTGCGCCGGTTGGAAGTGGGAAGCGTCGATTGGTCGAGGCAGCGGTTGTGCGGGGCGGCAAAGCGTCTGAATTTATTCACAATTCACCTGCTGCAAGGGCGCGCCAAAGGACCATTGGTCATGTGCTCCAAACATTCCTTGGCTCGTTTTGTCCTTTCCCACGCGCTCAAATACGAACCACAGGCTGAGGAAGCGTCTACCGCGAACTCCCAAGCGCGGTTCTGAGCCGCCGGGCAAGCCCAGCATGAGGAAGGGTCCGCCTGAGGTCAGCATCTTTCCGGCAACCATGTCCTTGTCTCGAGAACAACATCACCTTGCGAAATGCATTGTCTGCATTGAGGAGAGCCTGACAAGCATCTCACGAGAAGTTATTAAGACTTCGCAAGGCCGGATCTTCTCACTCTGGCAAGGAATATGAAGTCTACAGCATCACTGCCTCTTCGAAATACCTTGTACTTGGAAGTTGGTATGCCAGGGAGTCTCTGTTGACGACCGTCGTTCGCGAGGATGCATAACTGTAGAACATTGAGTTCTATCTACCCGGGACATGCTCAGAACGTCACGGCGAGCCTCGCATGCAGGCGCATTGCACTGGAGATTTCCACAACTGGAAGGCTCGAGGTGAATGAACATGCTCGACCAATGGCATGGAACTACGAGACCCGTGAGCGCACGTTTGGTGACATCGCATGGCATTCACGGCATGTTCATCCGCCTTGTGAGGAACCGGACCCTGGCCGATTCCACTTGGAGGCCTGATCGACGCCACGAACCAGCTCCTCCACATGGGCCTTTGACGTAGTTGCTGTGTTGCAGTAGGTTATTTTGGTGGGTGGACTTCATCGTTCCATTCGAAGTTGTATCTTTCGACATGGCTCGTCTTCGTACTGGGGCGGTGGTTGCCACATGGGCAAGTCTTGCGGCTGCTCAGACTGGCAACTATTCTCAATATGTTAATCTTTTGTAAGTCACATCCACTACACCAGCCATTGGTGTTAACGTGATCAAGCTTGGGAACGACCAATGGAGGCAACATGTTCCCTGGCGTTTGCTCAGCGCCACACGCCATGGTCAAGTTGGGTCCAGATGTGGAAAATGGCAACACAGATGCCTACTCAGGTTACCTACCAGAAGGCAAGATCTGGGGCTTCTCTATGATGCATGAGAGCGGAACTGGTGGAGCGCCAAAGTACGGGGTGAGGGCTCACACGTACATTAAGTCGATGAGAACGCTCACGTTTTCGCCAGGTTGTCAGCCAAATGCCTGTTAAGGGCAACGTCGCCAATCCCCTCGTCGACCTGGGTCAGAACCGGAGTGCCCCTGATACTGCACAAGTAGGCTACTACAAGTCCTCACTCGCCAACGGTGTCGATATCGAAGTTTCAGCAACCGAGCATGCTGGCTTGTACCAGTATACTCTCCCTAGCGGCTTGAATTCCATCGTCGTGGACGTCTCCCATGTATTACCATCATTCAGGTGGGTACAAATATTGGACGTGAACATCTTGAAGTCATCCTGTCATTGCTGACATGTTGCAGAGGTTTAGGCTGGGGTCAAGGCTATGCTGGAGGTAGCTTTCAACTGCAAGGCAATGGCTCTTACGAAGGACACGGAGTCTATAACAACGGATGGAATCGTGCTCCTGACTGGACGATCTATTTCTGCGGCCACTTTGATCAAATGCCGACAGATCAGAAGACTTTTACAGGCAACGGCACTACACTTTCATCTCACGGAAACACCACATCGACGTCCGGCACCTTCAGACAAGGCGGCGTCTTCACATTCAATGAGCCGAAAGTCGTAAGCAGAGTTGGTGTCTCGTTCATCTCTACATCGAAGGCTTGCCAGAATGTCCAAAACGAAGTCCCACGCGGAGCCTCACTTCAAAGCCTCCGAATGCAAGCACAGCAACGATGGACGGACGAAGTCTTCGCGAAAGTGCAGACGGATGAGACAAATACCACCGTCCTGACGCAGCTCTACTCCTATCTCTACGGGATGAATCTCCTGCCTTCGAATCGCACCGGCGAGAATCCTTCGTGGCAGTCGAACGAACCTTACTATGACGACTTCTTCACCTTCTGGGACCTGTTTCGATGTTCGACATCGCTCTGGCAGATCATCCTGCCTACTGCCTACGAGGAGATCATCAGATCGCTCATCGACACTTGGAGACACGAAGGCTTCATGCCTGATGCCAGGTCATCTAACTTCAACGGGAAAACTCAAGGCGGATCGAATGCTGATAACGTGCTTGCTGATGCCTACGTTAAGGGTGTAAGGGGCAAGGTCAATTGGCGGGATGGCTATGACGCGATGAAAACTGACGCTGAAGTCGTTCCTCCGAATAGTGAGTGTAGTAAAGCTTGTAGCGAGATAATGCTGACATCTTCATCTCAGACCACGATCCCATCGCCCCCGATTCTTCGACAAAAGAAGGCCGAGGAGCGCTTCCAGACTGGAAGAGCTATGGTTACATCACTCCCAACTTCACACGAGCGGTCTCGCGAGCAGTGGAGTATTCGGTAAACGATTTCAGCCTAACACAGGTAGCCCAAGGCTTGCGAGATCGTGGCGGTTATGAGAAGTACATGCATCGCTCCAGGAACTGGCGAAGCCACTGGAACCCAAAGCAATCATCGCTCAATTTCACTGGCTTCGTCGTACCGCGTTACGGAAATCGCTCGTTCGAATATCCTTACGATCCAGAGCAATGTGGCGGCTGCTACTGGGGAGACCCCTACTACGAGGATCTCCCTTGGTCGTATTCTTTCAACGCGCAACATGACATGGCTCACCTCGTAGATCTGTCCGGAGGCCAGGAGACTTTTGTCAAGCGGCTGGAGAAGTTCTTCGAGCCTGGCGTCTACAGCGGCAATGCGGCATACGGCAACACACTCTTCAACCCAGGCAATGAACCCGCGTTCAACACACCGTACCTCTTCAACTTCGTCGGCAGACAGGACCTCTCAGTCAAATACTCTCGGCATGCCGCTTTGGCGTACTACAACGCGGGAACAGGAGGCATCCCAGGGAACTCCGATGCGGGCGCGATGCAGACCTGGATTTTGTGGAACATGATCGGATTGTAAGCAAAACTTTGATATCCGGAGAAGTGGGTATGCTGACCACGAGGCGTGCAACAGGTACCCGATGACGGGTCAGACGACGTTCTTGATTGGGAGTCCGTTCTTTCGACATTTCAGCCTAGACCTTGGCGAGGGCAAGAAACTCACCATTACCTCAAGAGGTGGTGATCGATATACTGCGCCTTATGTTCAGAGCCTCAGAGTGAATGGGAGGCGGTGGAATAGAAGCTGGCTCACTTGGGATGATGTTTTCCAGAACGGAGGTCGACTGGACTTCGTGCTGGGAGCTGAGCCAAGCAGATGGGCCACAGGACCACCTCCCCCAAGTCCTGCTTCGGACGAAGGACGCAGTCATCACGGCGGCTGGTGGTAGAGCTGCATAATATTGCTCACGCTAAAACGTACGCTAGAGAAAAAGGTCACTAGTAGGACTCTATCACGAGGAAAAAGACACTAACGATAACGCTAAGAATTAGCGCGTGGTCGTCAGGCGTCGTTTGACTCGTTTAGTCTTCCCATCCGATGCCGAACGAACTCTATCGCCCTTCCAGCTCTTGGTGTTCGTGGTTGGCACGTTGCAGCCAAGGCACCTTGCCCATGTGCATGTGCAGCCCGCCACAATCGCATCCATGCCGCGAGAAACCGCGCCGCAGCTTCGGCAGCGGTGTGACCTTGTCAGGACATGAATAGACTGACAAAAGAGGCAGCAGCAACATCAGATGCATGCAGCGGCTGCGCGTGAAAGAAACTCGAGCGTTGGCCAAGCTGGAGGAAGTGGTCATGCAGCCTGATGATTGGCTGGCAGCCGAAGGGAAAGGGTGAGCGAGAAAATGCTGGGTCGAGACCGCAGTTGTCTTTCTCACCGTCACGCAATTGCTGGCTTGCCCATGGGGCTCCAGCTCGCATCCTTGTCTGCAGTGTCTTATTGAAGACAGCCTCAGCCGCCAGGAGGGTAGGTCACGCTTGTTCTCTTTGTCTCTTCGCCGCGTTTCACCAGCCCTTGTCAAGACTGCTTGGCTTCGCGAGGCATGTGCCTCTCCCGATAGAGGTAGCTAGCGCCTTCGACTGCACTGCACTTCTTATACTTGAGCTGCGCCTTTCTTTCTTTCTTCGCCGGCTCGAGCAGGCTGCGCTGGATACATCGCGATTCTGCCAAGATGGCGACCATCACGGCGACGGTGACGGAGATCGTCAACCAGACGGTTACGCAGACTGTGGCCTCGAGTTCGGCGACGAGTACTATGCGAGCGACACCACAGGGCGGTATTCTCGAAGGAGCAAATCCCACTCATTATGATCCAAAGGTCAGTATACAAATCAAATCCAATACAGACTGCAGTGTAGCTAATCAACACAGAATCCCATCGTCCTCTTCATCATTCAAGCCAGCATAATCATCATTTTCTGCCGTCTCCTACACTGGCCTCTCTCAATGATCCGGCAACCTCGAGTCATCGCAGAAGTCATCGGAGGCATCTTGCTAGGCCCTTCCGTCATGGGCCGGATACCTGGCTTCAGCGACGCCATCTTCCCAACATCCTCGATCCCAAACCTCAACCTTGTAGCCAACCTAGGCCTGGTGCTCTTTCTGTTTTTGGTAGGCCTGGAAGTCGATCTGAGATTCTTCTTCGCCAACTGGAAAGTCGCCTTGTCTGTTGGAGCTGCAGGAATGGCCTTGCCTTTCGGTTTGGGATGTGCCATTGCTTGGGGTCTGTACAACGAGTTTAGGAATGAGCCCGGCACGGTCCCGATTGAGTTTGGTACTTACATGTTGTTTATTGGTATTGCCATGGCTATCACGGTACGCCTCACACTTCTCTCATGAAGGAGACAGTCACTGACATTCTCTAGGCCTTCCCCGTCCTCTGTCGAATCTTGACGGAGCTGAAACTTCTGCATACACCAGTCGGAGTAATAACGTTATCCGCTGGCGTGAGCAACGATGTCGTCGGCTGGATTCTCCTTGCCCTCTGCGTGGCACTCGTCAATGCTGGAAGCGGACTGACAGCGCTCTGGGTACTTCTGGTGACCGTGGGCTACGGACTGTTCCTTTTCTTTGGCGTCCGACCTCCCTTCATGTGGTACCTCCGGCGAAGTCGAGCGCTTCAAGATGGTCCTTCCCAGGCTGCAGTGGTACTTACACTCCTGATCGCCTTGGGATCTTCGTTCTTCACGGCTGTTGTTGGTGTCCATGCCATTTTCGGAGCGTTCATGGCTGGTCTGATCTGTCCCCATGAGGGAGGTTTCGCCATCAAGCTCACTGAAAAGATTGAGGATCTAATCACTGCGCTGTTCTTACCGCTCTACTTTGCCCTTTCAGGACTGTCCACCAATATTGGCCTTCTCGATAACGGCATTACTTGGGCCTATGTTATTGGTGTCATCGCCGTCGCATTCTTTGCAAAGGTTACTGGAGGCACTTTGGGCGCCAAAATGAACGGTCTAGTCTGGAGAGAGTCGTTCGCTATCGGAGCCCTCATGTCCTGCAAGGGTCTTGTCGAGCTGATCGTTCTCAACATCGGGTTACAAGCAAAGATCCTGAGTGTCAGGACATTCACCATTTTCGTCGTTATGGCGCTGGCCACCACTTTCGCCACAACACCTCTTGTTCAATGGATCTATCCACAATGGTACCAGAAAAAGCTAGAGGCTTGGAAGAGAGGGGAGATCGACTGGGACACTGGCAAGCCCATCGAAGACGAAGCGAACGACCTCGACAGCGTCGCGGTGCAGAAGTCGGAATCTGCTAAGATCAGAAACTTGCTCGTTTACCTGCGACTCGACAACATGCCGACGCTGCTGGCTTTTGTGTCACTCCTGGGGGACAAGTCAACGAAGCTGGCGCCGAAACAACACCCTTCAAAGGAGCAAGATGAAGAAGAAACGGCCGATTTGCACAAGAACAGAAAGGTTGCAGTCCATGGAGTACGACTTGTGGAACTCACTGAGCGTGGATCGGCTGTCATGAAAGTGTCTGAAGTGGACGAATACTCCGCGTTCGATCCGATTCTCAACGCCTTCCGTGTACTCGGCCAGCTCTTCAACCTCTCTGTGTCGGGCGAGGTGGCAGTCCTGCCTGAGTTCAGCTTTGCAGAGACCCTCGTCAACAAGGCCGTGGAAGAGTCGTCCGACCTCTTATTGATCCCATGGAGTGAGACTGGCACGCTCTCAGAACAGCAGACCGTGTCGAACGATAACGTCAAGAACAAGCTCTCGAGCGATCAGTACAGTGCCTTTGTGCAGCAAGCACTGGACTCCTCGGAATGCAACACGGCAGTGTTCATCAATAAGGGCTTCAGTGGCTCTCTCAAAGCAAAGCCGGCCTTGCAGAGGACGATGAGCAGCTTCTCGATGCGCAGCGGACGGGACCACACCACCACGCTTCTCAACGTCGATCGGAGTCACCACATCTTCATGCCCTACTTCGGCCTCGGAATGGACGACCGAGTTGCTCTTCGTTTGGTACTGCAGCTCGCCGAGAACCCTGAAGTCACCGTCACAATCGTCCACTACGAATCGGACGACACAATCGGCCACGCCCCACCGCAAGAACTGATAACGGACAAAGAGATAGAGCACACAGATAACAAGAAACCCAAGATGCAGACCACGGACTCAACAGGCTCAGCAGGAAGCGCGCACGCATCATTCTTCTCCACCATGCAGAAGTCGCTCCCCGACGAGCTGGCCTCCCGGGTCTTGTTCGACACAGTTCAGACTTCGAATCCTCTCGATGATGCACTCGCTCGTGCACAGCTGGAGGTCGCTCAGAATCCAAGGAATGGAGGTGACATTGTCGTTGTGGGACGTCATGTTGCGCATTTCAAGAAGGCGTGGCATAGTGCGGATTGTCTTGGTGCGGCGGCGGATACGTTTGCTGCGAGCGGTATCAAGGCTAGTCTGCTTGTCGTCCAGGCGAGAGGCAGTGGGCTGGAATAGAGCGGGGGCGTTCTTTTGGATTGTTTGTTTCCATGGCAGCGTTGACGAGTTATGATATCCCTGTCCTGAAGGACGGAAGTTCGCGGACTGGTACCAGATCTTGGAATCTGGTACTAATGCAATATAGTGACGATGATATGACACTTCTGCTTCATCATTCGAGTTCAGCCTGAATCGATTGAAATCTTCCGCCAATTTGCCATCTCCGGACGTAATGAGTATTGGCAATGAAGCACATGTCATCAATCGAAACGCCCCCGGCTCTCTTCACATGCAAAGACGAGCATTTACCCGTAGCAGCCTGGTCATCCGCCCCTCGCTTGTGGCGAGCAGGGGAGCAGCATCGGCAGTGCAACAACTGCACTCTGGCGAGGTTCGCGCGCAATAAATGCTGGGGCATGGGGAAATCTCCATGGGTGCTTTCATGCGGGGGCTGGGGGGAGTAAGACGCATACCTGGGAGCCTCATGACGTTTTGTCTTGTGCCTTGTTCCCGAAGGTGGTGTCTTCTACGGACTCCGTCGTTAGCGAGCTGAAGAGGATGACAGATGACGGTGTCAGAATCCCTCCTGATCACCAGCTCGCCTCTATCTTTCAGATGTGTATCAGTGTGTATCACCACACGCAGCCACCGTTCTCTGCACGGCATGGCCCGAACGAGATCGCGGATCTGCTGCAATGTGCGGAAAGCTACTGCTGCTTCGTGTCACGACAGCTGCGAGCTAGCCACGGGCCCAGCCAGGCATAGTTCCTGAACGCAAAACGTTGTTCCGGTTTCGCGCATGTGATGATGGAGGGGTGCGGCTTCTGTGTGTGCGGCTGGTCTTGGAACACAGAAGAAGGTGGCGACATTATTGATGTAGTGGTGTAGTCGTCGGTGTCGGTGTCGGGCTGGACTTTCATTGTCCCGGCAGTGGGTGGGTGGTTGTTTTCTCGGCAGTCTCCTTTTGACGTCGCCGTCCACCTCGTCACGCGGCGTCGTCCGTCCATCCATCCAGAGCAACGGCATCCCACTAGTGCCCAGCGGTGGACCAGCGCATGACCACCGGCCAGTGGGCGGTCAGCCTGTGACCGCCGGCATTGAGACTGCCTTCCTTAGGTAGGAGCACTATGCCATCGCAGTCGTGTGTAGACTGCCAGACCTTGTTGCTCTTCACCAACAAATCTACATTCCACGCCGACGAATCTTGTCTGTCATGTGAAAGTCCACACGATCACCACATCTTGCGCATGGCCCGGAAAGGGGATATCAATTCCAGGCGCGAACATGACGAGCCTCGCACGACGCGGTGACAGCGGGAGGAGAGAGCAGGGCGATGAGTTATGGAGGAAGATGTCCTGCATGACCTTCGGGACTTCGATGCCGAGCAAGACATCTCCCGCGAACGCCGTCCTCAAGACCGCCAATAGTCTCAAACGTACGTGGACTGGACAAGTCAAGGACGAAGTCGATCAAGAGCAAGAGCTTCGCATCCGAATGTACAACGCGAAAAGTTATGCAGAATGGAGGCAGTCAGCGGAGCGGTTGGACATTCTTCAGGGCACCACGAATTGGAAGTTCGTGGAGGAGTCAAACGATTGCGACATGACGCTTTTGAGGAGACGATTGGACAAGCTCAAAGACGCCATCGGCAGAAGGGACATCGATGAAATGGTACATCTGATCCGCACATCACTTAAGAGGGATCTGGGAGGAATGTGCCACGTCCATCTCTACCAACATTGCAACGTGGGAACGAAACATTTGATCGAGGAGTATACCGACGTGGTCAAGTACACAATAGAGGAGATCTGCAAGTACTGCGAGACTGCCGACGCGGCCACGGTCGACAGCTATCTGTCAATGATGAAGCTTGCAAGACAGTCCTTTGGCAACAGCGCCTTGATGTTGTCTGGTGGTGGAACTCTGGGCATGATCCATATTGGAGTTGTCAAGGCTCTTTTACAGGAGAATCTACTACCGAGAGTGGTCTGTGGATCGTCTGCCGGAAGCATTGTCGGTGCTGTGCTCTGCACGCAGAAGGGTAAGGCCATTCTGGACAAACTGGACGAGCTCGTCAACGGCGACTTGAACGTATTCCAAGGCGTCAACGAACTGCAAGGAGTCGCGGGAATGGCCAACAACATCCTCAAGGGCGAGCCGGCCTTCGACATTGCCAATCTTTGCCGTGTCATGCGGAGTCTGCTTGGGGATATGACGTTCAAGGAGGCGTACAACATGACGGGTATGGTCCTCAACATCCACGTTTCGACTCGCGACAAGCATCATCTGCCGCGGCTACTGAACTACAAGACCTCGCCCAACGTTGTAATATGGAGCGCAGTGGCTTCTTCCTGTGCTTTGCCCTTTGTCTTCAGACCTCCCGGGCTTAAGCAGAAGAATCCAGATACCCAGCAGCTAGAGTCAGTCCATGGAGATCATCGCTGGATCGACGGATCGATTGAAGGAGACGTTCCGTCCCAGATCCTGGAGCGCCTTTTCAACATCAACAACTTCATCGCCTCACAAGTGAATCCGCACGTTTCGATGTTCTTACCTCACGAGGGACAGCAACCGACCACCTTGCGAAAGGCCATGCGGCTGGCGAGATCGAATTCGATTTTCTTCCTTGATGGCATGATGAAGCATGGATACGATGGATTCGCTATCAAAGCAGCCCACGCAGTCCTCAGTCAAAAATATGACGGCGACGTTACCATCCTACCTGACATAGGATGGGTCAACGTCATGAAAATCCTGGCCAACCCGGATTACAAGTTTATGGAGCTGGCTACTAAAGCGGGCGAGAGGGCTACTTATCCCAAGATCAGTCGCATCAAGATCTCTGTTGACATCGAACTTGCTCTCGATCGCGGGATCAAGGACATTCAAGCCATTCAAGTCGGTCAGCAACCTACCAGGGTCAGGTCACGACGAAACGTCTCGTCCACGAGATCTGAGCGTGGGGTGGCCTTGTTGCGTAGCAAGAGCAGTGGATCTGCGAACCTTGGCCTTGCCATCAGCCCTCGATTGCCCCGTGGCAGGGCGAATGTATCAGCGCATCGCACAGTCAAGTCGATGGTCGAACCTTTCCTACAACCGCCACAGCCACACGCTGTTGCGGCACTCCAGGTACCCGAGCAACTGGTGTCTTCTTCGGACGAAGCGAGATCTGGACACTCGTCCCCGCCTACTTCATACGAGGACGAAGACGGCGACGAAAGTGATAAGTCAGACGAAGAAGACGAGGCTGAAAGGCTGGCATTGGAACACGAGCGAATGCGGATCTTTCGTTCGCAGCCCACGTCTCCTAGCATTACGAAGAAGGCGTTCTGGGGGAACGAATCTTCTGGACCGCCCACGCCTGGCTCTCCCGAGGGGAAGCGGACGTGGAATAGCTTGCACATGTCCAGTGCTGACCGGGATTTTACGTTGAAGCTCAAGAAACGACGGCAAGATTGAGCGAAGTCTCTTTCGTGAGAGAAACGTCGATCGACGATGAATGTACAGACGAGCATGGCGTTGAAGCGTTGGAAGCAATTTGAAAGTCAGAATAAGATACCCATGGGCAGATGGTTCGTTCGGGAGGATTCGCTTTTGCTGCATGGTATACACGCAATTGATAGAATGAGCATCTCGTATGTAAGATTCGGCAGCCTTTGATATCCCAAATCAAGTATGTTGTTCAACTCGTTCCCCATCCTTCCAGATTGACCACAATAGGCTCCTTGCCACTTCGGACAATGGCCCATACTACATCTTCATCCGAGTCATTGACTTCTTGGTGCTCAGCATAAGCTGGTATCAACGCATAGCTAGAGTTTCAATCAGTAACACACATTTAATCACTCTACGTTCTCAGATATGGCATACTCTCCAGGAGAAAGGTCCTGTCTCTTCTTCCCACCCTCACTGACAATCGTCCCATGCCCCGAAAAAGCAAACACAATCGTGTTCTCCTCGCCATGGTGATGAATTGCCGATGCAGTATGCGGTTTGGCTATCATTCTTGAGGCACAGATGTCGTCGCAGACGTTGACGATGGCGTTTTGCCGGATCATGCCTTCGGTTTGCCCGCCGCTGACTTTGAGGGAGGAGGCGGGAGTGTGGAGGACGGGTTTCTGTTCGTTTGGCATGATCAATACAAGGGATGGGGATTCGGAATTGGAACGGTGTTGGTCGTGTTATCAGAAGAGCTGGATATGTTGTTGTCTTCTCTTTGATGTTGGTGAGGTACGGATGGAAGGAACTGATGTCAAGAGCTCGAGACGAGCTCGTCACTGCTGAACTTTAAGATCTGCTGGTGCTTTTGCTTGGAGGAAAGGAATTGTAATACGAAATTGGTGCTTGGTAGAGACATGTGTAGCAGAACTGCAGAAAGAGGAGTTTGGTGAGACACAATATCACGATGTCTTCTCAATCCGCTCACTCTCTTGACTTATTCCATCTCCTGGCTCTGTCTCGACGAGACGTCGTTCTTCAAGGCCAAACTGGCCCGGCATGTCGCTCTTGCTTGTGATCCAGCTCTTGAAGACGTATATGAGCGAATTCGTTCTAGCTGCTCCTTCGCACCAAGTTCACCGTCTTCCACCGCTTCTTCCGTGGGCCTTGTCGAGGACTTCCCGAGCGGTGGTAATGCCTCGTTGGGCGATTGGCCGATCGCGAATCCTCGTTTCAATTGTGTTCGGAGGAGATGCAGGCTCTCACAGGCAGGCCATCTCACAGCACATATGGTCGCTGATGTCTGTGGCCATCAAAGTCCATCTCCATCGATGGGATTAGCCCTGCCAAATATTTTCTCGCACGCGGCATCTCCCCAATGCCTTCCCCATATGTCAATGCCCCAGACCCCAGACGGTGTCGAAGGCAAATGCATATAAAGGTCCTGTCTCGCTCAATCCGGGTGGTCGTCCCGTAGGCCATCACAGGACCAACATCGGCCAAGGGCCATGTTCGGCGCGCGCTGGCATGTGAAAACGATGACGATCGAGCCGAGGCTCCAGGCTGTCCTGCAGCCTGTCCAGCCAATCGCCGTCGTCCTTTCCCCGTATTACACTCCGGCAAGATCACTTGACCGCGCCATGCGGCTCGACAACGCGATCCCAGTCCCGGGTCACAGCGCAGAATCTCGGCCCAAGTACCTCTTTCACATGTCAAAGCGAGTGTGCAGGTGGATTGCGTTTCGTGCCGGCATAATAAGCTAAGTCTGACATTCTGATCCCTTTTGTTTCGCTGCTGTCCCCGCGCCTTTCTTTGTCCTCGATCACCGACTCTCTATCTCTCTCACTTGTCTATTCACCGTCTACTAGCAGCAGTCACTATGTCTAAGGTTTTCAAGGCCGAAGAGGTCGCGGCTCACAAGAAGCCCGACGACCTCTACATCATCGTCGACCAAGATGTCTACGATCTTACTACGTTCCAGGACGAGCATCCTGGCGGCAAGAAGAGTAGGCAACGCCGGGAAGTCAGCGGAAGACTCGAGTCGCTAACTGCTGCCATACAGTCCTTCAGCGAGTCGCCGGCAAAGATGCCAGCAAGCAGTTCTGGAAGTACCACAATGAGGGCATCCTCAAGAAGTACCAGAGCAAGCTGCAAGTCGGCTCCCTAGATAGCAAGCCCGCTCCCGCGCAAGCCCCTACGCCTCCACCATCACCGCCAGCCCAGGAAAAGAAGGAGAAGGTCGTGCCACAAGCCGAGTCGGGCGTTGTCGCACCCGTCGCAGGCCCCGGTGCAGAGGAAGAGGCAGAGGCAATGGACCAGTTCGGCGATATGGTCCCATACGCAGATCCATCCTGGTACCAGAGCTATCACACCCCATACTTCAACCAGACGCACGCAGATCTCCGCGCCGAGGTACGACAGTGGGTTGAGGACGAGATCATGCAGAATGTCACCGAGTGGGACGAGGCCAAGAAGGTCCCAGACAGCATCTACAAGCAAATGGGCGAGCGTGGATATCTCGCCGGTCTTATGGGTCTGCACAAGTGGCCCACGCATCTCACGAACCATGTGGTCAAGTCTGTGCCAGCTGAGAAGTGGGATCTGTTCCACGAGATGCTGCTCACTGATGAGCTGTCTCGTGCCGGATCTGGTGGTTTCGTGTGGAATGTAATCGGTGGCTTCGGCATTGGTGGCCCGCCAGTTGTGAAGCATGGCAAGAAGGCTCTTGTTGACCGCATCATGCCTGGTATTCTCAACGGTGACAAGCGTATCTGCTTGGCCATCACTGAGCCAGATGCTGGTTCCGATGTGGCGAACTTGACCTGCGAGGCTAAGCTTACTGAGGATGGCAAGCACTACATCGTCAATGGCGAGAAGAAGTGGATTACCAACGGTATCTGGTGCGACTACTTCACCACCGCTGTGCGAACGGGTGGCGAGGGCATGAACGGTGTCTCTGTCCTTCTCATCGAGCGTGAGTTCGAGGGTGTCAGCACTCGCCGCATGGACTGCCAGGGTGTCTGGAGCTCCGGTACAACCTACGTTACCTTCGAAGACGTGAAGGTCCCGGTTGAGAACTTGATCGGCAAGGAGAACCAGGGCTTCAAGGTCATTATGGTGAGTACTACTCAAACCAGCATCTCTTTGAAGACATCTACTGATACTGTTTCTAGACCAACTTCAACCACGAGCGTATCGGTATCATTATCCAGTGCATCCGATTCAGCCGAGTCTGCTACGAAGAGAGCATGAAGTACGCCCACAAGCGACGAACATTCGGCCAGAAACTCATCGAACATCCCGTCATCCGATTGAAGCTCGCACACATGGCACGCCAGATCGAGGCATCATACTCATGGATGGAGTCCCTCATCTACCAGGCCCAGAAGATGAACGAGACCGAAGCTATGTTGAAGCTCGGCGGCGCCATTGCCGGTCTCAAGGCCCAGGCCACAACTACTTTCGAGTTCTGCGCACGAGAAGCATCTCAGATCTTTGGCGGTCTCAGCTACAGCAGAGGTGGTCAGGGAGCCAAGATCGAGAGACTGTACAGAGATGTCCGCGCATACGCAATTCCTGGTGGAAGTGAAGAGATCATGCTTGACTTGAGCATTCGGCAGGCGCTGAGAGTGCACCAGGTGCTCGGCATGAAGCTTTGAGCGTGTGTACTCAGGTCAACAGCATGGAAAACGGAGTCGGGCATAGCAGCCGGTTGTGGCACGATAGGTCTTTGGCGGCACATGTGACTTGTAGTATCATCCCACGTCTTCTATACAGCCGAGGTGGAGCTAGTCACCTTCAGTATTCGATTCTTTCGATCTTCAATCTTGAAGGTTTTCAAAATGTTGTTTTCAAGATGCATTTCTAAGACGGCCGTCTACAGTCGTTGACATTCTTTCATGCGTCTAGCATACAGTCATAGCACGTCGCGAGACATGCGACAGGTATCCATTTTGAGCCTCTTATGAAACATCCACAACTCACATCACACTTCCCCGACGCGGGAAGTTGACACCCTCTGTCGCTGAAGCATCGCAGAACCAGCTGACCTTCTCTCCCGCGCCTCTGTTCACCAATCCACTGGGCAGGTTTCCGCCCTGTTCCGTCTCGAAGATCTTCTTGAGGATATCCTTCTTCCCACCTCCTGTCGCGACGAAACCAATCTTCGCAGCGTGCAACACGACCGGCAGACTCAGCGTGATGCGCTTTGGCGGTGGCTTCGGCGAGTCGCTGATCGAGAGAACCCAGGCGTCTTGTTCTCTCAGCAGCGGGTGATCCGGGAAGAGCGAGCAGGTGTGTCCGTCGGGTCCGCAGCCAAGCAAGAGCAGATCGAAGAGAGGGAGCTTGACAGAATCGCGCGCGGCGAAGATGGACACCAATGTCTTCTCGTACTGATCCGCCATTTCCTTCGGGTCGTCGAGGTACTTCTCGTCGATCGGGTAGACTTTGGGCTGGCCGAGCTCTTCGGGGATCTTATCGAGGAGATCCTGCTTGACGAGCTTGTGGTTCGAGTCATCGTGGTCGAGGGGCACGCAGCGCTCGTCAGCGTAGAAGATCTCCCATTTGCTGAATTGTGGTGTGTCCTCTTTGCTGCCGTTTGAGGTGGCTAGAAGGGCTTTGGCGAGCGTCTTGGGGAGGGAACCGCCGGAGACAGCGACGCGGAAGACACCATGACGGGCGAGGGCTTCGTTTTGCTGGTCGAGGACGTATTTGCGTAGATTGGGCGCGAGGTCGCTATCAACGTCCTTGAAACTGAAAAGTGACGGAGCGCCGACCATTTTGGTTGTTGTCTTCTCCAGCGCGAGCAAGAGCAGCAGAACGAGAAGTATTCGAAGAAGCACGTTTGTCAAACTCGCTAGTTGGCGGCGCCGCTGTTGTTGCGAGGGGAGTTGAAACAGCTACTTATCAATCGCTGATTTATTAGAACAGTAGGACGAATCGTGGATCCACAGCTTCTAAGGTATTCCATCATTAGAACTAGGGCGGGGTGGCGCATTTTACATTTCTGTCAATTTTTGTCCACGTACATATTTCGCGCCGGACCACTGCCACACTCCGCCAAAGCCGCATACCTCTACGTCTCGCTGGTGACGATTCCCACGAGCATCATCACCGAGTACCTTCTGGCAAAGGAATCGGCAAGGGCTCGCTGACCTTGAAGTCTCCTGCACAGTGACGAAATCGGCCAGGATCTTGAGGCCGATTTTAATCCGCCCGTGGGGATTTTTTGCAAATTGAATCGAAGGGCATCGCGTGGCGAGCCGCGATATCAGAAAGAAGCTACTGTACCGCCAGTGTGTGTGTGTGCTGGCAGCAAGAAAGACATCACCTATCGGACAGCGAAAAGGTTGGCAGAATGGGAGGATCCAAGCCCAAGCAATTCGTCAGGCCGCCGCCGAAGAAGAAGCCACAAAAGGTGTCAGCGCTGGAGTCGATGGACGACTTCCAAGAAGCGGCTGATTTTGAGGAAGCGGCTGGAGGCAAGCACCGTGTGGGCGATCCGGTCAAGTCTGGACGAGCATTTGTGCGAGCCCTCGATGTCTACGATAAAGGACTGGCCAAGCATCCTTCGAGTTTCGATCTGGCGTACAACAAGGCACGACTCCAGCTGGAATTGTCTCAACATGAGAACCTCATTGAGCACATCGGGGTGGAGATGGTCGACTGGTTGCAACTTACCTTGGAGTCGCATCGATATGCTGGGAAGTTGAGCGAGGACAATCCGGACGTTTTGTTCAACACTGCGCAGGTCTTGACGACTCTGGCCGAAGCGCTGATCGAAGAGGATCGTTCTGAGGAAGCCGTTCCCTTACTACACGAAGCCTTGGAGATGCTCTCGTCATGTCTCTCCAAACAAGAGATGATGTATGAGCAGCACCAGCTAGACTTCCCAGACACCGAGGAAGGTGGCGTTGCTCTGGAGCCAGACGAGAACCCGGCTCCAGCCCAGGATACCGATATGCAAGACGAGCAATCCGCGATTGTGGAGGTGCCCATCTCTCCATTCGACCTCCTGGATACTGTCCATGCATCACTGTCCGCGCTCATTACGCTCGTGCCCTTGGCAGATCAACCAGGTCTGCATAATCTTGGCGAGATGGCGCAGATGCTTACAGAAACGAAAGCACCCAACTACATCAAATTGCTCCCCAAGGAAGAGCAGGATAAGGCTCGGTTCACTGTTGCCGTCGATCGAGCTACTTTCGTTGCGGCGTTTGCCAGTGCTCAGTTTGAAATGCAGATCATCGAGTTGCAGACCTATGTGGAGCGGCTTGACACCTTCAACATATCAGGGAAGGAGACCGATGCCACTGCTCTTAACGCTGAAGCCGAAGCGTGTACTGAGCTGGTGCTGTCATGTCTCGATCGATTCGGCGAGTCGCCAGATCTCCCGGCAATGCTCTGCTGGAAACAGCTGAGCTTGTCTCAGGATCTGTACACTCAGACGACAAAGTTGACCACCGAGGACGCCCAAGAGCGCAAAGCCGAGACATACAAAGCCAAAGGCGACTTGGAACTTCTCCGACATCGTGTCGCCAACATTCCGAAGGCCGATGTCTCGGACGGCGTGAGGAAGAGCGCAAAGACACTCATGACCAACGCCCAGACGTATTACAAGGGCGCTGTATCGCATGCCAAAGTGAGCGGGGACGAAGAAGTGGAAGAAGAGGCACAGGAGAGGTGGGAGTTGGCGAAGGCGATTTCGGCATTTATGTACGGTGGTGATGGAAGTGCCGCTGCGCCTGATACCTTGATGGAGGCGCTGCAGGGGTGCGTTGATGAGGGATTGATAAGTGAGCAGCTGGCGCAGGCTCTGGTGGAAGGTGGTTCAAATGCTTCTGCATCAAGAAGCTAAAGTTTTTGTGCTGGATGGAGAGATTGCTTCGTCGCGTGAGACATGATACCCGTGGTGTTTGCCAGTCGAGCGTGAAAGGCTTATTGCGTCTCGTCCAAGGACGTCTAGAGGAGAAGAAGAGGTCCATTCCATGACCAGCAATTGTTGATGTATTGACGTCAGAGACAAGACCATGCTACTGCAATATGCCCTCAGGACTAGTACAATAGAGACGCTGCTAAAAGCACAGCTCATCGCCACTCTCGTCTTCCTCCGTATCAACACGTTGGATCGGGACCCCTCTGACAGGTCTCTGAAACGGAACGACAACGACTCCCTTGGTCACTTTTTTGTTCCACAACGGGCTCGTGGCTTGCACGCGACGTCGCTTCAACGGAGGCGACAGAGCCAAGACGTCTGGCGAGCACTCATTGCTCGATGAAGTTTGCTCGCTCTTGTCCATGTTAGAGACCGGTTCTGCCTCCTCTTCGGCATCAGCCTGATTGATAAAAGGCGTGGCGGTAACCCATTCACACAGCCCTTCCTCCCAACGAAACTTCCCGGTCTTCGTGCCTTGATGTGGTGTCTGGATGATACTTGTCTGCTTCGGCGAATCGTTCAGGCGTTTGAGGTACTCCTCAAGATCAAAATTCGCCGAGCCGTCATCGGCTTGTCGAAGCACCGAGGTGGTCTCAAGAGCGACCTGCTTGAGTAACGCAGCAGCAGGCGAGCCGATCTCAATTGCATCGAGTGCTTGATCAAGGAGTTTCCCGGTGACCGTAACTCCAACGAACTTCTCGAGAGTGATGAGGCCTTTAGTGACCTCACTGGCGAAGTCCTCCAGACGCATGCGTAAGGTAGACTCGCGTTTTCGGCCATTGGTCCTATCGCCATGCAACTGCAGCAGGCCTGTCAACGTGTCCAAGTCGAAAACTCCACAAGACATTCGACTGTTGCATTTGAGGCCAAGAAGCAATTGAGATCCCAGCAAGAAAAGCGTCTCAAATTCAGACAGCGGCTGGGTGCGTCCATTGTGACGTTCGGAGTTCTTGACGGAGCGCAAGGCTATGTCGGCGGCCACTCTGAGGACACATTCGGGAAGCGGATTACTGGTTGCCAGGGACTCATTGGCAAGGATGCTCGCGCAGGCCATGACAGTGACCTTGAGAGCGAGATCGCGCATGTTGGCTCGAATTCCGGCTTTCAGTTCTCTACCGGTCTCGAGGTCGGCAAATGTGGCAACACAGCTCACAAGGCATTGCATTGCGGCATTGCCAGAGTCGCTCGTGAGTGAACTCAACAAGTCCCTCCAGAAAGTCGGGCTACTTTCAATTCGAATCAGGTTCAAAGTCTGGGCTTGTCCCAGGTCGTTCAGTGCTCGAAACTTGAACTCGTGGCGTTCGTGTCTGGACGTGAATGCGTCAAGTCGGTCAAGGCTCGTAGCCGATGGAGCGTCTGTTCGTTTGAGCCATGCTTGTAATAGATCTTGTCCTTCAGTCACAGCGCCTTGTGAGCTGCAGATGTCGATCAATGATGACACGGTTTTCTCCGACAGAAGATTGTCGTCGACAGCTTCTGCTGCAAGGTGAATGCATTGATTTCGGACCACATCTCGCAATCCTATCCAGCCTTCGCCTGTTCCCAAGTCCTCCAAGTACGTGAAAACTTCGCCCAAGACTTCGTCCTCATCAACATTTTCATCTTGCTCCTCGACGCTGAAGTCGACAAAGCCAGGGACTTGGCGCAGACAAGTGCTCAAAAGGGATCGAGATCCATGCCTTTGGGGCTGGGTGGCCTTCGTCGTGCTGAGCAGGTTCGATACGGCCAAGACCAGTCCGGCTTCAATCTCCTGTCTCTCCGATCGAGGTTTAATCGGAAGCTGCCTGCTCCGTCGACTCTTCTTCGCCGGCCGTGCATCGCATTCCTCAGGCTCGTCTTGGACCTTGAAATTGCCAGAGGTTCCGATTCTCTTGACAAACGGACTCGGAAACGCAAAATTGGGGTCTCGAGCGTTCAGGGGCCTTCTTCTGCTATCCTTCGGTTTCGCAGCATACGTCCGTCCTTTGGCTTTGGGCATTCCGGTAGGGAGCCAGGCAGGATCGACAGAAGACCAGTGCTCAGTCTTCTTAGGTTGTGTCTTCTTGAATGCAGTGCCATGGAAATCGCTCGGGCTTTTCGATAGTCCGCCGTCCGGTGACTCCAATAATCTGCGAAGTGCCGATATCCTAGATGTAATAGTCCTCAAGAGTCTCTGGCAACGAGTCGCAGTCCAGGCTAGTTCTTCTTCAACGGAGTTGAAATTTCCGCGCTTTCTCTTGGTTCCAATAGACTCGATGTTTCCAATGGTATGCTGACGTGAAGACATACTTGTCTAGGTGATGCCGATGCTATGATGGCGGCGATGGGCTCTGAAGTTCGACGAGGTGAAGTCGTCGATCTCAAACAAACATCGGGTTGCCGGAGCAAGCGCTGGCTAACCTTCGCTTATCCGGCCAATTGAACGCGGCTTCACCCAATCGCAGCATCTACATTTCCCCTCAATTCTTGATGACATCCCTTCGTTCTTCATCAATACGTCTGCGACATACATACTCGACGTTCACGATGTCTTCGAATGTCTTTCTGATCAATGACAGGACCGCTCATGACAAGATAGTCTCCGAATCAAAGGATCGGCCTACCGTCATTAATGTATCCAACTCCTCGCTGCCCATATGCAAGAAGTTCACCATTGACTACGCCTCCTTGGCCGACAAATGGCAACACAAAGGTGTCAGATTCTGCCAGCTGGATTTCAATCACGACACCAGCATGCTCTTCAAATTCTCGCCGAATCAACTTCCGGTGACGGTTTTAATGGTTGGAGACAGATGGTGCAAGACGGTGATGGGAGCAAACTCGAAGGGCCTTGAGGATGCGCTGGGAGAGCTATTGGAAGAGGCAAATTAGGATTTCGGAAAGATTATAAGGGAGTTATCCATGCAGTGAGAACGATATGTATATGAGTCTTCTGATCAACACAAGAGAACATCATGGATCTTCTTACATTCTACAGGATCACGAAGTCCCGTGAACTAGTCATTGAACCTACGACTACATCTCATCCGCATTCAGCAAATCGACACCATTCATACTCCACATCTTCGTCACCATCCATCGACCATCGATTAGACGGAAGTCTAATGCACACATTATCTGCCTCTGGACTCCTGAACAGCGGCAGGTCAGCAAATGTACTGAACGTAAGAGGATAATCATTGGTCGTCTTTTCTCACCTGGAGTGGTGCCACTTAGACGGACAACAGAGAACAGCCTGGCCCTCCCCTCCCTCTCCTCAATCTTCGTGTTCCTACTACTCGAGGTTAGCACATGGACTGCTGACCAGCAAGCACTTCTTGCCTCGGGACTTACTTCTCACAATGCATCTGCAAATCGTGATGCAGCTGCGTCAAACTCTTCATAAACTCCATATACTCGGCAAGCGTGGTACTTGTAGTCGGGCTAGCAATTCCCGCCGCTTCGAATTCATTCTCCAGCCCCGGGGTGTCGAGCTCTATGCCGGAGAGCTGTCGATAGCGTTCCCAGAGCTGACTGTGAACGTCAAAATCTCGTGCGTTGATGGCGCGCAGCGAGCTCTCGTGGATCTCCTCGAACTCTGCTCTGAGAGCCGCTGTTTTCTTGTGGACTTTGCTTTTCTTCTTGGGAGCATCGTCGTCTAGCGCGTGCTTGTAGAATTCGGAGCTCGACATCGGGACCGGCTACTGAGACTGGACTCCAGGACGTACACTCGCCAAGGTCTTCAAGACGCCGTGAGCGCAACAGGCTTTATCGTTGCTCAAGCGTTCGGCATCGTTTGGACATTATTCATGATCGCCATCCTGGTCCAAGTCATGAAGCTTGCTAATATAGGGGTAATTGCGCCAAAAGGCCCAATTTACTTGGTAGATCTTGAGCGCCGTGCCGCATCTGCGGATGTCTTGCGTGGCCTGCATAGCGATATCTCTAGCAGGTGCAGAAGATTGAGCATAGAGGCAGGTGGCCATAGAGAAGCATTCAAGTTTGGAGAAGAGCAAGGAGCGTGAGATGCGACAAGACTTTTGGCGAGTCTACCTAGCCAAAGTTCACCGTTTTGGAGCAAGGGACGCCATCATCATCGTCGGCATCATCATCCGCGTCCAGTCGTCACTGCACTTTCTCGACTCGACGAACATCGCGTGACTATCCTTCCTCTTCTAAGCTGACAGTAGGTTTCTCGTATCGCATCTCTTACAGTCTCATCATATACGACCACACCTAATCGCCTGATCTACACAACATGGCAGCCCCAACAGATCCAGATCACCTTGGGACCTTCATCCGGATGAAGGCGCTTCCACCTACACAACTACCAGCACATCCCGATCTCGCATCTCTCCAACCATCGGCGCCACCTCACGAACTGTCAGACTTCATCCACACCGTCCTAGAAGAGGGCCATCAGTTCCTGACGGGCTACCTGCCGAAACACTTCAAAGTTAAGGACACGAACAAGCAATCCCCACCCTCGACAGCTCCTGTAGAGCTCTTGACCCACGAGATTTCAGCTCACGATCTACCTGAAGAGGGACGTACTCAGGGAAGATCAGAATTCTGGGCGGCGCGATCGAGCACTCACGAGAACGCGGCAAAGGCCGGGACAGCAAGTTGGCAAGAGTTCGATGCAGGCCTGCGGCAAGATCACAGTCAACATGAGAAAGACTACACGCCCAGCGTCGTCGACGCGCGGAAAGTGCTGGGCTGGGAGGAGCAGCTGCAGAGTCTTGGTCGAGCTGTTGGCGATTGGCAGGACGTGAGCATGGAGCTCTTCGAGATGGTTCATGACCTGCCTTTTCCCCTCCAGACCAGAGTGTTCACCGTCGTCGTTCTTGCGGGCAGACGAGACAACGAGTTCGTCGATGTGCAGATTCCGGTCGACATGTCGAAGATACCCAATGCAAAGTACGCCAAGGAATCGAAGTACACGTTGGGCATATACTGCAGCATTGAGAGGGGAGAGCTCGTAGAAGAGGGAAAGAAAGTCACCTGGACCATGGGCACGGCCTCAGACGCTCAGGGTAGTCTCCCACTCTGGGTGCAGAAACTTGGAATCGGGGGAGCTGTTGTCAAAGACGTTGGATTCTTTATGGAGTGGTGTGAGAAGAAGCGAAAAGGGAAGGCATGAGTTGACAGTACAGGCTGGAGAACAGAAGCCTTGTTGATACCCTGGGAGCACAGACATATCCATGTACCCGAAAAACGAAGAACAGTCGTAAACGCCTACACCAACTCATCTTCAGACACGGGAAATGGCCAATATCACCGGTGTTTATATAAGCAGGCAGAGGATGTCATAATACTCTGCAGGGTCCTGCATAGCAATGGTTGAACTTTGGTCGAATCCCTCCGCCGGCCAAACGAGTTCAGCCGTGCGGGCAAACTGCACACATTTAATGGGACATCCTGTTTGCACTACGCTTGCCGCTCACTAGTGTTCAGCTCTTTGCTACGCCATTGCAACCTAAACATGTTGAGCTGATGAGCAATCGAACAAGGGCATCCCAATGCCTAGCTAGGTTGTTACCATTACCAAGAATTCGTTCTTTCGGGGCTTGGATACCGTGGCATTAGCAAATCTTGTCCCACTTTGAATGCTGTACCTGATGCCCCTTGATGGATATAAGACTCGTTGAGATGGCCATGGGCCAATCTGCATTCGAACTCTCAATCCAAACATGTCTTACCTTAAGAACATCGTCATCGTCGGCGTGAGTCTTGCCATTGGCTTTCCATACACTCCCCCAAGAACAACAACTAATCCAACCTCCAGGCCAGCGGCAATAGCGCCGGCTCCACCCTCAAGCACCTTCTCGAGATCAACAAGGACATCAAGATAACAATCGTCTCCCGGACCGACTCCAAAGCCACCTTCCCGTCCTCTTCTCAGATCACCGTCAAGAAGGGATCCTACGATGACGATGCATTTCTTCAATCGGCGTTCGCTGGCCATGAACTGGCAATGTTCTCTCTCAACTTCCAAGGATCGGATGTGCAGGACAAGTTGATCGATGCTGCGGCCAAAGCTGGTGTCAAGTACATCGTTCCGAATGAGTACTCCTTGGATGGCTTGTCGGGCGATGCTGCTTCTCATCCGATTGTTGCGGGAAAGGTTGCTGCGAGGAAGCAGATTCGGGATCTGGGGATGAAGCATATCTCTCCTGTTACAGGGCCGTGGACTGAGTTGGTTAGTATCGATGTAGCATGATGAGGCCACCAGTGTTCTTGAGACTGATGTATGACTGCAGAGCATCAACTTCGGCATGTTCGGTTTCGACGTGCCTAATCGCCGTGCGACTTGTAAGTGTTGCAGAGACCGAGAGCTTTCATCTCGCTAACAAACCCCAGTGTACAGCGACAACGGCCGAAACAACACCTCTTCCATATCTCGAGTCGGCCAGGCGATCGCCAAAGTCATCTCGCTGCCCATCACTTCCTCAGGAAACCCAAGAGCCTCGCTGGAGCATTACGCCAACAACTTCATCTACATCTCCTCCTTCTATGTGACCCAGCAAGAGATCTTTGACGCCATCAAGAAAGCCACTAGTACATCCGACGCAGACTGGAAGACCGAGCAGAGCACCATCGCAGAGCGCGAGAAGGCCGGAAAGGAGAAATTCGCCGCGGGTGATCTGACTGGAGCCTTGTATATGATTTACTGCTATTACATGGGCGAAGGCAAAGGCGGTGACTTCGAAGTCAAAGCCAAAGAGGAGCGACAAGTCTTGGGTCTGGAGCAGGAGGACCTAGATCAAGTTGTCAAAGGCGCTCTTGCGCAAGCTTAGCTGGTATAGAGTAGAGTCGAGAATGCTTTGTCCCATCCATGATGCTGATTCCCCCAACGCCTCGCTAAACGATATATCCTGTACATGTGACTCCCCAGCTATTGCGCTCCCTTCTCTAGGAACTCTTTCGCCTCGTTGATTTTCGTGGCTAGGTAGGGGCTGCCTCCTCGGTCGGGGTGGTTGAGGAGCATCATTTGTCGGTGCTTCTTGCGAATAATTTCTTTTGTCACGCCGCGTTCTCTGTGATCAAATCTAATCAGCATGTGATCCTTCTGTTGGTGTAGAGCTTGTAGAGGAAGTACTCACGAGGTCTCCAGAATCAAGGCCGCTTCTCGTCGGTTCATCTGCTTTTCAAAACCGCCCTTGTAGTATGCTTTCCCGAGCGCATTTGTGCCTCCTCGGTATCTTCGTAATGCGACCAGACCGGCACGACCCTAGAAATCGTCAGGAGCCATCCGAGCAGAAGGCGGATTAGGAAGGCGTACGAAGAAAGCTGCTGCGGCGACTCCAACGCCGACGGCAAGAGCGGTCGCCATGATGTCGAGTTCGAAGGGCTCCTGGTGGGAGAAGAAATTCGATGAAGAGTCGACTGATTTGATCAGCTGCTGAAAATGTAGAAGAGCACAAGATGAAGAGAGACAGTCGGGAGTGTCGACGTTCTCGCCGCAGAAGCAGTCGGAAGTTCGGTCGGGAGGAGCCGCTTTGATCGGCACGAAAAGTTCGCCCACTTCACTTCGAAGCAAGACCCTTCCTACCACTCTCCAACCCACCACACTCACCGTCGCCAACATGCGGATCGAGACGTGCTATTTCTGCTCGCAGCCCTGCTATCCGTCAAAGGGCATCACTTTCGTCCGAAACGATGCAAAGGTCTTCCGATTCTGCAGATCAAAATGCCACAAAAACGTGAGTATCTTTCAAATCCAATTTTCCGGCATAGAACCCTTCTAACAGATGTCTCGTGCAGTTCAAAATGAAGCGTAACCCACGCAAGTTGGCCTGGACAAAGGCCTTCCGCCGCGCGCACGGCAAAGAAATGACCGTCGACTCGACCCTCGCCTTCGCCCAACGCCGCAACATCCCCGTGCGCTACAACCGCGATCTGGTCGCCACAACACTGCAAGCCATGCAACGAGTGTCTGAGATTCGTGCTCGACGAGAGCGACAGTTCTACAAGAACCGCATGAAGGGCAACAAGGAAAAGCAGCTTGAGGCGGATCGCAAGCTCGTGGCCGAGAACCAGCATCTGCTGCCGCCGGAGTATAGGGATCAAGTCGAGGAAGTGTTGCAGGAGGTCGAGCCGGAGACTACCGAGATGGAGGTTGAGGAGAGCGAGTTGGTGGAAGATGAAATGCCTTTAGAAGAGGAGAAGATCGAGGAGGTGAAGGTCAAGAATGGGAAGAAGAAGGTTGTGAACAAGAAGAAGCAGCGCCTGGTGCGGGGCAAGGGACCGGAGGAGATGGACGTCGATGGTTAATCGATGTTCAGGTCTGGTTCCTTTTCTGTCTGGTTTCCAAGCGAAGGCGCTGTGGCGTTGATTGGGTCATAAAAAGCGAGGCGACTGTGCGAAGGGAGCACAAAAGCTGCATGATAATGATACCCAAGTGGGAGAGAAATCGACATGTTACATCGCTCGACAAATGTCCGTTGGTTCAGTTGAGCTTCTCGGCGGTCCTATCCCCCGATGCTCTCAAGGTATTGGCAGCTAGCTTGTGTACCTCATGGTGACGCAGAAGCAGCGACAGGCTTTGAAGCCAACCTTTTCGGTAGCCCATGACCCTTCAGCAGAGGCACTGCGATCAAGCTCAGTAACAGCTACGAAGATTATGGTGCTCGATATCATGTTCCTGGCTCGCTTGAGAGCAGTCCTGCCACGAACTTCCGCTCCATCATGTTCCATGCTTTCCCCAAGCCCATCTCCGTGTTCTGATGTACTACCAGGCCTAGCAGAGGCTATGTAGGCTCTTGGTGCTTCCAGGATGCTGTAGAGATAGCTATGTGCCTCTGCCTTTATCCTCTTGCTCATTGCTAATTTCACCGCCCGGCTCACTTCTTGGGACTCTCCAAATTCATTTCCTCGCTTACTTCTTGGGACCCTTCAGCTCATTTCGTAGCTCACTTCTTAGCAGCCTCTGGCTCACTGTGCGGCTTTCTGTCTGGCTCACTTGCCTGCAACACACCTCGCCTCTATAGTCGTCCTTCCCTCCGACGAGCGCGCACTAGCTGCCATTTCAGCGCGCGACAGCGATGTCAGACCTGAATGGCGAAGCGACTCGGATTTCACCAGGTTGGTACCACGGTCCACGGTGTTGGAATTTCCAGCAAAGTCACCCTTGCCAAATCTAGTCGAATCCGCACAAGGACCGTCTTGGTAGGGTGGTGAACATCTGGAGCGTTTCTCGATCAAATCCAACATGACTGTAGCGCCGATTTCGTCGCCGGTGAGATCGTGGAAGTTGAGCATGACATCGAGCTCTCCTTTCAATTCTTCCGGACTTGCGAATCTGATGACGGGCTCGGGCTGGCGAGGGGAAAGCACTTGAGTACAAGTCCGGCCGTATCCCGGGATGCCATCCAGTTCGATTGCAATAGCATGGTACCAGTCATTCACTTTCGCACCCCACAACAGCATGAAGTGAGCATTGCCAGTGGAAATGGCGGTCTGCAGCATGTTCTTGGCAGGGGTGAAGAACACGCTTTTGGCGGAGTCGTGGGCGTATGGTCGGTCGCCTTCGAGCCGTTTCCCAGGATGGTCGTAGACGACTTGTTGACGCGAGAAGATGTCGTACACCAAGTAATTCTTGAGGCTCAGGTACATGCTGATTATTGTGCGCAGAGGCGTGTTGGTCAGGTCCAGTGTCTCGCCGAACGGGGTCTTCAGGTCGGACTCAAATGAAATCGTGCTTGCGAAGGTCCTTTGATGCGTTGGAAACTACAAAAGCGTTACCATGGCGGCTAATGTGGCGATTGAGGTGTCTTACGATGTAGCGTCTTTTAGTGCGGCGTTGAAGTGCACTTCTATCGCCTCTATGCTACCGCAGACGAATGTGGGATAGACTTAACCGTCTTAAAGCCCGAAGAGCGTCGTTAGTGCGTTTGTAAGGCCGCGAAGGAAACGATGAGAATAGTAAGGGGACCATGAGAACGAAGTAAAAGCAGCGGGAAAGGAAAGTAAAGGCAATAGGAGAGGGAAGTAAAGGGAGTACTAAAGCGAAGTAAAGGGAGTACTTAAGCGAAGTGACGGAGCACTAAGGGACGCAGCAAAGGGAGCAGTAAAGGACCCATACTAGAGAGCTTGCCTGCAATTTCGAGCTCGCATCCGAAACCAGATGTTTTCTTGACCTACAGTTCGACATAACTGCTACTCCATAGCGGCTGTCTCCAAGGCGTGATGATGTCTCGCGATCTTGCGTTGTAGCCCATGACCCGCTGTTCGTCGATTGACCGCGCTATCCGGCGAGGGAAGACCACAATTTTGCACAAAGTAGAACGAATGTGTGACGAGACATTGACAAGTTTCGTGCGTGGTGGGAAGACGTGAAGTCTTGACCTTCTTGGCTGGGGCGGAGCCACTTCCGACCGCAGTAACCCAAAAGAGGCGTGGCATGATGGCAATATCACGACTCTCATCACACCACACCACGTTATTAATCCGCGACGGCACGCTGTCATGTTTCGAGCAATGTTGTCCCACCTCTCGAAACACTGGGCCTGTCTGGCAAACGGAACGCACGGAAAGTCGATCCGTATGTATGTCTTCGGCGTTTCGCGATCTCCTCGAAATATCTACCGCAACGAGCATCGAACACCAGAGAGTACTGGGTATCTCTACCAAAAGTCTCGGAACTCCGCCTTCGTCGCCTCGCCAATATCCGCAAGCCGGTTAACAGGGAACGCAGAAAGCCAATCAGCGGTAGAACGTGCTTGCGGAATTCGTATACCGCTGCGGTGGCTGGGAGAGTAGCGACAGAGGAGCAAAAGCATCCAGCGCGCTTGCGTGAGGTCTGGTGACGGACGGACTGCACGCCTGCAGAAGCGCGTGCTTGGCGCGTTCTCTGTCCCGCGGACAGCGGTTGCTATGCTGGGTCCATGCGTGTTTTGCGGAAAACCGGCGGATCAATCTGGTCGAACGATCTGGAGGTGTGACGCTCTCCCGCGTCATCGTTGAGTTGGCTGGAAATGAGCTCGCGGAACAGCGCAGGTTTTCATCAATTTGCGGACGCGGCGTGAGACGAGCTGGCAGCTCGGCGGTGCTGCGAGACGTGAGATCTTGAACGAACGTCGTTGTACCTGTGTACCCATCCGCAATGGCTGTGTCTAACAGGCATGGGAGATGAGCCTCGCGCGAGGAAGGGCATGGATGTCGTGTGGGGAAAGCTCAGGGAGAGAGGTCGAGAAAAAGTGGGACCCAGAACCATCATCGTGGCTGGTGAGCGCCGCTAAAGATCTTGCTCTCCGATCGGGCTCTGGCAGCTGGGCGGTGGTGTGTGTAGGTGTTCGTCGACATATCAAGGCCTCCGGAGACACTCGTTCTGTCGTGACAGCTGTAGCAAATCTTGACGGATGAGTAGAACTGGTCTGGCGGCAAAGATCGTTCAGAGGGGCAGCCGGAGCGTCGTCCTGCCACACGTTTTGGCATCGGCCATCGTGGTGCTTCTGAGATGATGCAAGTCTGAACCGGGCGCCTGCCGCCAACGGGATCGAGCGATGTGACTGGATCAAGCTTTGAGAGCTCGTCCCCGCTTTCCCAGGCAGGCCCGTCGTACAACTCTTGCTTCCATCGTCTCCTCAACTCTCTCTAATACATCACCATCCTCTTCATCCACCACTTCACTCCCAGAAGACCATCTTGACCTCCATTGAAGCACAGCAGTACCAACCGCAGCCATGATCGTGGACCCCGTCGAGGCGTTTAAGACGCACCCAACTGTTCCAGTGTCATCGCCAACCAGCGTGGCCCCAGGTGTGTACTGGCGTCAAGAACACAGCTCCAACAAATCAAGCTAACAGCTCTCCAGTGCCCACCGTTGTTCCAAGCCTCCCTGAGTATCAAGATGCCACCGACACTGGCGAGAGGACCCTCTGGTGAGTCTCAGCAAGCAACAAACAACACTTTGTTGGAGGAGCATGGTCGTCAACATACTGTTGCAAACAACACGACCACGCAGACGACGGCACAGAATGGAGGTCACAAACAGATGGCTAACGGTACACCCAGGGTCGTCTTCGTTGTCATGGTCGTTGCTTCAATTGTCTTCACCGGCATGTCGTGGAACATCCCCATGGTAAGCCATTCCGCGAGACCCGTTCACTTCAGGCATCAAGGCTCACAACTTCCCAGTCCAAGCGTTTGTACCACATCATCACCACCATGATCACTGTCATCGCCGCTTGCTCTTACTTCGCCATGGCCAGCGGCCACGGCATTGGCTACCACCACGTTGTCATCCGCGACTCCCACAAGCACGTCCCAGACACTGAGCATGACCTCTACCGCCAGGTCTACTGGGCTCGTTACGTGGACTGGTCTTTGACGACTCCTCTCCTTCTCCTCGACCTGTGCCTCCTTGCTGGCATGAACGGCGGCAACATCCTCATTGCCATCCTCGCCGATGTCATCATGGTTCTCACCGGTCTCTTCGCTGCTTTCGGCACTGAGGGCACTCCACAGAAGTGGGGCTGGTACGCCATTGCCTGCATTGCCTACCTCGTCATTGTCTGGCAGCTTGTCTACCACGGCCGCTCTGCTGCTGTCTCAAAGGGCGGCAAGGTTGGCAACTTCTTCGCTGCCATTGGTGGCTTCACTCTCATCATCTGGACCATCTACCCAATGTGAGTTTTCAAACAACACGAGTTTTCATTGTCATCTGAGCTAACGAATTTCCAGCATCTGGGGTATTGCTGATGGCAGCCGCCACATGAACGTCGACGAGGAGATCATTGCCTACGCCGTGCTCGACATCCTTGCCAAGCCAATCTTCGGTGCCTGGCTCCTCTTCACCCACATGAGCATGCCAGAGACCAACTTCGACATTGGCGGCTTCTGGTCCCACGGTGTCACTGGCGAGGGCCAAATCCGTGTTGGTGACGACGATGAGGGTGCTTAGATACACCCATCTCGCCATTAGCCGATGTGGCACAGCCATGAAAACACGACCTTCCACCTGATGATATCGAACTGAGGTTGAACGAGAGAAGACTTTCTTGTCACGTTACTGCTGGGAACGGAGAAAGGGAAATCGGGCGACACAAGCATATGTTAACGAAGAAAACGAGATGTCTCTACACGAGCACGAATCGATGGCAGACATCCACCAAATTACCTTCTGGCGAAAGTCAAGTCATCTTGCTTATAACAGCATCCGATGGCATTGTATATTAGGCGTAGCTTAATGCATAATGGAGCGTTAGGTGTTGGATTACAACCTCGTCGTCTTCGTCTCACGTCATGTATAGAGCTGCAATAGCTGTATGTGCTTCGCCTCGACCCTCCTCAGCTCGACAATCAGCACAGGTCATGTGTGCATTGTTCTCCGCATCTTGGAGTCGATCCTGCTGCATGCGGCCGGCTGCCACGCCAACGGTGATGAGGGGCAGAGCTCTGAAGCTCGAGGAATGCCATGCAAGGTTGGCTCGTCACCATTGGCTGCAACAGTGAGAGACAACAGAAACGAGAGCCAGGCGTGAAACGTGACTGTGAAACGCGCAAGGCATTGCCCTCACGCATCTCACCATCGGCTTGAACTGCTGCACGACCAGACACCAAGACGCAACATCAACACCGCATTCAACCATGGCGGATCACCAGCAAGAGGACGAATCGGGCGTTGACGCCAGCTCTCCAAACACACTTGAGAGGAGGAATTCGCTGGAGAAGCACTTGCAAACGAGACCGGAAGCGTCGGACCTCAAGAATCGTCATATCCTGCTTGATACTACTGCAGCGCCGGCGTTGCAGGCGAGAGCACAGGAGTTGGAGAGGCAGCGGATTACGGATAATCTGAAGAAGGTGAGAGAGCTCGCAATTCCTCCGAGAAAGAAACTCCCAGGCTGATCGGTTGAACAGGGCCTCGCAAACCGCCCAGAGCGCGATGAGCTCGTCCAGAAGAACGTCCTCCCCGACTCCCATGCCGCTCCAGCGATCCAGGGACAACAGCGTGAGCTGGAGAAGAATATGAGGGCGGATACGCTGGACAAGGCATTGCAGCATCGGAGTGAGAGGCAGGAGTTGGTTGACAAGAATATCTTGCCAGATTCGAAAGCGGCGCCGGCGTTGCAGGAGAAGCAGAGGGAGCTGGAGAAGTCCATGAAGGCGGATTCGCTGGACAAGGCTTTGCAGAATCGGCCGGAGAAAGATGAGCTGGTCAAGGAGGGAATTCTGAAGGAGGGGGAGTGAAGAGGGGCGTGCTGCTGAAGACAAGGCTGTGGTGGGATGATGGACATCCATGTATGAGTTCTGAGCGATGGCTGGTCTCTGCACTGCGGAGAATATGAATGGCATGTGCTTTCAAATCACAAATCGATCAGGGTCTGCATCTGTGGAGAGAAGAGGAGCTTTTCGGTTCGGAGTGGTCGGTCTGTTTCGTGTCCAGTGGCGGAGCGGAGTCACGTTACAGTGAAGAAGTGGATAAGTTGACCTGGTCCCACTTCAGAAGTACGTGTCGCGTGCTAGAGGGCAGGCCGTCGCTGTCCAGAGAGCTTGCCACCTCCGGCGTTCAAAGAGTATGCAATTTTCACACGAATGAACGAAAAGAGCGCCCGGCGCTTGAAATGAGGATATGTAGGCAGTCTACTACCGGAGTGGGCGCCTTGTCCAATGATGAGCGATGGTGATGACAGATTCGCGTGATTATGCACGAAACCATGTGCTCGTTAGGCCGAAAATCGTTAGGAGCGGTGTTGGAGTTGGGGTGTTTTAAATAGCACAGGCCATGTAAATGAGCGTGATCGCAGGCGTCGCGGCGTGCCAGCAGTGTTGCGTTCTCCCTCGCCTTTGTGTTGATGGTACGCGGCATGCGTCGCTGGGATCAATGGCATGGAGATTGAGCAATTGATTGAGAGTTCTAGAGCGCTCAAGTACGAGTGACTTGGCTTGGTGACACCAAGACGGGAAGGCGCAATGGGACTAGAGCACCTCGGTGTGGGAAACAACGATGGCGCCGTGGGTCTAAATTTAGACGGCATCCATCCATCCTGAAACATCGAGTGCATGCTGCGCGGCGGGCTGCTTCTCTCTCACTTTCACGCCGACGACCTGCTTCACTTCGCCGTACCACCGCCCACCCACTCCTCGCCCCACGAGCGTCGCTCTTGCTTTCTCACTTCTTCTGTCGAGCAGACGCCCATTGCCTTGGCACTTTGTACGACGTCTCCGGCCTTCCTTTGTCAGCGATCCCGCGCGGTCAATAGAGGCGCATTTGGCCGTCTGCAAGAGACTGAACACGTCGAGAGCCCACGCCCGACCATCACGACTTCACCCTTCGCCCGCGATCCATCCCTGTATATACGAGCGAGCGCATCGCATACCGCAGCAACTGTCTCGGCGGATTGTCGACTGCCAGAACGCCTCAGTGCTAGGCCAGCTGCCGCATTTGGATAGATACCCACGGGCGGACTCGAACAAGTCGAGCTCGCACGACCAGCGCCTGCGAACGCCTGGCCAGGTTGTCGAGGGCGCAAACAAGGCTGCTGAGCTGTCTCAGAGCGGCTGCTTCTGCGTTCGGTAAGTCCGCCACCGTTTGCGAGGAGGACTGGGAAGGGACGAGGAGACCTGGCAGCCACGCAGCACACCGGCCGATTCTCATTTCGCCCTGCCTCCGTTCGCTTCTTATATCAGCGTCGCAATCGCTGGTGGCCATGAGCCTACAAATGCTGATTGGGCAACAGTGTATATTCTCGGAGCGCGAGACGCAGCTCTCCCATTGGCCACAGCCTCGAGACGCCTTCTGGAAGCCCAGCCGCCCGCCTTTGATCAGCGCTCAGCTGGCCTCACCATCGCGGACCCTCGCCAGCGTCTATCTGCATGTCATAGCAGCGCCCGCACGCCCATTCACCAACCGCCTCTTCCTCTCCCACTTCGCGCCCACGCGACAATGTGGTGAGGGTGTGCTAAGAAAAGCAGTCCACCCACCTCACCTGCTCCAGGATTAACTTACATTCCCTACCTGTCTACCCGCGACCCCAGAGGCGCATCGCCGCTCTCTGTGTAGCATTTGGCGCCGTCGAGATCTGGCATCTCTCCACTCGTAGTCCTTCCTGGCGAAGGCTTCTCGGTACGTTTCTTCTTCCATTGCGCAACAGAGCCCTTGAGACAATCGACCTGCGGCCGCTGCATCGTTGGCTCACCACTCTTGCGCTCGCCTGTACACTCAACCGCAAGCGCCATCGATTCTTTCATGTGCAAGCCGCAGGCCTCATGGCCTTACCGTCTTCCTCTGACGTCCTCGTCTGTTGACGTTCTTTTGTCCTTCGATCCTCGATTGACTGTAAACTCAATTCTTTGACTGACATGGCCTCGCCTAGATCGTTAATAGCCAGTCGGCAACACGAAAGCCCCCGATCATACACATACGACGAACGACAACAAACATCAAATGGCCGCTTCTGGCAGAGACCAAGATTGACCGGGTCTTCGCCAACAGCATCTTCATTCTCCTTCCGCTCGATGTTCTCTCCCTCGTCCCCGGCAAACATGTCGCAAATAGACGACGAAGCCAAACAATTGCCTCACCCTGCGACAGCGACCTCGCAAAGAACCCTTCAGCCGGCACACGAATATGATCATGTCTTCCGGAAGTTCCACCAACATACTTTGAGCGATTCGTCCAACAATCTAGGTTCGAACGAATCATCACCGACAACAACGATATCGACTGTCGACGACTCGAGTGCCACTGAACCATCCCCTGGCTCATCACCCGAGTCACCACCTCCTTCAACCTTTGCAGTTGGAATGCTGCGGCCACGGACTGCAGACGATAGCAGGTCTCCCTACTTTGAGCTGCAAAAGCAACCGCCTCCGAGAAAGGGTCGGAACTTGAAGAACCTCGCCGTTAATACCTCGAGACATACTGCACGAGCAGCATCGACGACAAGTCTACCAATTCACGGACCTCCCGAAGACAAGGCCACAGTATTGTCTCCATCATTCGTGAAACCCCCTACACCGCCACGAAGAAAGCCAAGTAATCTTGGCCTCACAATCTTAACACCTGGTGGCAGCAAACCGCCACCGCAAGAAGTCAGACTTGCAATTCCTCCCACTCCTGGATTTGGAAGACCCGGGGCTCTACGGCACTTCCAATCATCTCCATCATTACCATTGGTACCTGGTCTCGGGCTACCGCACAACAACCAGATCCTACAACAACAACGAACGTTGGATACAATCTTCTCTCCCATCGAACCGAAGGAGTCTCCCCAAGAAGAAGAGGAGGATGAGCAAAACTTTGACATTCCACTCTCAAGGGAGGAGAAGCCCGAGGCGTACCCCGATGGGCCAATATGTGTTTACGACCCTAACATCGATCTTTACCTGGAGCCCACAGCGGAACAGGCCAGACAGTACGATGTCATCATGAATGTGGCAAGTGAGGTGCGGAATCCGTTTGTGACGCATCATGAACCCGCACCCGCAGAACCTGATCTACGACTTGACGGTGGAGGTGGTATTCAGTATGCTCCTAAGCGAGGCCGGCTTACTCTCCAAACGCAAGACAGCAAACCAGCCACCATAGCAGAGAGCTCACCCACAACTCCCAAAGCAACTCCATTGGAGGCTACATTCCCCAAGGATGGCGTACTGGCAAAGATTCCAGAGTACATCCACGTGCCATGGGAGCACAACAGCGATATCGTACCAGACCTATTACGACTTGTCAAACTCATCGACGAGAAGGTCAGCCAGGGAAAGCGCGTTCTTGTCCATTGCCAGTGCGGTGTGAGCCGATCAGCAAGTCTTGTCGTTGCCTATGGTCTCTACAAGAACCCGACGATGAGCGTGCAAGAAGCGTACGATGCTGTGAAGAAGAGGAGTAAATGGATTGGACCAAACATGAACCTCATCATGCAACTTCAGGAGTTCCGATCCAGCCTCGCTCGGGGTGGCTTGCTCCCTGGCAACCGTGGCCTGAGTCCGCTAACACCAGGTTCCGCGTTGAGTGAATGGAATGGACCCTTCTCGAGCAACCCATCACCGCTAGCAACGAGAGAGCCTCTCTCGGCCATAGAGCCCCCCTCGGCGAGCGCACGAAGCCCATCCGACGATGCTGTTGTAAGCCCTGGTCCGTCATCAGCGCCTTCAGGATTTGTTTGGCCTACAAACGACAAGCAGCGTAGTAGATCGATCAACCCTGTCAAACCGGCCGCATATGTGGATCCATCTGGGCACGTCGTTAATGTCGTCCCCGTACTCAAGGTCATCGGGGCAGAACAATCTATACCGAAGCCCTCAGCGCTACGGAAAGCACCGTCTGATGAACCATCTCCACCGGCAGCAGCAGCGCAGCCTGAGGTGACCTCGCCACGTACGGCCGAGTTCTTCGCCATGACACCGCTTCAGCCGTCGAAAGAGGCCGATCCTGCAGACACATTTGGGCTGATGTCACCTAGCTCCACTGAATTTGCGTCCAACCCGTTTGATCGAACTGCACTGCTCGCCTCACTTGGAATGGGATCAATGCGGGCTGATGAAGAGACACCAAGACGGTCATTGTCTCTGAGAAATCGAGAACGGACTTTGGCGCAAACTGGTACTGAGGCACAGCGCTTGCAACCCGGACCTGGCCCCAAACTACGACCAAAGCTCTCGTCTCCAACGCTACGTGAGCAACAACAGCTTCAGAGCTTGCAGGCCAAGAGCTCGAACGATGACGAACCCCTCATGTCTCCTCGTGCAACGGTGTTTACACAGAACCCGTTCGCACTTTCTCTTTCTATACCCACCACTCCGGCAGCGGAAGGGACTTCCAGGGATCCCAACGATGATCCCCGAAGTCCTGCTCACAAGAGCCAGAGTATTGTCCGAAATATCCTTGATGTCCTATAAGCATTGACAGCACCACACCAGTCTGAGAGCCACCTGGAACAGGGCACCGGGGACCTCGACATTGTAATTTCTGTTCCTTCAGCTGGAGAATTTCGATTCTTGACAGCCGGTTGACTCCGCATTTGTGCGAAAGCATGGTAAAGGGAGGAAAAGCTACATGAGTTTTGGCGTTTTTGATTGAATGGGAGGTCCGATGATGGGCCTGAGTTTTGGGGGTTTTGGAGAGAAGGAACTATACCCCCACTTGTGCATCCTCTGCGTTGCATTCAACGGAGTGATTGATGTGGGAAATGTGATTTACGAGCGGCTTGAGAGTCCGATGGAATTGATGCATGCATGGCTTGCATTTGGAGAGCTGTAAGACTACTAGGGGTTGAAGAATTTCACACTCTTGCGATGCTCATGCTGTTGCTTCCATCTCTTTCTTCTGAGTGTCATCCGGTGGAGAGACCATGCCTTGTTCCTTATCTCCTCTTCCCTCAACGCCTCTGTTCACATGGCAGGTTGTGAAGTATACTTACTCGCGGTCTTGCCAGTTCCAATACCTCCAACGTCACCTCTCGCCTCGACCTGAGCTAGCAGGCTACTATTATGCGCCATTGACCAAAGCGACCTCCCAATCAGCTTGAACCTGCCCCCGATCATCCTAGACAGGTTCGATCCATCTCCCGTTGGTACGAGTTGTAGACAAATCCGCAGAGCCATGTACATCAGTGCAACGTTCCAGGATATTCCCTATTTGAAATGCGATGCCGTGGGTTGCGCGGAATTGCTGATGCTCAATACATCTTTTGGCTGCCTTCACGGAAGCAAGGAGCTTCTTGGGAGACTCTGAAGGCGGTGAAGCTGCGCTAGAAATTAATGGCGCCAACCAGTTCACAGCCTGGAGGACCACCAAGCTGCTGTATATCGTTCCGGGACCGGCGTGCTCTCTCTTGGTCAGGTAAAGGATCACAGCGTCTATGATTTGGCAGGCAATGTCTTCTGTCGTCTGTAAAGATGGAACAGCTTGCAAGGGCCGGCGACGGCTGACACGAAGACGTAGTCGCAGCGAGATGATCGACTCAAATGTAATGAACCGTAGACGATAGGACCTTTCGGTGGCTCCTGAAGGGAGAAAGGTAGGCATACTTTCGCAATTCCATCTAAGGCTCTCGGGGCAGGAGTCGAGCAATTCAGCTAGAGCTCTGTCTGCTTTGTCGAGTTCAGACTCGCTCGGAAGGCGTTTGGCTTGGGGACTGAAGACACTGTTCCAGGCGCTGCTTACGACGCGGTCCCAGTCGCGTGCGAAGTGGACATAGTCGTACCATTCCTGAGTCAGTGGGGCTGGAGACTTCCAGTTCAGAGCGAGGATGCCCATTTCGCTTTGAGCCATTTCCATGTGCGACCTCTTCAAGTATAGGTCTCTCGATTGCAGGGTGAAGTCATCGACTGAGAAAGACTGGTCGTAGATGAGAACAGGTTGTCCGGTCTTGAGAGCCACTCGACGGTCCAGGTGGTATAATGTCCACCACATCAGACGGTGGTATTCGTTCTCTATGAAGTCGTCTGTCTTCCACCCGAAGTCGTCGTTAAGGCCAAGGGCGTAGGCTTGTTCCACGGCTAGTGCCATTGCCCTGGACATTTCTCGAGCTTTGTCTTGCATAGATGAATACAAGACCTCCACGAGGTAAAGTCGGAGAACGTCAAGACTTGGTTGTCGGTCAAACGAAGTCACGCAATCGCGAAGTCTGAGGCACTCTGTGTACCAGACCAACGATGACTGCAAATAATATTCCTCATCGTCTTGTTGGGAGTCAGGTTGAGCGCCGCCACCCAGGATCTTGGCGACTGCTGCCATTGCACATGTAAGAGCTGCGAGTTCCAAATGCGGTGCGGTCTTCGGGATGGAAGTCGTGCCATTCCTGCAGATACAATCCGTAATGAAGAGCTCCGAAAGACGGTCATAGAAATCGGCTCTATCCATGAAGGGATAAAAGAACTCTGACTCATCGAACCAGCGCAAGAGGAGATTGTTCAGCTCCTGGTCTGGGAAGAGTAAAGATGTCACGTAAACGCCATCCGGTGTGGAAACCTCAGTCAGAACCTGATTGGTGGTCGTTCCCAGACCAGTTTGGCCGGGAAGGTCAGAGGAGGTGGGAGCGGCGCCAGGAGCCTCTTCTCGAGGAAGACTTGCATGCTGTTCTGGAGTCGTAATCCTCTGATCGATAAGGGTAAAGGACCCTGCAATCTGTGAACCGCATTCACCTACAGTCTCGGCGAAGCGCGCGGACGGATCAATGCCGTCGGACGGTAGATTCAACATGTCGTCTTCGCCCCACTCGGCCCAATCGCTCTGGGAGCTCAACAACATCAAATCGGAAATTGCAGAGGGTATGGCATGCGGCCTGCCAATTCACAGCCGAATCAGTCGCTGGGTGAGTCCATCTTAACGTCATCTGTACCTTGTCTCTTGATTCGCATAGCGGCATTCCCGGATTCCATTGGAAGTGCAACCCCGGCAAGGTCGGTCGCCATTGCACTAGCGGCTGTGAGATACGTTCAGTCTCGTCGATATGTCTGCTCACTTTGATCTTTCTTCGCTTGCACTCCAGGCTGATTGAGATGGTATCAGTCCATCACGTTTACTTCGTCATCCGCAAGTGATGATCGCTCACCACGCCTCTTTGATGTACTTTCCGCGTCGCCTTTGCGGATAACGCGCCTTTGCGATATCTGCCATGATCACATCGGTATGGCCACACGTGAGAACAGTCTGCTCTTCACTCCATCGGCCAATATGTGAGGAGCTGACACACTGGACTTGGAATCGCCATTTCTCAGTCGACGGTGGCTGCTTCGAAGGCGAAGTCAGTATCCCAGACCACGAGTGAGAAATGTCGTGAAGAGCGATGAAGTCGTACTCGGTTTCAAAGACCGGCAGTCGTGGTCATTTTAAGCTAATGCACGTGCCCGTAAGCTAGGCGCGGCCCGAACCCACTTCTACCAGGCCACTTCCCATCTTCCAACTTTACCCCTTAATCTTTCGCTGGACATCTCATCAATTCGTCGTTCAGTCCTGCCGACTCGCGTTCCCGCTGAATCACCTTCACCCAGATTTCCGAGCTGGAGCCGTATCGGACTCGTTCAAACTGGTCGTCTGTCAGCGCCGGCCTGTAGCAAGTCCACGGGAACGCGCTTGCAAAACATACCTTGAACAGCGAGACCAGCGAAGCCACCACTTTGTATGCCTCCAGGAGGAAGATGCTTTTCCCGATGCAGGAACGAGAGCCCTGTCCGAACGACAGGTCGGTGCGCTCCATGAGCGCTCTGCGCTGCTGAAATGCGTCTTCGGTTTCACCCTCACCTCTCATCCATCTCTCCGGGTCGAAAAGCTGCGAATTATCTCCAAAGACTCGACTGTCGCGATTGATGCTCGCTGCAGGACAGCCCACGTTGACTCCTGCAGGCAGAGCGGTACCATCTGGAAGGACCAACCCGACAGGACCAGTTACTCGTTGAAGATCGAAGGAAGTGGAGAGATGCAATCGAAGCGCCTCCTTGACGACCCCTTCCAGATATGGGAGGAGTCTGAGTTGATCGAATCTAACGGGATGTGTGCAGTTCGCGTTGGTAAGCTCTCTCCACAGCTTCTCCTGTGCCTCTGGCTGCATGACGAGGAAGCGACACAAGCAATAGAGAGTCTTACTCGGGCTCAAAGCTCCTGCAATCAGATTCCCCGATGCAGTAATGGCTACTTGCTTTGTATCCATCATCTGAGGCTGGGCATGCGACGTAGCCGCAAAGTGCGACAGAAGATCCGGCCGCTCCTTGCTCGAGACTTCGTATGAAGTCAAACGTTCTTGGACCGTTTTTCTGACCACTTTCAAGAATGGCGACGGTCTCGTAGTCCTCATCAGTGGATTGTCTTTGAAGATCCGATGCAGCCAGGGCATCTGCGATACGATGCTCGTGTAGACTCCGAATTTCTCGACCTGTCGACACAGGCCGAACACATCGACACCGTTCAGGAATCCAAGTGGAACACCTAATGTCACTTTCGATACGACGTCATAGCAATCTGGCACGCAATCAGTGATGCGCTGTTGACAAGAGATAGTCAAGGGCGGGATACGTACAGTAAGTGCACCACATGCCAAGATTCATGGGAGTTTGCGAACGTGCCGAATCATCACACGCTTCGACCAAACGACCGATCATATCGTCAATGTAGGGCTCATATCCTTTCAACGAGGACATGGAATAAGCTCCAGATACCAGCTTTCGATACTGGGAGTGGACTCTCTCGTCTCGAATGCTGAGAAGACTCGTAGTGACTCCCGGCTGTCGAAAAGGAATATACGCATCGCCCTGACCGAAGCGGTGCCGTCAACAGTCGTCCTGGCAGTGAGATGGGAGCACAGAACATACCTTGTCAAGCCTGGAACGCAAGCCATATATCACGGGTACTGCCATGGGATCCAGAACCAACACCGATCGAGGGCCCGTTCGCACCACGTCTCCGTATCTGGCCTTCAGCTTTTGCAGCCATGCCAATCTCTCTGCTTCCGTCTGGCAAGTCAGAGCGCTGAACAAGGCCCAAATTCTGGTATATCGAGCCAAAGTCGGGCCTGGAATGTTAGAGAGTTCGCTGTTCTGTGCATCGAAGTACAAGATCGACAGAATAAAGACTAAGAGTATGAGGCCAAACATCAGTCCGTACGTCGATATGCCATCCGCAGCGAGACGCGATCCTGAGAACGAGAACATTGTTGTCACTCAACTTCTTGTCTGGTGGAGAGAATTGCAAGCGATCGTTGGTTCTGCATTGCTGACACTTTTATACAGTGTACATTCAATGATCTTCGCGGTTGTTAAGCCCTAGTAACCCTCGGGCAGCTCGAAGAAGTACGGCCGAGTAGGCGTGGAACCGGAAACGGAAGCGGAAACGGAATATCCCTGTTGCTATGGCCTATAGTCTGATGTCTAGGGCAAACCGTCATCTTTCTAGACACAAGGCAAGAGTCGGCTCTTCGAAAGGCCCAATAAGATTTCCAGCTTTGGAAAATGGTCTGTAAATTGCATTTGAACCATCGCAAGCTCCAGGAAGGGGCTACAAATATGCTCAGCACCTACCCCCATATGTGTTCCGCTACCAGTCTGACCTGCACCCTCATCTGGAAACACTGGATCGATGGCCTCTTCGCTGGCATGGGAAACCATTCGCGATCGAAAGCGCGAGCAGCGTGCAAACGCAATCCCTAAGAACTGGTTGCTTCCCGAGGATGTCTCCGAAGGTCCCCCTATCACGATCATCAGAAGCTGTGGTCTTCTATCCGATAAAGACCTTCTCCTTACCGATCCGCTTCAGCATGACGCCGTGAGCCTTGTTGATCAGCTCGCGTCTGGACATCTGAGTTGCGAGAGGGTCGTAACGGCGTTCTGCAAACGAGCAGTCGTGGCGCATCAATTGACCAACTGCCTATCTGAGGTCATGTTCGAGGATGCGTTAGTGAGTGACTGTTGCGAAGCACACCTCTAGGATCAATGTGTGTACTGACAGATTTCATTACAGAAACGAGCACAATGGCTCGATCAACAATTCAAGGATACCGGAAAGCCCGTTGGTCCTCTTCACGGGCTTCCAGTCACGTTCAAGGACTCCTTCAATGTCAAGGGCTACGACTCGTCCGTCGGATTGACCGAGCTTTGCTTCAAGCCTGCACCCTCCAACAGTACACTCGTGGAGATGTTTCTGAGTTTCGGCGCCGTGATCATCGGCAAGACAACAGTTCCGCAGACCATGCTTACGGCAGACACAGAGTCTGTCGTTTTCGGACGGACTGTCAATGCTTACAACAAAAATTTCGGAGCTGGGGGTTCATCAGGCGGCGAGGCTGTGCTGGCTGCTTTAGGCGGCTCTGCTTTTGGAATCGGTAACGATGGCGCGGGCTCGGTTCGGATGCCAGCAGCTGTGAACGGTGTGATCGGATACAAGCCCAGTGGATATCGTATTCCCCTTGATGGTGTACATGTTATGGGCCAAGGGGTGTTTGGATCGACTATGCTCGGTCCCGTCGCTGTGGCCGGCTTCTTTGCTCGCTCTATTCGGGACGTACAGCTTGCTTGTCGTCTTGTGGCTACAGCGTAAGTCTCATAGTACTTTGTTCTATATCAGTCGACTGACGCAGACTTTAACAGCGAGCCCTGGAAGAGCTTCCCCTTCGTCTATCCCCACGCATGGTCAGGAGCAGCTGCTAAACGGCCTCGCGTTGGCATCTGGAACCACCCAACCAAAGACCTCCTACACCCGCCAGTCCGACGAGCACTCCATCTAACACGAGAACGATTAACGAACGCCGGATTCACCACCATCGACTTCGAAGGCCCGCCGATCAATGGTGCCTGGGACTTGCAAAAGCAATGGATCCAAATCCAAGACCTGTCATCACTTCGCGAACTCCTCAAAAACGAACCGTTGATGGAGTCCGTCAAGCGTACGGGCTTGATCACACCACCTGAAGACTGCCCACCTTTTTCACTTGAGCACCTGCACCGCTGCAATGCCAAGATTGTGTGGTACATCATGATGATGATCCAGGAGTGGCAGACGACTGAGATTGATGTTTTGATTTTGCCGAATGCTGCACATACGGCGGTTCCGTTTGATGAGTTTCAGGAGTTGAGTTTTACGTCACTCTTCAATACCATTGATTGGCCGGCGATTACGCTGCCTTTGGGGGAGTTTGTGGATAGAGATGTCGACCGTGAGGATCCAGACGACTCGGCCAGTCACCGTACGTCGCCTCAGTACAATGCGGACGCATACCATGGCCTTCCCCTGAGCGTGCAATTGGTGGGGCGCAGATTCGAAGACGAGCAACTCTTGGCGATGGCGGCGCAGGTACATCCGGTCATCGTCCGCGGTCGAGCAAGCTCCTAGGCATGAACAGCGAGGCCCGATGTTGATGGCCTTCAGCGGGGAGGAAACATAAGAAGCATGAGATGAGATCGGAACGATACTGGCAGGCACCCTTTCAGCTTGCCAGGGGCTCAATCGACAGAGCTCACTTGTCCGGCTCAAGAGAACACAACATTGTTTCTCCTGGCTTCGAACGATGTCATCGGGCCAGAGATCTATCCAACTTTAGAAGGGAGAGCTCGACGCCATGTCGGAATCTATCCCAGTTGAAGTGAGGAAAGCCGTCCGACTGAAGTAAAGCAACTTTCAAGCGTCCGCATAAAGTAAAGTAGGCGTCCGTAGAAAGTAAAGAGAGCGTCTATATGAAGTGAAGTTGAGGAAGGACCGGCCCCTTGCCGCTAAGCCCAGAGCATGTGACTTTGTCAGATCGAAACCACCTCTTTGACTCATCATTACCCGAACCGCATCAACTACATTTCGATCGCCTCTATTACGAGCGAGCGGAAACAATCGGCATCAAACTGCTTAGTACTAGCATTCCGATCACACCTTCCAAAAATCTATGTCGACAACCAAAATCAGAATCGTTTGCATATCAGATACTGTAGGCCGCTGAGATGCCATCAATCGTTCCTGTAGCTCACAAGTCCTACAGCACAATCACTCTCCAGGAGAAGGCTATACGCTTCCAAAGGGCGACGTTCTAATCCACGCCGGCGATCTCACAAACCAAGGCAGCCTCCCAGAAGTCAAGAAAGCGGTCGATTGGATCTCCAAAGCCGACTTTCAGGCAAAGGTCATCGTCGCAGGTACACACTCCGATTCAAATCTCGCACAATTCCAGATTTCTAACTCGAAGAACGTGCTTAGGGAACCATGACTTATCTTTAGATCCCGATTACGCATTGAAGCACAGGAGTGGCTGGAGCGTGCTACCTGCAGACGTCGAGGCCTGCAGGAACCTCGTGCGTGCTATTCCAGATGCCGTCTACTTGCAGCATGCGAGCGCAGTGATACATCTGCCTGAAAAGGGCACGTATTTGCGAGTTTTCGGGTCGCCATACTCGCCGGATCGAGGAAAGCAGAATTGGGCGTTTCAATATGAAGAGCGCGCTGCGAGTTCCATCTGGGAGGCGGTGCCGGAGGACATCGATGTATTGGTCAGCCATACACCGCCTCGAGGATATTTGGATGCTTCGAGGCATTGGGAAGAAGGCGGGTGTTCGGCATTGACGTCTGCTTTGTCGAGATGTAAGCCTGTGTTGCATATCTTTGGGCACTGCCATGAAGGAAGGGGAGCAATCATCGTCGAACACAACAATGACAGTCCCGCAACGGTGATGACGTGGGAGGATCCTGGGTTGAACACTAAGAAACAGAGCCTCTTCGACCTAAGCCGGAAGGGACACGCCTTGCGCTCGGGAGAGCAGACTGCGCTTGTTAATGCGAGTGTCATGGCTGTGTCATACGGTCGTGGCAGGTCGAAAGCGTTCAACAAGCCGATTGTCGTCGACGTCGAGTTTCCACTTCGAGATGCGCCAGCGAACGGAATCGCGGAAGCATCTTCAGAAGAATGAGGTTTAGCGTGGATGCATCATTACGAGATCCACGATCTGGTTGAAGAGGAACGCCGACGGTGGTTTTTCCTGCATGGAAAGCGTATGCGGACATTGCACAGATCAGGTCTTTCGGTGTAAATCTGTAGAACATCAGCCACGAATCTGGAAAGTGTGTGCACATCTCTGCGTAACGTGCTGCCGAAGAGCCTCCAAGGCTGGGCAAGAGGATCCATAATGGCCGATGTGTTGTTGCACTTGACGACATCATGTGCAGCCAACAACCACGAACCACGAAGGAGCAGCGGCTCGCATGTACGTACAACAAAGCATTGCAGATGACCAGCGCGTGGGTTGGTGGAGTTGTGGTGGGCAGACAAGCAGATGCCCAATTGCTCTCGCGAAGAGCCCCGCACGGCAAGCACCTGTTGATGCCTTTGGATGCCTGGCAATTGATTGACTTGACGGCGAGTGTCTTGATTCAGGTCGTCAGATCACATGGCCTTTGGGGAGCAAGGTGAAACGACAGGCGCTGAGAGCTTGCCGTCGGGCGGTCAAGCGAAGATAATCCGCCCTTGTCCCATGGCTTCTGGAAGGCGAGGAGTGGTCGCTGATTGCTGCTGCTGCTGTGTTGCCTAGGATGTGAGCATGGCATATGCGTGTGACTGTGCGGTCGCAGGCGTCTATTATTCGCTCGTCAGCCGCTCACGGCTTTTGGCCGTCGACAGCAATCCTGAATCTGTTGCGGGCTGACTTTATTAACCAGCCTGAATCAGTCGTTGGGCCCATGTTGCTTGAAGGTCGTTGGCTGGAGCAAAACGAATTGGATGGAAAGCCGCGGTGAGGGCCAATGGGCGGTGGGTTATGTGCAGTAGTTTCGTTTGTGAGGCCGTTAGGTGCATAACGCACACTTTGGCAGCAGCGCCCGCGGGCGGGTGTTGCTGCGCAGTCGTCGACGTGGGCGAATTCATCAGGTGGTCGTGGCCACGAAAAAGCGAGTTCGTGAAGAGAGCGTTTGCGTGGGAGGACCAGCAAATTTTTGATTGCGGCTTTTCTTGCTTTCGCCACGACTTCTTCGCCTGCTGCTCATCACTCTTCTCCAGGAGGTCCTTGCTGCCCATCTCCTGCCTGCACGGCTTGTCCGACACCGCCCAGCGCTCGTACTCTGCTGCTGTGCACTCGCTCTGAGAGCCTCGAATATTCCAGCGACATTCCAGTGCAGTGCCGCGCCGTGCAGTACACACGGCGATTACACCCACAGACCACCCACAGACCGCCGCCGCCGCCGTCCGCGCGAGCCTGTTCCACCAGCGCCCGGATTACGTAGTGTCTTGGGTCGGGATCCCTAGCACAGGGTCTGCCTCTGCACTCGCCCAGCAGCGACTTGCCTCCTATGCGAACCTGACGATCTCTCGACTTCTGCTCCGAGAGAGGCGCAGCGTCTGCAGACTCTCTTCCGATATATGGATGAGGCTGACCTGGTTGTCGCCGCCCGATACCCACAACCACAACCTCACCCTCACCACGGCGCCCTCTGACTATTGCGCCATCCTTACCGCTCCGGTCTGCTGACCGGTCAAGATGGAGTCACCTTTACCAGCGGACCCATATGCCGCCCTAGGGCTGCCAAAGGACTGCTCCGCGGTCGACATCAAGAAGAAGTACCGCCAACTCGCCCTCAAGTAAGTCGCGCAACACCAATATCGCTCAGAGAATTCGTACTGACATCCTTCTGGACATCACCCCGACAAGGTCTCTGATCCCAAAGCCAAGGAAGAGGCCTCGACGCTCTTCTCAGCCATCGCTGGTGCCTACGAGATCCTCTCCGATGAAACCCGGCGAGGACGATACGATGCGGCGGTCAAGTTGGCCGAGTTGAGGCGGGAGGCTATGGAGAGTCGCGGTGGACGTACGGCCGACAGCAAGACCGCCTCTTCACCGTACAAGGCCTCCCAAGAATCAAGACCAAGTTATACTAGCCGCGGCTCAGAACGAGCGGCGCCGCAGTATCAGACCGAGGAACGCCGACCACCATATGCCAAGGCAGATTACTTTGACCAGCCGCCACGCGCCACCGCACGAAAAGAGCCCGAGTACGAGCGATCTTCGAGGAAACCGACGCATGATTCGAGAGACAAATCGTCTCGCGCCGCGAAGGAAGCCAAGGAAAGCGAGCGAGAACGAAGAAAAGACAAGACTAGAAAGACAGAGCGTGATACTAGGAGAGATCGTGACCGAAAGTATGCCTCATATGCTGGAGACGGCTCAGAAAGCGATTCGGACGAGGTGGCGAGATGGCAACGAAAGATGCGCGAGGAAGACGAAGCAAGGAGGGCCAAAGAAGATGAGCGAAGAGCGGCAAAGGAGTACTACGAGAAGGCCTACAGACAACAGCATGAGGCAGACGAAGGGGCGTATGCCGACGAGCGTGCGCGCAAGATGTTTGCCGCCAGCGCTCAGGCCCAGGACTACATTCGATCATCACGCACGCGACCACGGCCAGACTCGGAACGTCGTCCCTCGCCACAGCGAATGGGCTCGTCAAAAGACAAATATGAGTATGTGAGGCGTAGTGATGGGCGGCCAGCTGCTGTTCGACGTGGATCCGAAAGGCCAAAGACCACCGGCCGCGACACCGAATCCTCGCGGAAGAGCACCCGGGAACCTGAGCGAAGATCAAGTGCCGAGAAGGTCGACGAGCCACGCAGGCCACCAACGTTGAACCAGACGAGGTCTTCACCCGCTGACATCCACATCCCCCAGGAGAAGCAGCGCTCGCAATCTCTCCAGACAGACGCAGAGCCTGTTCGCGAAATCCCACAAGTCAAGCGAGCTGAAACGATGCCATATGGTGGTTTGAGACGTGAGAACACCGCTCCTACGAAGGGTTCCGGATTGAGGCAAACCGAGTTCAACGAAGGTCTCGCGACACCCGCCACGACTCCCGATGGACCTACCACAGCCAACCCCAACTCGACTAAGTTCAGCTATGGCAGGCAGTACGCGGACGACATGGAGTATCCTACGCCTGACGGTTACAAGACTGAAGTCCGCGAACCACGTGAGCGTGAGCGAGAACAGGGTCGCAGTAGCCGGCCAACCTTTGCTCGTAAGGTCACCCGAAGTCCATCGCCGGTCAAGGACGTCCGCGAACCCCGGGAGTCTGGTGAGACTCGGGAGAAAGCTCGTAACGCCTCTGCAAGATATCAAACTTCACCTCAGCCACCGCCACTCAACACGCGCACCACCAGCTACGTGTACGGTGGGCCTGGTCAGGGTGTCGAGGCTTATGATCGTGCTCGTCCCAACAGTGGCCGTGGCACGAGTCCACGAGATGGGCAGTACCTTTATGGTGAGATGCGACCGCCTTCAGGCTCTCCCCGCCAGAAGTATGGACCTTACTCACCGCCTGAGGAACCTGTTCGCTATGGACGCGGCATCCGCCCAGAGGACATCAAATATCAAACCGGAAGCTACAGTTACAAACGAGGCAACGGCGAACGTCCTACTATGAGCCGTCAGGGTAGCGGTGCTGGCTACCAAGCGGTGAGGGCCTAAGACGAAATTGCCTGTTCAACACATCACATGCATGAGGGAGGAGTTTGGTAAACGGCACGGTACGGCATGTACGGACAGCATCAGCATTTCTTATTTTTGGAGAGGATGATTCACGACACTACGACGACAAGCATTGTAAATATCCACGTCACGCAACCCACGGGCCTGACTGGAAACACACGAACGAACGCATTCTTGGGACAGGCTGTGTCAACGCCACTCGCTGGAGGAAATTTTCGAGATTCAAGGTAACTTTGGAGAAAGGATGACGGGAATTCTCTCGGTTCGAGAGCTTGGTCATGCACAATATCGTCCTCGTTTCGAGGATGGTATTGCAAAGCTAAATAGAGACTTCAGTAACGATTGTAATGAACAACGACCTTCTGGATGCTCTAGATCTGCTCTGTTCAACTTATCTCGCTGCGCCCCCGGTCTGGACGGAGTCTCACCGCTCTTGCAGGTCTTGGGCAGTCTTGGGCGGTCGCACTCAATACGACTCATGTGGCATCATTGACGACCCGGATGGACGGCTGTTCTTCGCACGAAATCTCATGTCGTCTCACGAGAGATGAGGTAAGTCAAGCGGTAGACTTTCCGCCTTCGACAGGGCCATTGGAGAGCATGACGTCGGAGCTTCAACTTCACCACCACCAGCTGCGTGCTTCCTCTCACCACAACTCGCATGTTGCGCTCCCTCGCACAACAACTGATCATACCACTCAATCGACCAACATCGTTCCATCCTCGCGTCAGAAATTATTCGGATATCGCACAATCCGTTGTAACTCAGCCACTCTCTCGGCACTGTAGATCCCGACTCGTCTCTCGTCCTACTACCACTTCGGGCCCGTTCCATTCCTCCAACGCCTTCCACGCAACCCGCGGTCTCGCCACCATGGCTCAGCCCTCCACCAAGAAACAAAGGACCCAACCGACGTACGAACTCCTCTACCACCCGAAAATCCCCGGTCGAGGGGAGTTCATCCGTCTAGCCTTCGAAGTCGCCGGCGTTCCATATACCGATATCGCGAACGAGGACAAAGATGGCGGGTATGGAACCGTACAGAAGATTTGTATGAACTCGGAGACGTCCTCTGATGGGACGAATCCCCCTGTGTTTGCTCCTCCGGCGTTGAGGATCCCCGGGGCGGGGAAAGATGGAGAGGCGGTTGTTATATCGCAGACGCCGAATATTCTGTTTTATCTTGGTGAGAGGCTTGGGCTTGTGCCTGAGGGTGATGAGGTGGCGAAGTTTCATGTTCAGCAAGTGGCACTCACGGCTTTGGATCTGGATAACGAGATCCACGATTCGCATCATCCGATTGCCGTGGCGATGTACTACGAGGATCAGAAAGAGGAGGCATTGAAGAAAGCGAAAGATGTGAGGGAGAATCGGATTCCGAAGTTCCTTTCGTACTTCCAGAGACAACTGCAGTGGAACAAGGAGGCCGGGAAGGGCAAGTATCTCGTGGGAGACAAGATTACTTATGCGGATACGACGGTATGGCATGTTCTCGACGGCACATGTTTCGCATTTCCTAAAGAGATGGAGGCGAGGAAGAAGGAGTTCAGTGAACTGTTCCAGTTCCATGAGAGTTTGAAGGAGGAGAAGGGCATGAAGGAATACCTCGCGAGTGAGAGGAGGTTGCCTTACTCTATGGGTATCTTTAGACAATACCCTGAGCTGGACCGCCAATAGAGCGTGTTCTTTGGTCATAGAGAAAAGTTTCTGTTGATCACTTCGTGCTGTCGACTCATAGGTATGCTCTTTCTCCGATTTGCCAGCTGACGAGATCTTCCCTTACGTCCATCTCTTCCAGCTCTCCGGCTAGCTTGTGTGGTCGGCCTTTGTGGGTGTGCCGGGAGAAGTTACGTCGATGTCCTAGACGATCGGATTCACTGGCCGTCTTCGAAGTCATCGAGCTGTCTCTTGACGGTATATCAGCTTCAGGGTTCGGCGTTGACGTTCCGGAGCCAGGGCGACTGGCTACAGGGCGACCATTCTTTCCCCAGCCATCTCCACCCGCAAATATATCCTCAATACACTCATCGGCTCGTAGTTCACCCGGTTGGCTGGCCCAGTACGCTGCCAAAGTCTGTCGGTAAAGGTCCTGCACTTCACCCATTTCCTTGTTCGTAGCACTGAAATCCGGCAGGGGAGGCCCATCGACACTGGCATCTCCATTGGGATTCGCTGTCGATCCCACGCCATGGGTAGTGGAAGCAGGTTCAGACGACGATATAATGCCCGCAATGCCCCCAAAGACAGGCGCAGTCTTTAACGCAGGAGCATAGTAATCCCGCGTGCCGTCAATATGCCGCATATAGATCCCGATCTTGAGCGTACTGTTGATCTTGCTGTCCTGCATGAGATACCTCCTCGTGATCCCTTTATCAGCCTCAGGGCTCGTTGGAGACTGCAACTCCGAGCTCTCGCAATACTCTGCAAGATTCAGCTTGACATGTCCCAACACGATCCTCTCTCCCCTCCCTCCAGCGCTATACTCCTGCACGACCTCGAAATGGACATGACACTCATGCAGCATACCCGCCTTGCCGACAGTCAACCGCACCTGCGTCGTCTTCTCATAGTCGTACTGCACGCGGTGATCTCTGATCGGACACTTGCTCGTGCGGCCGCGGTGCTCGGCGGCGGTGGAAGTGGGAAGGTGCCATTTGACGAAGGAGGTGCCGGAGACGAGCGGGACGTTGTTGAGGTCGATGATGCGGAGGGTGACTTCGAAGCGCACCCGGCGCGATTTGGAGACGAAGGCGCTGGACATTGCTGTCCGCGCGGTGGGCGGCGTTGGTTAGCTAGGCCGTGGTGGTGGCATTGTGTGTGTGAGGATTGGTGATGATGGAATAATGAAGTCGGCGTTCGGTGTTGGTCGGATGCGGCGAGCGTGCTTGCCTTTTTGGGAGAAGCGCAACGGGATTTTGGGACTTCATGTCCCGAATGCTTGACATGTTCCTCTCGACATTGTTCCATTGCAAAAGATCAATTGCAAGAGTGCACAAGACGCAGTTCTGTGATAGCATGCGGCAGCGACAAGCCTATTTTTCGAACAACAGAATACCTCGATTGTTTTTAAGGTTCTAGAGAACCCCTGAGTCTTGCAGGCAAGCTCCCTTCGATGAGCTACTACCCTCGGTGTTCCGGTCACAGTGGAAGATGCTCCCAGCGGATCGCGATCTCAACCTCTGTTGCGAGGGACTGACGCAATGCGAAGCTCTTCAAGAGCTTGAAGTCCAGCATTTCCTGGGAGAGGTGTAGCCTTCTAGGAGTGCAAGAAGGAAGGCAGTTGACATGCTCATCCATATCGGTGTCACATATGCCTGACTGAGAATCAGAAATAATCTGTGAGTTCTCTGAATGTGTACTTATTCAGAGCTGCAGCAAGGCGTCATTTTTAGGTCTATATGTCCGCTTTTCCTACGAGTTCTGGAGTTGAGATCGAGCATGACCGTTAACGCACCTGCCATTTGAAGAACCACCTGATATCATCCCGGTCACCCGCCATTTTAGCGCAAGTCAATTCGTTTGTCGCGGGGTATAGCTACATTTTCTACACCACTTCCTCACATCACCTTTCACAACGACCACTGACCGCACAGCATCGACAACATTCCGGCTTCCAACCACGATGGCGTCCAGTACTAAGCGACGTGAGGTCAAGCCACGCACAGGCCCAAGAATCACTTGGACAAGAGAATTGAGAATCGGACTGCATCTGTTGAACACAGAACACAACCTTTCTAAAGACCAGAAGACAGACATCTTCAACACTGTCTTTGCGACACATCTCGAAGCATGCGGGTTTGCCGAAGGAGCCCCTAAGAATGCTATCAACGCACAGTACAGCGTGGCCGAGTTGCAAAAGCCTCATTGGATCTCCATACTTGCTCCCCCGGCGGACAGAGTGGACTTCGAAAATCGAGAGGCGATACGGGCCCGCGTGCACGCTGCCTCGTCAAACTCAGCGTCACAAAGCACCCCCGCCGTGACCGCGCGCACGAGGGAGGTCAGGTCATTCGACGCCAGGCCTCCACGCACACCAGTCGCGGAGCTGGCCGCAGAGGCGAGCTCCTCCAGGTCGACAAGGTCACGCAGGATCATCTCTGAGGCTAAGTACAGCCCTCCAACAACTCCCACCCGTGCCCTTCGATCAAGTCCAGTCGTGGTCCTTTCCACGCCAGTTTCTGCATCCAAAGCTCGTCCGGCGCGGATCACACGCAGTGCCGGACCTTCGACTCCAAGACTTACCATTCATCGGAATGATGGCACTTCTTTTATGGTGTCGCCAAAGTCTGCGAAAAAGATCGAGAAGCGAGTTCAACCAGTCCCCGAATGGCAGGCTCATCCTCCACTCCCAGGACTTCTTTTCAGGTAAGCTCGTCTACTTGAACTACATACCGCTCTTTGCTGACCAATGTATCCCTCTAGGTATTGGCAGGAGAGTCCCACCTGCGACAGAGACTCCCGCTACGGCCATTGGGCACGTAAATATTACAAAGCGAACGTTGTGCCTCATATTCCGCCGAAGAGCACAGACTTAGATCCAACAGACATCCTCAATGTAAGTGCTCCGCTCTACCCCCTCATAGAACCACGCCGCTAACTCTTTGCTACTAGCACATGGATCGTAAGTCAAGTCCGCCATCTTGCTATCCACCATCTAACATACTACAGGAAAGATGGAGAAAACACCGTTTATATCGACCTCATCTCGCCTAATCTGGATCATACAGCTTATAATCAAAGGCTTGAAGAGCGGCCAAGACGCTGGTAGAATATCTGTGATCGACACAAGCGCCCTAGACAAGCGGACAGTGTTTCACGCGAGACCGGTATGCTAGTTTTCGTGCGAAAGGACTGATTAGGTCACTAACATTGCTACAGTTCCACAGAGGGATCGCGAAGACCTATAGCTTCTCAAAGGGTGCTTGGCACTATCCCGGGACCTACGAGGTTCGTTCCTATCAGTTGTCATCAATGAGAGACGTAGGCTGACAATTGATTCTACAATAGTTCATGGTGTGGCGAAAGGTAAATGCTCTCCCGCGACTATAGGTCAGTGCGTACTGATGTATCTATCCAGATTCCCCATCGTGCGATCCTTCACACCTTCGAAGCACAGGAATTTCTTGACTTTGCAGCCGAGAACGAAGCGATTCGATCCGCCTTGCAACTGGATGTTCTGCAACTCCCTGGGAAAAGCTTGTCAAAAACCAAAATCCCAATGTTGCAGCAGAACAGCGCTAGTCTGACGGCAACCATTGTCGTGGGCCTGTCACAGCTGTGCATCTTCTTTGGGCTGAATGCCCGCTCATCGATGGAACACATCTCCCACATGTAAGGCGCCCTGAATCTACAGATGGGAGGACCAGACATGACTGACGCACAAACTAGTATCAGCGATGTCATCGAAGGCTGGGGAATCGCCGTCGAGCATCGAGATCAAGCACAGTGGTATCAACTAGCCACCACCTTCGCACGAGATCTCTGCAAGCGTACGAACCCACGGGCCACCTCCATGAAAGAGACAGAGAGCGTCAAGTTTGCCTTTCTGAAAGGCGTCGAATGGGGCTGCGGCAAGGTCAACGCCACACACTCCACTGCCTTGATCGCTCACAAGAACCGCAAAGCAGCATTTGTTGGCCTGGCAGATCCCCAGAAGATCATCACCGACCAACTGGACGCCGCCCGGCTAACCGTCATGGCCTTTCAGAAAACGGAGCAGCGTCGCCTAGAGGCATACCATGGACAGAATCGCGCACTGCCGGCTCCAGCGGAGGCTGGCGACGACGATGATGAGATGCTCGACGAGGATCCCGTTGGTATGAACGTGGAGGACGTGGAGCCCACAACCCCATTGCAAGAAGCAGCATATGACGACGAGGAGATCATGTACGAGGATGAGGACGATGACGACTTCATGGTGGAGCTTTGAGCGACAATGAAGGCCGATGGACGGATGTGATTCATTTCATACGGAGGCGTTTAGGAAGGGATCTGGGAGGCGTTCAGGATTTTGCACGGAGGTAATTTCAAATCCGAATGGGTGAATGGATGAAGGCATGGCATGGCGGTGATAATTGCGAGCTCAAGGTGCTGATATGATGAACGGTCATGGTTGATTGAGACTCTGCCCCTCATGATGCTTCTACTGTTACAAAATGCATTTTACCCAGCCCCGGCACCTGCATGCTGTGAATGCTGTCTAATCATATCTCGGACCATCGTCCTGTGCCGCGGGCGTCTAAAAGACGTTAGCTGTGCACCGCAACAACAGTATCAAACAAGACTCACCTCTGCTGAATATGGTCCCGGCGTCTCAGGGAAGCCGCCTGGAGTCTGGTAGTTCGCTGGAGTCTGATACTGGCCTCCTCTGTAGGCACCAGGCGTTGGTGCGCTATCGAATCCACCAGGAGTCGGTGCGCTATCGAACCCAGGCGTGGGTGCCTCCATGCCTGTGTATGACGGTGTCTTGTTTCCAGAAAGATAGGCCGGTGTACGGCTGCCAGAGTTTGCGTTTGCGTTCCATGTGGATTGCTGTGCTACAGTCAGTAAATGGTCCACACGTTCGATCGAGATAAGACTTACACCACCGGACCCGCCGCCTCCCCAGACACTGCTACCACCATAGGCTGTGGCCGATCCCTGATAGGTAGTCGCACCGCCATAGGATGTCTAAGGTACAAGTCAGTACGATGCAGTTGGATGTCTCTGAGGAAGAAGACTTACAGCGCCTCCAAAACCACCGCCATACGCAGTTCCACCACCATATTGTGTTGCACCTCCAAAGGCAGGTGTCCGCGCACCGGAGTCTTGCTTCCAGGTGGGTGTCCTGCCTCCTCCGAGGTAGGCTGGAGTCCTGCCTTGCTGTGCATACGCTGGTGTGCGACCAGGAGCCGGACCACCCATTGGAGGACCACGACCAGGAGGACCAGCCGAACGTCCAGTGCCGAACAGGCTTGCGTCAGGGGCAATGACATTTCCTGACTGGGCATCAATAACAGCCAGCTTGTCCTTGCGAACGGGGACCTTCTTGTTCTTCGCGTGCAGCTCGACCGTGGCTGAGTCGTCTGTAGAGTCCTTGACGATACCGATCATGCCCTTTTGAGGGCCAGCGCGGATCTTGACAGTTCTGCCAATCAACCTATCGCGGCCTCTCTGTTGAGGTGGAGGCATTGGCGCTGCAGCGGCGCCATTCGGACCCTTGAGTGCAGTGTTCATCTTGGTGAGATCGGGGCCGATTCGACCGCCCTTAGCAGCCGATATCTCCACGTTATTGCACCGAGCGACCCACACACCAGCATTGTCTCTGGAATCCCGATTTTGAGCGAAGAGGAAGTTTCGATGGATGTGTAGCACTGGACCGGACTTGCCCTCGCCACCGTACTCCTTGACAGCATCGCCGACCTTGATCTCCTGGCCCAATCTGTCGGCAGCTGATCCTGCATCGCGGCGGCGTTCGATCTTGTTGGAGATGTTGGAAGGGAGGAGTGTGCGGACTTGGCCAAGCTGGTCCATCACGCGCAAGCTTTCTCGATCGACCTTGATCACACAGCCGACAGTAGATGCATCGAGCTGGACCAGATCGAACAAGTCGTACTTGCTGGCTCCCACGACTCCGCCACTATCAGTGGCTTCTCGGAGATCCCGGGAGAAGACGCTGATCTCTTGTTGATTACTGTCAGTCAAGACAGTGACCTCATTGCCCTTGGTCCTCACGACCATGCCGACCTCGTCTTGATACTTGCTGCCTCCGATAACCTTGACATGGTCACCCTCCTTGAAGCGTTTGCGCAGGTCTCGCATGGGTGCTTCGACATTCTGGCCAGCCAATGGACCGTCCTCGACACGGATCTTGACGACTTCACCATATACTTGTATTGCCCGGCCTGCCACGCCTGCTTGTTCTCCTCGGAAAATTTCAACCAGGTCTCCAGGAACATACTCTCCTGCATCACTGTTCTTGAGTGTTGCTGCGAGTGCAGCAAGATCCAGATTCTCGGTGCCGTCATCTGCTCCAGCGGCAAACCGAGTGACTTCTTCCAATGTGGGGTTGACATTGTCGATTTGTAGGTTGTTGATTCGCGCCCTCTCCAAGAGGAAGCCGTCTTTGTACTCCTTGCCTTGGTAGGTCCAGTGATTTCTGCTCAGACCACCCATGCTGTTCAAGTACTTGCCATGCCTCTTTTTGGCCTCGGTCTCGCTGAATAGCCTGGCTGGTGGACGTGCGCCGAGAGGCTTCTGGACTCTCTTCCGCTTGACACCGCCCTGGCCATCCGGCTCAACAAGAGGTGCGTTGGCATCTTCGTTGAGTCCGTAGTCCAGACGTGGCACAACTCTGAGGTCAACTTCGGTACCGTTTGGTTCGATGTCATCAATCTGAGCAAGATCCCCAGCATAGAGGCCACGCTTGAAGCGGACGTACATTCCTGCCTCGAGCTTCTTGGTTTTCCGCGTCCGAAGGAGGTCTGGCATTTCCTCGACTGGGACCAGTAAAGGCTTCGTGCCGAAGAATATGTGCGAGATGCCTTCAAGGGCAGGCATGATGTCGTCCTGGCGGGCTGCCTCAACATAGAGGTTACCACCCATTGGACCGCTGCGCTCGAACACGGAAAAGATTTGTACCGGCTCGCGGCTCTTAGAACGCTCGACGATACGATGCTGGATGGCAAAGATGATCTCGCGTTCCTTGCCCGGTCGACACTTCAGCCGCCAGATGCGTGGGTCGTTAACACCAGGCATCAACAGCTTCTGTGGGACAATGGCAGATCCGGCACCGCCAGCGCGCGCCTGACGGCCGTATCTCTCTTTCAGCCTAGCAGCAGTCTCTTCAACATCCATGGCCTCCTGACGCTCGCGTTGGCGATCGAGCTCGCGATGCATGCGGTCATCGCGGTCTGCACCTGGCGGCAACTCTTGGAGGTCGTCCGGGTGCATCTCTTCGCCAGGCATGTCATCTTCTTCTTCGGGCTCTTCTTCGTCATCCTCGTCAACTTCGGCTTCGACATCAATGAACTGATTGCGTCTCCTCTTTCTCCGCTTGCGCGATGGCTGGCCCTCATCCTCGTCTTCTTCGTCTTCTTCTTCCTCGTCCTCATCCTCATCGCCGCCTTGTGGTTCCTCGTCCTCTCCTTCGCCTTCGCCATCCTCGTCATCGCCGTCTGCAGCTCCTACACCCTCGCCGTCTTCTTCTTTGAGGTCATCCTCGTCTTTGGCAGCAGATCGTGCGCGCGACCGGTCTGTGGAAGGCTCGTTTTCGTCTTCATCGGCGTCGACGTTTGGCTTCGCGTCGCCTTCATCGTCGCTGCCCACTTCAGGCTGAGGGTTGAAGTCGTCGTCCTCCTCGTCGGGGAAGTCTTGGTCCAGGAAGTTGCTCATTGTGCTTGGTTTGATGAGCGGAGGCTCCGGACCAGTTTAGGCGTATGTCGTGGAAGAACGGGGTGTCGCAGAGTGGCAGAGCGATATTGTTGTTGGAGGAAGAATGATGGAGGTGGAATGGACAATAGCTGGCGACAGGCGATGTTTAAAGATGGAGGTCGCGCGGCAGCTACGGGCCCAGCCGAAAGTCTAAATGCCCGCGCTCGTGAACAAAGCGCCCACGCCTCCTGTTCACGCATCCATCTCATCCCCACCCCTCAAACTCATCAAACAAAGACCATATGGAGCTGTCGAATCGTGATTAGCATGCTCCCAATATTTTGCTTTCCGACCGTCTTCGACTTGTAACTGAGCGCCTGACTTCGGCTAGGTAGGCTGTGAAGATTGTGCCTCCTCTGCTTCGCCTCACCGGTAAGTGAGTCGATCGGGTTACAAGAGGCTGAATCAGTCGCGTCCCCCTCATTTTCCCACCTTACTGCTTCTCCTACCGTTACTACCTGTATTTGCGATATGGAGAAATTCAAGAGCGCCGAAGACTCGAAGGCCTCTGAGAAAGATGACCAACTCGACCCGCCACCCACCTATGAAGAGTCACAGGAGAGCACAGCATCACTGCATGCCAGAGATAACCATGCCCGCCTCACGTCTTGGGCGAACGGGATCTGGCGTAGAGTACATGGCCCAAGTGCATCGACGTCGCAGCAGGCAACACCGGACTTGCACCCACCATCGAAGCCAGTCCAGATCCTGGCTCCAGATCCGAGAAGAATCATTTGCCGATGTGGGCGGAGGAATGATACCACGAAACTATGCCGGGGTTTAGCAAACGGTCTCGTCAGATGCAAATGCGGTTACATAGTGTTCAGGGACGGTAGCTCTCGTCACGAACCTGCGTTTCTGGTCTGCCCGGGTGACTTTTGTGGACGCCAGATCGATTGGTCCAAAAGACATTCAAAGGGATATCTATGCCAATGCGGACAACGATTCTCGAAGCAAGGCATCCCAATTTACGAAGAACTTAAAGAACTCGATTCGCAGAGCATGAGATGTCCTTGTGGAGCGGTCCATGACATTACTGAACGTTGTAGGGTCGTACACAAAGATACCTGTCAATATGAGTATGTTATCGCGAAGATCTCTGTGCTGCTTGGAGTTGCTGACTTGTTGATCTTCAGGTATTGGCTGCCGCAAGGACAGGTCCGATGTCATTGTGGTCGTATTCTATGCGAAGACGGGACCATTACCCGTGGGCATCCAAACTCATGTTGTCGGCGAGGCTTGGACTGATATCAAAGTCCCCTTCATCCTTCATCACTGTTTGCAATTTACGCCACCCATGCACGGTTACATAAGCAGCAGGTGGCCGCTCTCAACTTCAGTTGGCCGCACCGGCCAAGTTCTTTGATCCAGCAACAATTTTTTCCGGAAGACTCGATGACGAAGATGTATCAATCGAAAGAAGATGCACTGCCCCGCTGGGATCGGAGTCGAAGAGCCTCACGAAAGCACCACTTCCGCGACTGGCTGCTACTAATTGGGGTCCTTGTCTTGGGTGCTGTATGGCTTTCATGGCCATCGATTAAGAACTATGAAGATGGCTTTGGCAACTCAAATGGCTACCAGAAATCGACCAAACATAGAGGCCTGCCGTTGAAGGCCATTCCTCGCCACCTGCAATCCTTCCAGGACTGCTCCATCAAGAATTTCCAGGCCAACTTGAGCTTCTTGGACACAGCTCATCCACTGCCAGTCTCCGAGTTTGTTACCCGCCGCGACAGGCTCGCAAAGGCATTGGAAATCGAAGGGCTTGATGCTTTCCTGGTGGAACCTGGATACACCTTCAGCTACTATGCCAATGTAGGGAAACATCCAATGAGAACTGACTTTCGTCAAATACTGACCGAGAACAGGTAACGCAGCCAGAATGGGAGGTATGGGAACAAGAAGAGCGTCCGTTCCTTCAAGTTGTTCAACCGCAGACCAAGAATGGCTCGACCAGAGCAAAGACGACATTCTTGGTTCCGTCGTTTGAAGCAGAGCGTGCTAGATTGCTCAACATGCCTCTGGAAGAGGAGATCGAGTTCGTTACGTACGAAGAGCACTGGAATTATTACACGACCCTACTGTCTTCGCCCATCTTCAACAACAGCAACGGCCCGCCAAAGGTGATGGTCGACGAGGAGATGCGAGACTTCATTTCCCGCGGACTGGCTGACAATGGCTTCGAAGTCCATGGTCTTGGTGGAGAAGTCGAAAGAGTCAGACAGACGAAGTCCGAAGCTGAGATCGGCATTCTTCGTGCTGTCAATACTGGTACTGTGGAGGCAGTCCGAGCCATGCGGATGTGTATGAGACCTGGCCTGAGTGAAGATGAAGTAATGTGGGTACTCGACAACACCATGCGCTCGGCCGGCATGGATCCCTTCTTCGACATCGTCCTTTTCGACGAGAACGCATCCAATCCACACGGTGGTACCGACGGATCCAAAGTCTTGGAGAAAGAGACAATGGTGCTCATCGACGTTGGCGCCCATCTATATGGATATTCCAGCGACATCTGCCGAAGCTTCTTCCCGCCATTTTTCGAGAAGCCAGAATCCGAGCAAGAGTACGAAGCTCTGAGCTCGGACGTGAAGGAGAAGCTTCATGTATGGGATGTCGTACTCAATGCTCAAACCGCCTCGCTCCATGCTCTACATGAGAATGGTACTTGCGCCTCTGTGGATCTTGCCGCCAGAGGAATCATTGAGGACGCCGGATATGGCCCAGACTTCACACATCGCGTGGGCCACGGTATCGGCATCAAAGCCCACGAGTCGCCATATCTGAACAAAGGCAACGTCGATACCCAGCTCAAGGCTGGCATGACCTTTACATCGGAGCCAGGAATCTACCTTGTGGACAAGTTCGGCGTTCGGCATGAAGACATCCTTTTGGTGAAGGAGAGTGGGTTGCCCGATCTTTTGACCGGTCAGCGAGCCACGGGCCCGTGGGATCCATAGATATCAATGTCTTTTATATAGGAAGTGAATGCAAAGAGATCTTCAAGAAATCCATGGCTCTAGATAAGTATCAGGAGGCACTCCAGTAAGTGAATGTTAGGGGCGATTTCCGTCGTTGTCTTATTGGCTGTGATGTCACGTGCTAGCGCGATTTTCCAGGTCGCGGCTTCCGACTTCACGCGCCGAGATTTCATGCGACTTCTCTTCTTTCCATCATCTCGCCCACCGCTGGACAACTACTATGAAGCGAAGACGTGCAGCGCCCCATCTCGTGACTCGACGAGATGGTGACTCAAGTGCTGTGTGTGGCTGAAAAGCCTTCTATCGCCAAAGCCGTCGCGAATCACTTAGCTGGTCAACATGTGCAGGCTGTACGTTCCTTGGTATTCATTTCAACGGCAAAGTATTCTAACCAATAATAGCGCAACATTCAAGGCGAAACGTATACCAAGAACTATGTCTTCGACTACTACTTCCCAAATTGGGGCAATTGCAAAGTGACCATGACATCTGTCAGAGGCCATCTCATGGAGAACGATTTCGAGGCTCAATACAAGAACTGGAACAACACGGACCCTGTAGCACTGTTTGACGCTCGGGTCAAAACATTCGTCAAAGACGACATCAAGGCCATTGCTCGCAACATTGAGCAGCAAGCACGGTACGCTCGCTATCTCTACATCTGGACCGACTGCGATCGTGAAGGCGAGCACATTGGGACCGAGATTCGTGATGTTGCCTACAAATCGAATGCAGACCTGCGTAATCCTGGGCGAACAGTGCGGGCCCGTTTCTCCAACATCGAGAGGGCCCATGTCATTCAGGCGGCTGTAAACCCAATACAGCTTGACGAAGCTCAAGCGAACGCAGTTGCCTCGAGACAAGAGCTGGACCTTCGAATAGGAGCCTGCTTCACGCGAAACCTGACGTTGACTCTCCAAAACATGCTTCCCGGGGACGACAAACGGGTGATCAGCTACGGGAGCTGCCAATTTCCTACATTGGGCTTCGTGGTGGAACGGTACTTTCGAGTTCGAAATTTCAAGCCAGAGACTTTCTGGAGCATCAAAGTCATGCACCAAAAGGAAGGCATTCAAGTGAACTTCAAATGGGCGCGGAACCATCTGTTTGATCGTATGATTGTCGTGATCTTGTTCGAAAGATGCTTGACCGCACGCACCGCGAAAGTGACCAAAGTGCAGACCAAACCCACCAGCAAGTGGAAGCCGCTACCTTTGACGACGGTCGAACTTCAAAAGTGCGGCAGCAGATTTCTTCGCATGGACAGTCAGCGGGTGATGAGTATTGCCGAGAGTCTGTACACGAAAGGATTCCTCAGCTATCCACGAACAGAGACAGACCAGTACGATCGTGGGATGAACTTACAAGCTCTTGTCCAGAAGCAGACCCAAAGCCAAAATTGGGGCCAATTTGCACAGGGCCTAGTAAATGGCGGATTCTCTTGGCCAAGAAACGGACGCAATAACGACAAGGCCCATCCGCCAATCCATCCCGTCAACTTTGTTGCCCCAACAGCTCTGACTCCAGAGGAGCAGCGAGTGTACGAGTTCGTTGCTCGACGCTTCTTGGCTTGCTGCAGCGAGGATGCCAAGGGAAGCAAGACGGAAATCAGTATCCTCTATGGACCCGAAGTTTTCAACACCTCCGGTCTGACGGTGTTGCAGCGAAACTATCTCGACGTCTACCCGTACGACAAATGGACCAGCAGCCAACAACTCCCTGACTTTCGAGAAGGCGAGGTTTTTGAGCCGTCAGAAGCCCGCATCCACGAAGGCCGAACGAGCGCACCTGGCTATCTGACTGAGCCAGAGCTTATTGCGCTGATGGATGCCAACGGCATTGGTACTGATGCCACGATGGCAGAGCACATTGTCAGAATCAAGGAGCGAGAGTACGTCCTCACACAACCTCGTGCACGTCGACCGCGAGGCGAGGATGAGGAAGAGTCGAACGAAGAAGAGGAGCCGCCTGAGCAACCTGCTGCTAGAGGACGTGGTCGCGGCCGCGGAAGGGGTCGAGGTCGTGGTGGCCGCGGTGGTGGCAATGCTCGTGGCGGCAGTACCAACGGTGTCCAGGAGTTCATTCCGACGACTCTAGGGGTCGCACTTATTGAAGGCTACGAGAGTATGGGGTTCGAAATCAGCCTCGCAAAGCCCTTTCTCCGCAAAGAGGTATGTCTCCAACCGTGTGTCAAAAGCTTCTGCTGACCTTCGACCAGATGGAGTTGAAGATGAAGGCCATATGCGAAGGTCGAAAGACCCGAGCCGAGGTGGTCGCAGAAACAGTCGAGCAGTATCGAGCAGTCTACATTCGTACCCAACAACGCCTTGGTATGCTCCGTGCGGTATGTGACATCGTGTCAGACGTGTATTCTGCTCTTACTGACGATGTCCAAGGCTGTGACTAAATACGTTCTCGGCAGGGGTTGATGGCTTGGTTTCGAGTCTCCTTTAGCCTCGCGATTCGAGTGCGTCGACTGAACAATGGGTGCCTAATGTTTCCGTCACTTCGCTTGCGTCCATGGCATATGAGTCGGAGAAAATGTCCGGAAGCATCCACCTAGCAAGAGAAAAGCAGTATGTCAGCGAGCGCCTGAGACAGGAAGAAGAGCTTTGATGCTCACCAAGTGAAGACTGGCTTGTCAAGATCTAAGGAGGTTTTGATGGACCCTCCGAGAAGGACGTCTCGCTGCAGGAACTCCCTCACATGATTACAGAAGATCAGGCGACGCAGGTCTTGCTTCTTTCTATACCATTCGGCAGCAAAATACAGCGGAGGTCCACACGATATCAAGCCAGCAAAACCGTGGTTCCCTCCAGTGCAAAGGAAAGCAACACTTTGACATAACGTTGTAGCCGCTTCGTCGATCGAATCGTTCAGCATCGTCTCCTGCGTCTTATTCAATGCATTCAACAGCGGGTACGGATTAAGCCGTGCAACGTCTGCTATCGCTTGGCGCAGCAAGAGAAGGCTGACCTGGATGTAGACGTGAGTAGTCGCCGAAAGGAACGATGGGTATGATATCGATGATGGAAAGATGTGTGCGAGGCCACCGCACCGCTCATGAAAGGAAGTGAACGTCGATGTCGGGACCATTCTGTCTGGAAGGAAATCTCCGCTGCGGATCTTGTACAAGTCCACCAGAAACCTCTTGATCTCGACCTCCAATTTGACCATTTCGTTGAGCAAGGCCACGATCGATGGCTCATCAGGGTCGCGCGTAGCGCAGAGATTATCTGCCTTCTCCAAGACCGCCCCTACATGGAGGCCCATATTCGTCGCCCGGAAGCCAGGCGTGTTGGCGTACTTTGGATCAAGAGCATTGATCCACTCAGGCGTCGATAAGAACGAGGCTTTACGATTGAGGAAACTATGGGCCACCTCAACCATACGGAGATTGTGAAGTAACGCATTCGCGAAAGGCGTAACTATCGACCGAGGACCTCTGAGCTCCAAGATACGTTGAAAGCCGTCCATGTGGCCCCTCCATCCTTTGCCGTTGGAGCAGATCAATGAGTAAAGTTCGCAATGGCCGATAGTGTACGCTGCGCCAAGTACACAATCGTCCCTCTCCGCATTTGGTTTGTTGACTTCCTCCTGCAAGCATCGTAGAGCGGCGAGGTGTCTTGTGCGGCCTTCGAGAAGGAGACGCTCGTCTCTGTATCTGACACCAAGGTGGATCAGGCACAGAGCGTCTCTTGAGGCATTCAGTGCCGGGTTTTGAGGTGCCAGCCATTGGAAGACGTGCAAGTATGCTTTGGACGAGGCCATGACGCCCATGGACCAGTATGACGAGACGAAGGACTGCTTGAGCTGGGCCCAGTTCAGCTCTGGGCTCTTCAATCCTGAGACGTCGGCCATGGCTTGCCAGAAGACGAGTTCGTGCTCAAGGCGCTGGCGTTCGCCGAGTTGGTTGGGAGGTCGGCAGCCGGGGCATGTTGGAATGTTGAAAGGGCAATCATGGGTCCTGTAGAGGAACGGTTGCTTCTCGATCGCGAATGACGTGGTTGTGTGAGGTGTGGTAGCGCGAAGAGTGAGTGCCATCTTGGGGAGCCTTCCGAAGCAGTGAGCACTAGGTTCACAGAAAGTCCATGTTGACTTCTGGTTGATTGTAAAGGTGATGGTCAGTTCCTAGTAAATACAGCTTGTGAGAAAATGTCGGCGACAAGAAATATGAGGCTCACTCAGGGCTGGAACGCCTTTAAGCCATTAGGGCTCTGGAGACATTTTGGGGCTAGGATCTGGCACCTGAAGGTTGAAGCGGCTGATGTACTTGTACTTATTAGGTCAAATTAGCCTCGTTGGTCGTCTAAGCGAATATCACTCAGCATGCAGGTCCAAGATGATCTCTCTCGGAGTTAACGATCACGGCCCAATGTGGTCATGGTCCCATGGGATACAAATGCTCGAAGCACTTGTACCTCCTGCCAGCCATATTCGCAATGCGGTGAAGTTACTAATCGTCGTCCTCGTCCTTTTCAGCTTTCTCAACTTCGAACGTCAATCCTCCAGCTCCTCGTCCACGTGCATCCTCGATCCTGACCCGGTATTTGCCCTTGTCCCAAAGATCTTTGATCGTCAATTCTCTCGTACGGCCCAAAGACTCTATGTCACCGATACGTTCCAACGTGTCCTCGAGGAACTCGTCGAACCCTTCTTGGCTGCAGATTTCCCTGAAAGCATTCATCATAGGGACCGAGTCAGCGCGCACTTGGGCGTTGCTATCGATTGCAAAGATGTTGATGGTATCATAACTTTGGATAAAGTCGGCGCGCGTCATGACTTCTCTCGCCTTGTGGAGAGGGATCTCAGGCAGAATATGACCCTGCTCTGGATCGTAGGTTTGTTCCATTTCCTTCTCCAGGTCGACGAGAGCTTTTGCCAGGACCATTGCGGCACTAGCGTATTTCTGCTGGTCCATAACTAAAAGTAAAGGATATGAGGTCAGCATGTGTCTCGGAAGTGTTGCAAAATGGCTTCTGCCCATGAATTTACGTACCATCATCGTCCATCTCCTTTCCCAAGATCCAGCATTGGTTTAGAAACCATGTCTGGTTAGGAGTCAGCATGTCTTGCAATTCCGGCCACGATCTACCCTCGGTGTATCTGTAGCGATCTCCAACTCTGTCGCAAAGAAATAGAGGTGTAAGAAGCTCCTCAAAAGCTGGGACTCAAGCACTTTCAAAGAGAGAGACGCACTTCTAGTTTGAGCGAAAGAAAGAGGGAACGCACCTTCTCCATCCGGCAGATTTCGTCTGCAGTTTTGAGCATGTCTTGAGACTTCGCCACTCTAGTGAGGTACGACATCCTGCCTCCCACCTTGTCATAGACCTGCTCGAGGATAGACGGGTCAGGATCTTCGTGCCTGTATCTGACGCGATAGTTCTTCAAAGCTTCGATCGATTTCGGTTTGCTGAGGTCCAGTATGCGAATGACGTTCATGCGTGTGGCGTACTGCTTCAGGCGTTCGTAAATCCAGTAGTCGTCTGAATTGAAGATGACCGTGGCGAGATTGCTCGCGGCCCACTGTTCCGCGCGCTGTTGGAGGAGCTCTAGCAGGTCTGCTCCAGTCTGGTCGTTTCGTAGGAGATGCATTGAGTTGAAGATGAGGATAAGCGGCCGACCGATCTTCTCTCGCCGCGCCATCGCAACCTTCTCCAGCTTGTTGAACGCCCGCTCAATGTCCAGAATGGCGCCAGCGTCTCGAGGTCCTCGGATTGAAAACAGCGAGCCGATGTTGTCCTCGTGGTATTCGAAGTCAAGCGCCTTGCCCAGTCGGATACGGAAAATCTCAGGATCAGCATGGGCGTCAAACATCGCGATCCCCTCTCCATTGATCTTTGCTATGGCATCAATGAGCATGCTGGACTTTCCTGTCCCCTTCTCACCGACGAGAAGATGGTACTGGCCTCTAACCCGCCCAGAAACAATGGAATCAATGAGTGACTGCTCTTCTCGTAGAACCCAATGTTCACGCTGCTTGTCCTCGTCCAGGAGTACCGTTCCGCCAGTCGCTGTGCCTTGTTTGGCAGTCGCAGCCAGGTCCAGCACTGGATCGCCAGGTTTGAAAGCATTCTCGATCTTCTCCAGGACCATATGCTTGTAATACCGCGTATAGCCATAGCCGACAGCGCCTAATATGGCGACCGAAGCGAAGGTAGTGAGAGCGGCTTCAAACATCTTGAAAAGGGTCGGCCCCCACGAGAACTTTTCCTTGCTGCTATCATCCTTCTTGCCAGATGACTTGCCATCCTCGTCCGGTTCATCTTGCTGGCCAGGTAGTTGAGGGCCTATTGGCAGACCTTGAAACCTTCGCTGCATAAACGGCGTGGCAAGAATCCGTGCTCCTCTTGGGTGTCGTAAGGCATGGCCGCCGGTAGATCGAATCCCTGCAAGGACTCGGAGATGCGCCATCGTCTCAGGTACTCTCAGGTCCACGTGTCGTCATTAGTACGGCTTGCGCTTCGAGCATGCCGCATAGGCATTATGTCCGCATTGCGACCATTAGGAATTGTTGATGTGCGAAGGTTATTGATGGACAAACGCAGTCGCGTGTCGATGGCGTCTCAGGAGACTTTCTAGCCAAGCAAAAGCGAGACGGGTACGCTACTTTAGTCCACCCGTAGACCCACAAAGTCTGGCTGCCTTAGGGTTCCTGCTACCAGGATCGTGGCACTGGCCAGACTCGAAGTGAATGAGAATGTGTAGATCTCGAATGTTTAACAGTACTTTGCGTTTGCTCAACTCAGTCTACTTGATTCTGTAACGTCGGCAACTTTAACAACGATCTTGCCATACACCTTTCTTTGCTCAAGATCCTTCAATGCCCTGCCGATATCCTGAAGACCCTCATATCGCCCATAGAACATCGGCTTCAGTTTCCCAGTCTCCAACATGGACAAGTAACCTTGCCAGATTTCTTCCAAGGTCTTTGGATATCTTCGTCCGCTCTCGCCAAACCGATATCCCACGACAGTGATTGACTTCAGCAGAAGCTTGTTCATTTTCACCTCTTCCATCACGCCCTTCCGCGCGGCAAACCCAAGGATGCAAATGCGCCCAAAGTAGGCGAGGCAACGAATAGCCTCGTTCACCATGCCTGTGTTGTCGAGACATACATCCGCTCCGACTCCATCAGTAAACTCCATCACCTTTTCGGTCCAACCATCCTTCATCACCAAAACGTGGTCTACGTCCATCTCTCTCCTCATATGGCCAGCCTTCTCTTCATCACCTGCCAGTGCGATGACTTTGGCACCGACAGCCTTGGCTACCATGCAGCAAACGCTTCCGAGCCCACCACTTGCGCCGCTTACTAGGACGGTTTCTCCAGGTTGGACCTTCATGATGTGGACTACCGATGCGTAGCTCACTGCTTGCCCAGACATGGCCACAGCAGTCTCCGATGTCAACTTCTCGGGTATCCTGCGAATAGCTCCCTCGGGAACGCAGACATATTCTGCGAAAGCTCCAATACCGGCGCCGAATACTCTGTCTCCCTTCTTCAGCCCACTCTTACTCCCTCTCGAAGGGACTGATTGCACAATGCCCGCAAAGTCGTATCCGAGATTGAATGGAGGATGGCACCAGCCTCGCTTGGTGTTGTTTTGATGCTTGCCTTGCGCATGGAGGATGTCGGCATGTTGAGGCGAGCAATGGGTAACGCGAATGAGGTACTGGTCTGCTGTTGGTTGCGGCGTGGGGACTTCTGTCGGCTGCAGAGTAGCGACATCTTGCACAAATTGAGGGATGTGGATCGCCTTCATGGTTATGAAAAGAGATGCTCGCACTTACGCTCCTCAAGATAATCTACGAATGTATCGCGTGTAGTGATGGCAAGACGTGAAGCTGGCGCGCGAAAGTTGAAGCCGAGGATGTCGTTCTCCACAAACTCCACAAAAAAGATCGCACCTGCCGACAAGCCGACGAAGCAAACTCTCGGCCCGCTGCCCAACTTCACCTCCTCTTCCTCTTTGCAGCAATACCACCATGACATTTGAAACGACCGAGCAGCCCTACCGGCGTTACACGCCTGACACACGTCGATTCGAGATCACACAGCGAAGCCCATAAAGTCAAGTGGCCTAACCTACCCGGATCGGTCGGATCATGGCTGGGGATTATTAAACTTTCCCGACCTCTGCATGGATCTGTATGAAGGAAGGATATAAGGAGCCGGTATTGACCACCATTTTGACACTCGAGGCGTTTTGCTGCGACACTGCAGGCGGGTCGCGTATCTTGGCTCGCATCACGACTAGTGCAGTAGCGCCTACGGACAAAGTGAATTCAGGAACCAGTCTTCCGGGCGGCACAGGAAGACAATTGAGAAATAAAAATTCCGGTCGTGTCCTGGAGCGGACCGAGCTCCGTACCATTGATGCCCGCAAAGTCTCGTGGCTGCAAGTCATGCCAATCATCGAAGCTGCAGTCGAAACGCGCGGTATCATGGATTGCCCTGCTCAGAGTCGGCATGCCGGCATTTAAGGCTGCAAATGGGCATCGGTAGCTGCACCCGCATTCCCCGTAAGTGATACCTGCCGGTCGGTAAGTGAGCATGATGACAAGACGGTAAAATATTGGTTGGCGTGCGGAGTGACATGCGCCGTGCCCGTTCTTGATGAGAAACTCAGTAATGAGACGTCGTATTTGCTCGGCCTCCTGGAAATGGCAGGCCTCGGTCAGAGGTCGTCCTGCTGTGCGTACCGAATGGAAGTATCAAACCTGTTGCAAGTGCTTGAAACTTGGATGCGACCTGCTTCGAATGCCGCGTACTGTTATCTAAACGGTCAGTGGTGTGAAGACGACAAGTGCCGCCACGCTGATCGTTCTGATCGCTGTGATGTGACGACAGCTCTTTCCAAGGCGCTTAGGGTATCATTCTTTTCACAGCTGACCAGATAGAGGATCGATTACTTCTTCAGATAACGTCGCACCTTGGCCGAGAACGTGTGGCAGCTCGTCGAGCCTGTTTCTGCAAGTGATGAGCGAAGAGCTCAACGATGGTCCCTTCTGGCGATTGGAAAAGCTGCGTGTGGAGCTGGCAAGAGGGCATCAGTAGGTGGTAGCTGAGGTTTTGGCTCAGTCGTCACTTTCTCGCAGGAGATGGAATGACACGGGCATCTCTGCGCTTGAATCCAATGCAAGAGGCGATGCTCTTCAGCAAGTTTTTGTTGGTTCGACAGACCGATGAACCCAATCTTGATGCCGTCAATAGACAAAGCTCAACGCTGAGCGTAAATGTCCTCGAAGAACTACCGAGCGTCGGCTCTTCCAAATCTTGCGCCATTGCGTCAAGATGTCCATCTCCTTATCTTCTACGAGTCATTCGAAGTTGCACTGGACTGACATTGTTGCAATAGCGTCCCGCCAAGTTGGCAAACTGCAACTTCCCGTGAAGATACCGTACGAGCGTTTCCGATTCCAAATTGGAGTGTCATCACGTTGAAGAAATCTCCCTGATTCTCTGATGATCTGAGACCTTTAGGTGTCGGGCAGATGGCCGGTTGAGCCTCGTTTCCAGTGGGATGACGGGAAGATGCTTCCATATACAGTCGGAAAATCGCTGTGTCTTTGCAATTGTTCGGGCCGAGAGGTATGCTTCAGCTTGGAGAGTAGGTTGCTGGGATGATGCTCTGCAAAGCTGTATACCGTCACAGACCCGAGAGCGAGAGGTGGTGGTAGTGCTAGATGTGAGCCATGTGACCCTGCAACATCTGTCGTAAATGCCTCACGCCAACATTTGCATGACAGTGTTAGTTTCGTCACCGTCTGTACCTACCACCAGGAATGGGCATGTGTGGATCTCTGGCCCACGATTCCCCATACGAGACTATCGCAGCACTAGCAGGTTCTTCTCCAGCTTCGCAGAGCAATCCCTGAGATCGCTTAGGATCATGTTATTGGCAATGTTCCGGTTATTTTATGGACCGCGCAGGAGACTTATCTCGTACCACTCACGCTCGATAGGTTGCGTATCCGGTGGTAGGTGCGTTTCGTTCGGCCTGGCGGACCACGTGCCGCGACAACGGCACTGTCCATGCTGGCAGCGTTTCTGAATCGAAGCTCGAAAAAGTTTGCTGTTTAGAAGAAACCGAGCGCCCTACGTCGACAGATGGGAACCCCTGCGAGAGGCCAGCAGGGATGTGTTGGTCTGAACAGGACGAGCCGGCTCGCCTGCGACCACAAAGACCGGTAGGGGCAATCAAGGCGCTGGGCAGAATGAAACACAGATCTGTCAAAAACGAGCATGTACGTTTCCGCGACGCTCGCGTGCGACGTTTGCTGCTTTGTTCTCCAACGTGACCAGTCGGTTTGGCGACAAACAATCGATGTGGGCTGGGCTGCAGGCGTTCGCAGCCGCGGCGGATGCAAGATTGATGGGCCGTCCCAGGATCCAGGCAATCAGTGACACCACGCGAGCAGGGGTGGATCGCAACGGTTTGACTCTGACAGCCAAACCGTGGTGCAGCGACACATGTCCCGGCCAGGACAGGTCTTTTTTCTCGCGTTTGGTTTGTGACGATCGCGGCGGCGGTGGTGTGAGCCTGAGGCGCCGAGCAGGAAGCACCGCACGCCTCTCAGGCCGGTCGAGCAGGCTGGCCCAAAGAACATACCGCACTGGCGGCACCTGCTTGTATGTACCGACATTGCGACGGTTTCTGGGAAGTAGGGAGTACCAGGGTCTCAGGCGTAGGTTCGTCGGCAAGGGCCACTACGGCACCGCTCCCCTTCGAGCCGAGGGAGACGTTAGCGCTGCGATGGGGACGATGCCGCGGACGCAGGAGTGGGCGTTTGCGATGTGGTGTGGAAAACGGTGAGATCAAGGCCTGGCAGCGTGGGCCGGAGAATTTGGCCACGACGGACTCGCTCGCTGCCCAAGGGCGAGGATAAGCTTCCACGTCCCGTCGTGCTGGGACAATCTGCCTGCGCCTAGCGCCCTGCGATCTCGGTGAGGCGAGCCGGGAGCGCACTTCCGTACCGCTAGAACAGTGCTAGAATTTCGGATGCGTTTGCTGGCCAGGACGCAGACGGGCGGGTTTGTCTTCTACATGCATTGCAGGGGCGTGGTCTGCGCATCTCGCCACTGCGACGGTGGGCAGACGCGACCACGACGCCCTGTCTCATCGCCGGCGCCGAGCAGGTCGATGTGTGAGAGCGCGGTGTGTCAGGTCAAGTCATCAGCGGACGAGCCAAAAATACGGGCGGCGGGCTGCCAGTGCCGTAAAGCTAAAGGCACACTTGCGCAGGTACTGCGCGCAGATCGGCGGCCGGGTACTCCTGAGTTGCAGGGGGAGCTGTTTGAGAGTTGGCTCCGGGCAAACAGTCGTCATGGCCGCAGGAGATTGTCTGTCTCGATTGTGGCCTGGCACGCCTGGACAGGGGCGCTGGAAGAAAATATTGTTTCCCAGCACGTCCTTGTCGTTTGATTCTGCGCCCATAGTATTTCAGTCCGACCGCCGTCACTCCTTCAGTCCATAACCCACCAGCTCAATCACACTCACATCACGACCTCGCCTACCAGCCGTCCGTCGTCTCATCTCGCCAGCCCGCCGTAGCGACGCCGCCGCCGACTCCTTTCTCGCCGCCCTCACGGCCACCAGGGCCTCCACCAGCGCACACGTTGCAAATACATTCCAGCGCTCGCCTTTGATACAACCTCGTCCCTCGCCGCAGGCGCTGCGACAGCCGACAAGCCCCCCGTCCCATTATTCGTCGCTTGTCCGACGTGAACACATATCCACCTGCCAGGCCCTCGCTGCCCTTGCGAGAGTGAGTCAATCCCGGTCCCTTGTGCGACAGCATTCCGGACGCCGGCGCTGTATAAAGCGTCCAGCATCGCCGCAGCCTGCTGACCTCTTCCAGCCTCCGTGCAAATGATTGTCAGAGAAGACTTCGCTGTCATGAACATGGGACGCGGCGCATACGACACCACCGGGTAAGCTACTGCACCTCGTCCACCAACCGCAGCTCCATACTGATCTCTTACCAGAACACCCAAGCCCAAGCCGCCGAAGCCAACGAAGAGGCGATAGAATCCCTCCCGGCTCTCGGAATGCACCTCATCGACCTCGACCGCGCGACAATCGCCTGCAAGATGCGATCGCCCGCGCGCGCTCCACACTGCTGGCCGACTTTTTTTCCAAGCTCCAAATTTACCGTGCAGCTACCCTGCAGGAGCTATCTGGCCTCACCTCACCACCATCTCGCTGCCATCACCTCATCACCTCATCTTGACGACTTTTTCGACTTTCCGCCGCCGAGACACCACCTCGTCGCTTATCGCCTTTCGTTGCATGCATAATACCCGGAGCGTTTGCAGCATTACTACTTTTTGTTTCGGTTCACAACAACCCGCGCTTCTTCACACCCTCGCTCTCCGATACCTCGCACCTACCGCGACACCGACCACCTAATCATGCACCGACCGCCTACACCTCATTTACGATCTTGAACACTTTTGAACTGGCGTTGGGTAGATGGGAAGGGTGGCGACACAACTGGCATTGGGCATTTTGGGTAGACTACTGGGCTTACCGCGGAGCAATCTGCTTTCTGGAGAAAACAACCATCTGTACATTATCATCGGGCATCTCACGGCGTTGGATGGCGGGAATGGGCATGGGATTGGCAGCTTCACACTCGCTGTCTGATCAACGCATGCCTCAAGACGCGTTTTCTGGTTGGACGCTGCCGACGATTAGCTGGAGGGCACATGGATAATGGCCATTTTCCTTGTAATAAGATACCCACATTGCAGTTCCTGTATCAATGCAAAGACATTGCGTTACAAGGACGTCCGATCCGTGCCACACGCTGGCCGACTAGTCTCACCACCTCATCACCACGTTCGGAAAGCAGGCGAGGTGACCTGATAGACAGCAAGGTGTCGCACACTGAATTTCTTCGTGCGAAAAAGTCAGCCGATGATGTCGACGCGCGTCTACAGAAACGCCATGCACTGTCCCACTATCGATCCCTCTTGGGATGCTGTACCACCCTAGACTGCCGAATGACCTGGACGTCGGCACGTCGGTGGCCAGAGCCGCAGCAACCCTGGCTTGTGGAAGAGGCGTCGCACCGATTGCAGTGCCTGACAGGCTGTCAAAAGTGGAGCGTCGCCTGCTCAACGGTGCGCCCATCGACACAAGAGATCTGGGACACACACCGCTGCCGCTCTCCCTGCTTTGGGCCCGCTCTGCCGGAGCGGATCACAAGAGCTTGGCCCAGTCTCATGTGACACTTTCCGAGATACAAGATACGGACGGGTGTAGCAGGTCTTGGTGACACTTCCAATAAGGACATGCTCTACAGCTAGATTCAGGCTCTCGTTCAGACAGCAGCTCCACACTCGTCGTCGTCGTCCCACTCCAATCTCCTAGTTGGGCTGCTCAAACACGATCGATACTGTGCCCTCTCCGATCTTCTGGTGGATGGGTGGTAATTTCTGGTCCGATTGCAGGACAAGCGTCAGACTGAGATCTTTCTCGTCCCCAGATGCCGGCCGGATCCTGATGGTCGGCTTCTTGGCCGTGGGTACTTCTTGTGGCACCCCCAATTCGCCATCGTTTTTCAAATCACTGTCCAGGATGGCAGCGGTGGCGGCGGCCAGACGGGCATGTGAGGTGGATTTGACCTCAACACCTGCCATGCCGACAGCGCCTGACGGATGTGCAGTGTTGTCTTTCGACACAGGGACACGTCTGTCTCTCGGGGTAACATCGTGGCACCAAAATGGAATAGACCCTCTTTCACAGTTGATCGGGAATGTAACGCGCCAAACGAGCTCCACTCCATCGGGGCGTCTCCTCCCGCCTTCTTGGGGCGATTGGTACGAGATCCCGGTATCGCTGTTGGACAGGCGGTCTTTGATACCTGCAAGTTCTGGAAATGAAGGATCTCTTGTTGCAAGCGCATAGTCGACGACGCCAAAGGGCTTGTCCCACCAGTGTCCGTCTCGCCTCGCGGGATCGTCGTTGATGAAAGCGATCAATTCGAGATATGTGCCATCTGGGAAGAGTACGAGCTTGTTCTCTGTCTTGCCATCGGCGTGTTGTCCTCCCGGACTGACAATGAAGTGTTTGGTCAACCATTCTGGCGGATTTTGAACGTCTCGGTATGGCAAGAGGAGGATGACATGATCCAGCTGCACATCGACTGACGCCATGTTCAATGATTGTTACTTGACGGCCCACAAGCTCGTCTTGTTGGAGTTTGTAGGTTGATGTTGATGTGACTCCCACAACTCCTCTTTTGTAGGGCGTGGAGGCTCGGATGCAGAAGTTGCGAGCAGAATGGCCAACCTGCTCCTGACGAGACAAGAATCTGCTGCCCATCAGTAGTACCAATGCCGCAATTGAGCAATTGCACATCAGGAGCCATATAACACTCGAACTCGCCATGACGTCGTCATTTTGCACAGATCCTCCAACCGGAAATGTTACTGCACCGTTGCTGAGACTTTTGACTGACTGCCTCCAAATCTTTCGTATTCGCGTCGCTTCACGCGACTTCACATGCTTCTTCTCTCCATCTCTCAGATCCATCAGGCCGGAAGCTCGAGAAGCTACCGGCGCAAAGCGCATCTTGCAATTATGATGATGGCATTCTTGATGCTGACCAGCCTGTCATGGCCCTTGAAAATGAGCAGATTTCCGAACAAGGCGCGTGACAGGCTCAACGGATAGCTGCATGAGTGAGCAAGATGCTCGCTCGCGTGTGGTCGTAGGAGTCATTTTCATTCATTCATTCGCGACATTCACTTGAAGAGCTGCGGCTGCGGCACGTACTCACTTGATGCAGGCAGGCATCTTAGGCGAGCGCGCTCCTTCCACAACCACCCAGGCACCTTCCGACACGGCTGCTTCAGCCTTGAGCGACCTCGACTTTGCAAATACCGACCACTCACGGTCATCTTCCACGCAACTTGCCAGTTCAACAATGGAGAACACATCCAGCAGCATTGTGCCTCCGCCTTTCGTGTTTGGTCGCCCGCCAGGAGAACAGTTTCCGCCGCCACGGCCACCAGCGCCACCCACGAATGCACCTCCACCTTCTCCGCCGCGTCCATATTGCACTGTATGCTGCGAGAAGGATGTCCATCTGATCCGCGCTTGTCGAATATGCCAGGCCTGGTATTGTCGCGACTGCTTGGTGGACATGTTCGAGACCGCCATCACCACGCCTTCAAGATTTCCGCCTCGCTGCTGTTCCGTGATCCAACTCTACACTGTTCTTCCCCAGCTTGCTTCCGAGAAGGCAGCTCTGTACAGGCAGAAGCTCGAGGAATGGCTCACAGCCGACAAGACATACTGTCCCTCGAAGACATGCTCTGCATTCATACCTCAGAGGTGCGTGTTCCCAGTGACTACATTGGACTCTAGTGGCACCCGTGGGCACTAACACCTCATAGATCGATGCCGCCGGCGAAGAAACCAAAGCCCGCAGAACCGACGCTTCACGAAACGCTTTCCCTGATCTTTCAACAAGTCAATGCCAGCAGCTGTGCCCGTTTCTTCCGGAGCGACGTTGACAGTGAGTGTCAAGGATGAAATCTCAGACGAACGCCATGACAGTGTCTAACTTTTCTCAGTGACGGTGTTACCTGGATTCACTGCCCGTGTGGCAGACCCGATCAACCTTGGAGACATCGAGCGAAAGATCAATTCAAACAGCTATGCCTCGACTGCTGATCTTGCCAGTGACGTGGTTCTCATATACAACAACTCAAGACACTACCATGGAGACGCCCATCCAGTTACCAAGACCGCTGGCGAGCTTTTCAGTGTCTTCATCACCACGCTTGAAAAGATCTCGAAGGACCAAGCAAATTCAAGCGAGCCCTCACAACCCGACGACCTTTTTCCCTGTCCATCATGCCACATTGCCATCTGTACTAGCTGCAAACAGATCGAGCATAGAGGAAAGCCCTGCGATACTTCCGCCAACAGCTACGAAGTGGCCCTGCTTCAGCAGTTCGGCTACAAGCAGTGTCCACGGTGTCATCAGGGAATACGGCGCATGTATGGTGAGTAATCCCAGGCACTATGGGTGGAAACTGAGCTAACAACGCATGCGCGAACAGGTTGCTCACATATGCAATGCATCTGCGGTGCACACTTCTGCTGGTGGTGTTTGAAGAGCCTTGATGAGTGCATTGGAGATTGTGATCCCGGTGAGTTTCACCCAGCACCTGAAAGAGGGGCTACACTAACCTTTCCGTAGCCGGCGACCGCGACGATGAAGACGACGATGTTGACGAAGACGAAGACGGTGAGCTAGACGACGATGAAGCAGATGAGAACGAAGATGAAGACAGCGGGTTCGTCGACGGGACGCAGGCGGCAAATCAACCATCGACGAACGTCGCTTTGGCTGCATCAACTGGTAACGACAGCAGGCCAGCACAGCAGATCTCTCCAGTGGTGCCGAGGAACTTGGATGGAGGAGGCTACAGAGTATGGGGAGAGACGGAACATGACTTTGGAGAGGAGCCTGAAGAGGACCCACTGGCGCAAGTGTGGTCTTGCCATCACGGCTGGATGCCGTTCTTCTCCCCGCAGGATTCTCTCGATCATGGAAATCTCGACTTCCTCGAATGCAACGAGTGCTTTAAGCCCCTAAAGCCATCGACTCGCCGGAAGGATATGATGTCCCGTCGCCAATTGAAAGGCGGTGCGATATCGAAGGAAGACGACGAAGCGTGGGACTGCTGCCATTGCCGTCTTATTGTTTGCATGGACTGCAAGATCAAGCGGCAGGCTGCCGTAAGGGGAGATGATGATATGGGAGGTGTTTCGCTATAGAAGAGAGGTAGAAACATGGCTGCCTCTTGCGGCAGGCTAATGCACACCAGAGAAAGTTCAATTCGGGTTCGCACGTGACAACACAATTGCAATGATTGTCCTATACCAGACCATCAGAGCTCTCTCGCAGGAACGATTGAAGATTCAGGTGAAGGAGTAGCAGAAGGCACGACAAAGGAGACGACTGAAGAGACGACTGAAGAGACGGCTGAAGAGACGACTGAAGCAACGACTGAAGCAACGACTGAAGCGACAAGTGAAGCGACAAGTGACGCAACAAGTGGAGGGACTGCTGAACATTGGAATGTTCTTGACCATCTGCTTGACGCAAGCTACTCGTGACCAAGGTCTAATGCCGGTACTCCAGCTCGAAAGAGAAACCGAGACGTAGAGGGAAGGAGTCCCACCAAAGCGTGTCTGGTACACTCCTTCCAAGCTTGCGGATCATGGTCCGGATAGACGGATTGGAAGGGTCCATGATATGGCCATAGGATCGAGTAGCAGCTGAGCATCGAAAGGTGGGGTAATGCCAATTGAGACCAAGTTTGGCGGTAGGCTTGCCCCATGGCGCAACCAAATCTGCGAAGTTGAGAGGCGGGTTGAAAGGGCGATCGTTATCAGCTTGCTTAAGTGCACAGACACATCGGAGCCAGCAGAATCGACTGCCTCCCTGGAGATACGTCCAGCTCGGCCATTTGCTGCAGAAGAAGTTGATGTCATCGATGGCAAGGCGAGGAAAGTCTTCCTGTAGGCGACCAGTGACGAGGGCCTCATCGCCCAGGGTTGGAAGAGTGGGAGCGAGAGAGTTCAGGGCGTCGAGTAACTCCTCGAGCTGAGGCCGGCAGGCAACGGGCAAGGCGTTCTTTAGATACCGTAATTGGTCCTCTGAATCGAACGTGCTGGCTGCACTGAGATTGGTAGAGGACGTCAATCGATCCATGGGCTGGGCAGACTCGGTTGCGTAGTTCTCCAAATCGTGGTTGTTGGGCTCCTCGGCATGCTGTCCTTCAAACTCCTCTTCAATGTCCTCGTTAGGCTCCTCGTCGAGGTCCTCTTCAAGCTCATCGCCGGAGAGATCTTCTCACAGCTTGGGGTCAAGACCAAGGAGGGTATACACGGTGGAGTTGAGTTTGCACTGCTGGTCCTCGGCGAGAGGAGCAACGCTCATATCTTGACAATCAAGATGGGAGCTTGTATCGCCATCTGAATCTGCTTCGCCAACAGCTTCTTCTACCTCGGAGTCCTTTTTGGGCTTGGAGTAGGTATAGGAAGACGTCTCGTGTTCGGATATTGAATCGGCAAGGTCTTCATCAGATGGAGGGTTGATCCGGCGGCGTTGACGGCGGCGAACGGGAGGTTGACTGTCTTCAGAGTCGCTACCGCGATTTGTAGGATTTGTATCGGTCAGGTTGGATGAGGTAGAAAGGTTGTTGAAGGGCGTGAACAAGGCGGTTATCTAGGATAGCCGCCGAGTAGCGCGAGGGAAATGAGCGGCGTGGACGCTCTTCGAGATAACTGTCTTAGATGCCACCGTCAAGGTTGGCAAAGGATGTTTGAGGTAGAACGAAGCTTGAGAAGGCTACATGTATCTGGGTCGGTTAGTACAAGTCAGAATCATCAAACAAGGTCTCGACATACCTGGCGAAGGCCACTGTTACATACTTAATTGCATTGTCTTCTCCACCTTTGATCGGTAGCAAATTGAGGTCTGCGTGCTGGAGAATTGGAGTCCACGAGCTCCGCATCTCTAGCGTTGCATCATGTGCTCGTTCACGGGTGAGAATTAGAGGCGCTTCTCGATCTCAAACCATGCCTCCAAGCTGAGCATATCATCGCTCGGTAGCCCTGCGTCCGCGTAGAATGATAGAGCATCGTTGTGCTCGATCTTACAAGCAATCCTCTTCTCATCCAGCAGAAGCCTTCCCCTTCGATTGCGGCCGAGTCTCTCCAGCACTCGTCTCAGTCCTGTCCGAAGAAGAACTCCACAAACTCCTACTTTCCCCTTCCACCCCTCGCATAGCCTCAGCCACAACCGCCAGCTTCGCAACAACATCCTTAACCCCACTATCCACCTTCTTGAAATACGCCTCGTTCGCCGCCCGTCTCTCACTCGCCAACTTAATATCCGCTGCAGTCTCATCCTCCAACTGACTCCTCCCACTCCGACTCGTAACATCACTCCTCACACTCGCAGCACTCTCATCCGACAGCGCCGTCGACGTACTCGCCGCCGTATCCGCCCTCTGCCTCCTCGAATGCGCACTCTTCCGATCCAGCGCAATATCCTCCGCCCCCTTGAACCGATTGATATTCAGCTCCAAGTCCTCCGACGCATCCGCCTGCCTCTCATTTCCTCTCCCCCACGCCCGCGCAAGCTCGACCTGTGCGCGTCGAAGATCATCCAGCGCTTTCGCGTGGCTCTCGCCGAAGACGTGTGTGGAACTTTGGGCGGTGAGTTCGACTTCGTTTAGGGTGCTTTGCATCTCTTTCCATTTTGCTTCAATGGCTTTCTCGCTGGCTTTTTTGAGGGGTGGGAGGGTTGCGTTGGGGTTTGGGGCTTCGCCATCGCCGATGTTGTTTTCTGCGTCGGGGTTGTAGGGTCTTGAGAGGGCGGATTTTTGACGACTGAGAGGATCTCGTGTTTTGTTTAGGGTGGAGTCGTGGGTTGCTGTGCGGGCGATGGAGAGCTGTGAGGCATTGCGGGATGGAGGGCCGACGAAGAGCGTTGGGGCGGGTAAGCGGTTTGGTTTGGTGTTGGCTGTGGGAGACGGCTTGTTATTATTGCTGGCGAGGGTACTTGCGGTGCTGGACATTTTGGGGTATTTGTGTTGGCGACATTGTTGTTGATGCGGAAGAAGCTCAGGAAGTGAGGTCAGAGGGAAGCCGCCCCCACAATGCCGACGATCTGGGGAAGATTGCATCTCCTTGTACACGAAGAGTGGATTTTGCCACCGCTCTGTTCTCGGCTCAGCGGTGTCTATGCTATACTACACTTCTCAAATACAACAGTGAATTTGAACCTCCACCCGGTGGATCTCTGTACACCACGCCTCCGTCTCCGCGACGGACCAGGGCATTCAATAATCCATGTCGCCCCCATCGTCCATGTCATCCATGTCTTCTGACGCCATCGCTGCTGCCATCATGCCGAAATCATTCTTCCTGTCATCGGCCGTTTTACCACCGCTTTTCGTGAGCAGCAATACAATGTAATATTTCCAGTGCTCATGGTCTTACATCGTCCTCTCCCGCGAAGAGCTCTGGCTGTAGTCCACACGCAACTGACGACCATACACCTCCTTCTTCTCCAAATGCTCCTTGGCCCGCTCGGCACTCTGAACGTCGATGAAGTCTGCGTGAGCAAAGCCACGGGGCTGACCAGTGCGGCGATCGATAGCAACACGGACGTCAAGGACGTTCTTGATTTCTCTGAAAAGGTCTACGGGTCTGTCAGCCAAACGTTGCAATCTATGCGTTTCATGCTCAACATACCGTTCAAATCTCTGTCGCTCATCTGGTAAGACATGTTGCCAATGAAGAGGGTCTTGCTCGGTGGGTTCGGATCGCGTGCTGCACGTGGAGAGATCCGGGGCTCGCGGCGTACGTGGTACTGAACGGCCATGCGTCTGCCCTGGAACACCTTTTGATCGAGCTCACGTACCGCCCGGTCAGCGGCATCCTGGCTGGCGAATTCGATGTATCCAAAGCCCTTGCTATTTCCTCTGCTATCTGTGACAACTCTGCTGTTGGTAATGTCGCCATATCTCCCGAACTCTTCCTCAAGCTGTGGTGCAGTGACTTCGAAGAAGAGGTTGCCAATGTAAAGGATCCTGCTGGGCTTTGAATCTCGTGCGCTCGAAGCCGCCAAGGGACCTTGTCGCGAAGGGAAAGCGTTTGATGCGGCATTTTGTACAGACTCAGCTGCTCGGGCAGTGACATCTTGAACAGTCTCGGCTGCGCTGCTAACGGCTTCCTGGGCCTTTGATGCGGATTCCTGGAAGTTGTGCTGGGTCGTTTGCGCGGTCTCTTGAGCAGATGCAACAACATCGGGTGTGGCAATGCTCTCCTCCTTAATCTCTTTCTGCTCTTCGGCGCTTGGCTCCGTGGTCACGGTCTCGCCGCTCGACTCTGCCTCTGCCGGACTGGCCTTCTTCTGCTCTTCGTCTGCAAGCCATTGCCATGACTGGTGGAATGACCGACTCAGTGCCGGCTTTTCTGATTGGAAGATCGAAACACGTGATGGTGCTGGCCTGAGGGTGGATAGTTGCCGCACTGGCTGGGTGAAGACTGCTCGCGCAGCAGCGCGTCGCAAGGCGAACATTGTGAGAGTATGCGTAGGTCCAGGCAATATCAGATTCAGCAATCTCTCCAGATGTAGCGGTCGATGGAAATCGCGGGAGAATGGGTTGACGAAGAGAGTCGGCCAATGTCGAAGGAGGTCACGTTCGCATTTTCTCTCTCGAGATCGATGAACTTTCGCGCACGGGCCATTCGAGCTTTGGCTTCGCCCCTGACCTCACCTTCCATTCTCAACTCTCCACCTCGACTCGACATCCGACATGATCACACCTTTACTGTTCAGCAAGCAAGCGAGAAAGGTATTCTGCCATCCAATCCACAGAACGGATGCTCGAGGCAATGCCTACAAGACTTCACATCTGTCCGGAAATCCGTTCTTGAGGAGACCCAGAGGGTGTCTCTGCCATTGAAGTTACTATACTATTTGCTCACATACTAACGTACAGACAACTGACGGACAGGGTATCACACATAACGCTCGCTATCAATTTCGAATACCAAAACGCCCCATTGCTCTGGAAAATCTCGACATCGTGCTCGAACTCGTCATGGCAGTCATGCCGCTGGTGGAAACACTGGTTCTCGAAAGCGTGCTGTCTCTCCGTGGCATGGATCTCCTCAGCGCTGCATAGTCTTTCAGTCGAGGAGGCGGCTTGACCTCGTCCACCAAACCGCCTCTATCGAGCAAAAGTCTCACGATGCTTTCTCGATGAGGAGTCGGCGGCCTTGAAGCAGCGAAATACAACGTGTTCCGCGACACCGAATCACTGGCGTTGACATCCGATTCCGAGTACTGCTCATGGTCCAGGAGTGCAGTGGCTTGCTCGAGCTTCTCATACTCTGCGCAGTGGTGCAGCGCGGTCTTTCCAGCGCGATCCACAGCGTCCTTGAGATCGGGAGCAAGTTCAAGCAGCAAGTTGATCATCTCCTGCCCGGACTTGTGGACGGCATAGTGGAGCAGACTCCACTCATCACGGCCTTTGAATTGCAATGTGTGTTCATCCCATTGGAAGAAAGCTTCGACCATGGCAGTGTGTCCGGCAACGACAGCTTTGACGACAGGAGCTTCGCCTCTCTTATCTCTGGGCTCGACTTCAGCATCGTGATGGAGCAGACATCTTGCCATGTCGTTCAGGCCATTGCTTGCCGCATAATGCAGTGCGGTCAAGCCTCGCTTGTTGGCCGTATTCACATCTGCTTGATGCTCGGAGCCAAGCAACTTGTGGACTGTACTTTCGTCCGATTTCTCAACGGCATGCATGAGGAATGTCTTGCCATTTCTGCAAAGGCGTTCGAGATCGAGATCGGATGACAGCAAGCCGTGGATCTGCTCGCTATCTCCCGACTTGATGGCTCCCACGAGGATATCATGCTTATCTTCAACGACTTCGTACTCTCCATTGGATCGCGTATGGGTCGACAGCCTGTGCATGCTACCGCTGGCCTCGGACGAGCCGGTCTGCTCAGTAAGCAGTCTTTTCCTCAAGCCACTTGCCTCTACAGTCTTGTCTCGCGTCTCCAGAATGCGTGCGAAAAGCTCAATGCAGTCTCTGTGCTGTTCAGTCTCTTCATTGGACTGGCTGCCGGCTTCCAGGATCTTCCACTGCTTATTAAAGGCCTTCATGGCATGGCTTTCGGCCTTCTCGATGTCATCAGCTGTCTGGGCCGTGGCGACACCGGCGTTGCTCATGTATCTGTCGTAATAGATGGAGGCAAGAAGATAGTGCTGCCGAGCCTGGGCAAAACCTGGCTGCTCTCGAGAAGTGACACTTCCGTCACTCGACACCACCGACGACGATCGCTCTCTGAGGAGATGATGGACCGTGGATACCGCCTCGCTCCACTTGCGTTGTTTTTGATACAGGAACGCCATCTGCTCTTGCATCTGCGCGCGCTCTGTGAAAGGGACTCCATAATGCGACTCACGGGTTTCGGAGTTACGGATTGCCTGAGAAAGGTTGTACTCAGCCTGGTTGAACTGCTCAGCAATGCGCTTCTCGTCGGCTTGGTCGGCGTAGGCTTCGATGTGCGTGTTAAGCATATCAAGTGGCCAGACGTCTTCATCGTCGTCGTATCCGTCCTCTTCGTCCAGGGGAAGAGGAGCGGCTACAATGCCAGAAGACGAAGGGAGGGCACTGATCGGAAGAGAGGCCTGACCTGTCGATGGTGTTGCTATGGCTGCTGGAGGCGTGGCGATAGCGAAAGGACTGGCGTTACCCTGTTCCTTAACCACGCGCTTGATTCTTTCAGATCGGTCATCTGGAAGATACTCCGAAGTGTAATGCTCGTGGATGTCTTCAGCACTTTCAAGACATTGTGAAAGGCTATCGAATGCATCTTGGTTGAAAGGAGTTGCATTCCCGTCGGCAGCCTGCCGACCATTCTGGAGCGCCCACTCTTGTTGTCGGCGGATCATTGATTTTTGGATCCTGTTGCCTTCCTCGACTTCGGCACCCAGGCGTTCGATGGCACGCATGAGCTCATTGTGATTGCTTGCAACGGCGGATCCAGTCTTGGTCTGGTCGAAGAGTTGCAGCACTGCAAGCTCCGTCGACAGCACGTGGACGCGAGCTTCAAGCTCATCATTGATACGACTGATCGATGTGTGGTGCAGTGCTATCTTCCATCTGTCGAGAATCGTTCTTCTGGCTTGGTCGTCGAAGCCTCCGACTCGATCTTGGAGTTGCTTCACGGTCCGCGTGCACGCCAGAACAGAGCCTCGAATCGTTTCTGCAACTTGCGCGCCGGCCGGTACTTGTTTGCCTGAGGAGACTTCATGATCGTCCCTATGTTTCAATACCGCCTGGACGCCTTGCAGGACATTCTCCAATCTCTTGATCCTCTCGGATAGCTCGCCGGCGATCTTATCGGCATCTCTGACCTTCTTGAGAAATTTGCCGGCCTCGTAAGTGATCTTCAGCAAGTCAAAGACTGCGGCGATGGTTTGCAACTCCGCCATGTCGGTAAGGTGCTTTCTCGATCCATGGAAGTGGTTCGTTGAAGCACTGCCAGCGACGGCAGGCTGTGAGGACAACTACACTATAACCAATGCAGTCACGCGCGGGTGTGTCACTTGACTGCACTCTCCGAGTCTTTCCAGGCGGCCTCTTGACAAGAAGCCTAGGAACCTACTCCGCCACGAATGGCTTGGAGAAGATCATCGTATTTCGCCCGACTCGCAACGACCCCAGCTGATCCTCCCACTTCCCCATCCAATCACCCCGCAAACTCGCTTGTCTTGCAGGACTAGAGGCGGCACAACGATCCTACAAGGCATCTAAGGCAACGAACGCACTACAAGTACCTACGCATCGGAGTCTGGGCTGCAGCAAGACCAAGCCGTGGAGGCTGAGTGTGTCACAGAAATCTCTCCGACAACCTGGCTGGTTTATGAGTTGGCACTTTGCCGCGGAATGGTCGGGCGGGCACTGCAACGCCTTGTCCTGCACGAGGACAAAGAAATTGTTATCGTGATGCAGCTGCGCCTACATTGGCGATACATGACATTTGTGCGGGGCTGAACTATAGATTGCAGGAGTGCATATTGTGCGGCCTCAGGCTGAAAACGCGATCGATATATTGACACTATCTGTGTCCGACCAACTGAAGATGTGTTTATGACTCTTGCAGAGTAGTCATGGATGAAGTTCAGCGTGTAGACGGTCCCAGGAGACGATTCGTCGAAGAATCGGACGAAGAGGTGAGCAAGTGTTCGAGGTCTTCGAGAGACGAGAACTTACACCACAGCAGTCCAACTATGATGTGGATTCGATAGTAGATGCTCCCTGGAGAGCACACATCTTCGAAGACAACAACGAACGACTGTAGGCTCGACGTCTCGAATCCAATCGATCATGCTGACCATCCGACAGTATCGACAACCCTTTGGCGAACGTTCATCACATTGAGCGTGAGGTCAAGAACTTCGTCAAGGATCATGGATTGCAGAATCAAGAAAGTCTCTTTATCAAGGTAAGTTGTGCCATTCAACCCTACCAGTGGATCACCATGCTACCATGCCACCTTTTATCCCCGTGACTCCTTGCTCATGCAGTCTTGGGGTCATTGTCATTAGCCAGCGATCTAACTATCTTGAAAGGCCGGGCAAATCCTACGAGATTCAGAGGCATGGCGCGCTGTCCCTCACCTGACCGATGAAGAAAAGGAGGCCCTGGAGAAAGAGAACACCCAGGGATTCTGGAAGCAACCCAAAGAGCTGCGAGTGACTATCATCACCCTCTGTGTGGCAGCCGTGGTCCAAGGCTGGAACCAGACTGCCTCAAATGGAGCCAATCTCAACTGGCCTAGTCAGTTAGGTCTGACAAACGTCGATGGCTGTGATCCCACCGGCACAGACGCCTGGATCTTCGCCATCGTCAACGCGATGCCGTTCTTCTCTGCCAGTCTGGTTGGCTGTTGGATCAGTGATCCGATCAATGAGTACTTTTTCGGACGACGACCTGCGATTTGCTTCTCTGGCCTCCTTATCTTTGCTGCAATGATTGGGGCCGCATGCTCGCAGACCTGGCAGCAACTACTTGCTTGTCGTGCTCTGTTGGGCATTGGCATGGGATGCAAGGCTAGTGTCGTGCCTGTGTTCGCTGCTGAGGTCTCTCCTGCGCAGTAAGTCCAACAGAAGTGATGGTGCATGACATTCACTGACCAATACACCTATAGCATTCGAGGCTCCCTGACAATGAATTGGCAACTCATGGATGCCTTTGGCATTTTTCTTGGCTTCACAGCCAATCTCATCGTCTCCGGCGTTGGCGACAGTGCCTGGCGATGGCAGACGGCTTCCAGCGTCTTTCCCTGTATCGTCCTTCTCTCCTTGATCTACGTCTGCTCGGACTCGCCCCGATTCCTGATGAAGCGGGGTCCTCGCCGTTACAAGGAGGCCTACGCTACCCTGGTTCAGTTGAGAGGCCAGCCCATCCTTGCCGCGAAGGAGCTGCTCTACGTACACTACCAAATGGAGATCGAGAAACGATACATATCCGGTACCAAGGGCAAAGCCGACGTCGTTCGCGAAGAGAATATCGTTGAAGAGAACAAGGGAAACACCACATCTATGAGACGACTCGGCGCTCGATTCGGTCCTACGCGGTCCATCAACTACTTCCAGAAGTTCGGACAGCTTTTCACCAACAAGCGGATCCGCCGAGCGACTGTGGCAGCTGTTGTGGTCATGGTCAGCCAACAACTCTGTGGAGTGAATATCTTGGTCCTATACTCGTCCAACATCTTCTGTGAATCTGGTGAGCAACTGCCTGGCGACTTAGCGGATCCGAATTTCCTCGCGCCTCTTTTCCTGAGTTGGGGCATCGGGTTGATGAATTTCTTGTTTGCTTTCCCGGCTTATTGGTTGATTGATAAGCGTGGTAGGAGATGGCTGCTACTTGTAGCACTGCCGTTTGTGAGTGCTCTTTTCAGTTATTTTCGAGGCTCTGCTAACGTGAGGGCAGATGGCTTTGACTATGCTCGCGGCTGCATTGAGTTACCAGATCCCTGAGAAGAGCTCGGCTCACTCACCTGTTATTGGTCTCTTCACTTACATGTAAGTTCAAAGTGGTATCAGACTTCTTGTATGTATATGCTGACTTGCGCTCAGCTTCATGGTTTTCTACTCCTTCAGCATGGGCCCAGTGCCCTTTACGATGTCTGCCGAAGTCTTCCCGCTGGAGAACAGAGTCGTGGGAATGTCCTTTGCTGTATTTTCTAACTTCTTCGGATTGGCTCTGCTCACGCTCTTTGTGCCAATGTAAGTGCTAACAGATGCGAAAAGCGTTCAAAAGCTGATATTCTGCCTCCTAGCATCACCGTCAAAGTCAGCCACGGAGGTCTTCTAGGCATCTTCGCAGGCCTCAACATCGTGGCTTTCGTACTGATCTTCATATTTGTCCGCGAAACCTCAGGCGCAACACTCGGACGCACGGCAGGCAGCATGACATTCGTGTCGCTCGAGGAGCTCAACTACGTCTTCGGCGTCTCGACCAAAGCTCACGCTCTCTACCAAACCAAGAAGGTGCTTCCCTGGATGTGGCGATACTACATCCGCCGTGACAAAAGTGCCGAGCGACCAGAACAACTGTATACATGGGCCAACGCGAGGAAGGCACAGAGGCAGGAGGAGGCTGTTCAAGAGCATGAAGAATAGACTTGGTCATTGTGGGGACGTTGGCACGTCTCTATCAGTCTATGCAGCCTTCCCAGAACGCCGGTTTCATATAGCATCGAACGAGAAATTGAAATCAGTCAGTACCCCGAACTTCTGGAGTTGATACCCCTGTCTCGGGTCTTCCCCTTGAAGTGCTGCCGTTGGTTTGAGGACGGTTCTGCATCAGGCGGAGGAGGTTGCGCATTAGGACCACGATTGTGACTTTGCCGATGGCGGGGACGTAGATGGAGGCTTTTTCTTTGATGTCGGGGTTGAAGTTCTACGATCATTAGCAGTTAATTCCTGGTGTAAATGGTGTACCCCTGACTTACCTTCTCGCTGGAGAAGTTGATGCAGATAGCACCGTCTCTGACAAGCTCCGTGGGCACCTTGTACTTGTCGCCAGGGACACCACTGATGACAACGTCGCTGATCCGAAGCACATCTCTCAAAGCCAAGCTGGGCTTGTCAATGACCTCGTGCTTCTGCTTCTTAAGCCCAGATCCGCGAGTGAACTGCTGCACACCAGTGATATCGACACTGTAGACCTCCGCTCCATCGTTCGCTAACAACGCCGCCAGAGGTCGACCGACAACCTCACTCCGGTTGATCACCGTGATTCGCCTCCCGAACAGGCGCTTGCCATAGTCTAGAATGTTATTATAGACATGCAAGTGCTCCAAGATCTTGATAATGGCGAGTGGCGTGCAAGGCAGGATAGACTTCATCGTATTGGTCGGCGGATCCAGGAAGCGGATGTTCTGGTACATGTTGCTGATGAGTTGGGGGGACAGGCCCTCGATGTCTTTGTACAGGCTGACGGTCCATTGGAGAGTGCGGTCCCGCTGGGAGTTGAAGACTGGGTAGTAGACGATGATTCCGTCGATTTCGTCGTCCTTGTTGGCTTGACGCAAGGCTTCCTCGAGTTCTTCTGCGTTCACTTCGTGGAGAGTGAAATCGACACCACTTTCGGAAGCATGCGGTTAGTCACAAAATTTCACATGTCTAGTGAGAAGTGATCGGATCGCCTACTTGTCCTTGCACGTCTTGGCCGTCCAGTCCGCATACATGCGACCGGCGGGGTCGCGATTCGCCAGATAGCCATGCAACTGTGGCGGGCGTTCGAGCGCTTTGATACCGGCCGCGACCTCCTGCAGGAGGTTCTTGGCGATGTTGTTGGCGAGCACGACTTTGCACAGAGGCTGCGGCGCGGCCATGCTGAGAGGGGAGTCGTAGGAGAAGGAGCGAGATTGGTGGAGGGGGCGCCGGGGGATGGCGAGGTTCTTGTTGTGGGCGGTGGTCTGCATCTTGAAAGCATTCACTGCCGTCAAATATACTGTGCACTAGTCTCGAAGCTAAAATTTTTCTGGTTCTCACTTTGCCCAGGTTGCGTGGACTTTGGTGGTTTCAGTTGTGAATGTGGGAGGAAGTGAGAGGGAGGCATGGCGATGATACTGTCTATAACTCTATGGGCTTGGTAGTACTATCGTCCTCGTTGTGCTCCTGCTAGAACGTTGTGGAGCATCACGAGTGTTCTGTTCGACGTCTCAAGAGCAGGACTTGCTCGGCCGCGTCGCGACTTCTGACAGCGCGTCAACTGCCACGTGGGCGCCACACAAGCGCCACACCTGCGATGTTCTGTCGATGGGCACATGGCATTGCGATGCAGTGAGCGTTCTGGAAACCATGTGAAGACGAAGTGTGGAGGGTCTCGCTTGTCTTATCTCGTTGACATGGGGCTACGCAACGATCCTCAGGCAACGATATTCTTGCGTTGAATTCCGAACTCCGACGCCATCTTTTCAGCGTCGAATCGTCTGCCTGGAGCTCAGGTGCATGACAACAAGCTTGGCTGGCCATGTTAGCCGACAATATTGCTACGTCGAAGTCATGCGGCTGAACAATCTCGGCGCACAAGTGCCAGGCACCCTCTATGAGTCGTAGTATCAGGCAACGCGAATGCGTCAACTCCGACACCTCATGCTTTTGGGCAGCGACGGTGAATCATCAGGGTGCGTTCGCTTCGGTGTTCGGTTGCATTGCAATAAGCCATGAAGAGGTTCATGAAGTAGTATAAATGAGAGTGAGTCAAACCGCCTACCTCAGTGATACTCATCAGAATATCGCCAGGCCTGCTTCTCACATTCAGATCTGCCCCAGCTTCCTGTACGAGGACAATTGTCTTCACATCCCAATCAACTTTCATCAAGCCGTATCGTGAGCAACCAGCTCAAGCACATTGTTGTCCACGAGATCGACAACTCCAGAGCCCTCACAATGCCGTCGCCTTCAAGAGCGTCGTCTCAATCCATGGAATCGTCGTCCAGAGCAGGCAACACGTCGATTGATTCCGGCTCGCAACCTCTCCTGGAAAGTCAGCGGAAGTCCTCGATCGGAAAGATCATGGACAAGGCGAAGTCCAAGATGACTGGGGGCGAGAGAATAGCAGATAATGAGAGCGAGTTTGAAAAGCTAAAAGCCAAAGAGGTTGAGAAGCAAAGGAGAAAGGAAGAGTACGAGAGGCTAGGACTTGGTGACAGAACGAAATACGGTAAGCAAAGTCGTCTTGTCGTGACATGTGAAAGGGTGAATTGCTGATAAGATGCTTGTGCGACCAGGGATGCAGGGAGGCGCTCAATTCTCAGGTTGAAGAGCCAAAAGTCAATCAGATGTGACAAGGCCAGGCTGTAAAGGTTGGTGAAAGTCTGATAGCGATGAAACGACTCCGCTGACGCGAACTTGCCTCAGGCCTTTTGTGCGAGCGTCACCGGTGCATGTCGGGCGTTGGTCAGGAGAATTTCGGGTGCATGTGACATCGACATTACACAGGATGAGATGGATCTCTCAAGGGAATCCGGGTACTGGAGGCGCATGGTAAAGCGACAGGTCGACGGCGTCGTTGGCAGCCTTCGAGATCTTCGTTCGTAAATTTAATCTTCTTCCGGCACACGCAATGCTCCCTTAGGCCGTCTTGATTCGGTCCCCGAACATGGACTTGATAAGAGTCTCCAGTCAAACGGAGCATTTGCGACCAGGTTCTTATTATTGGATGCTGACAGGCAGGATTCGTCCTCAGGGTGCAGGAAGTAGTTTTCGTCACGTCCCTTTCGCCGTGGTTGGCCTCTGCGCTTGGATGTAGGAGCCGTCAGCGGCGGAACTGCCGGGCAACACAGATTGACATGTTTTGTGCTGCATTCGAGGTGGCTGAGAGCTGACGACGGGCGATTCTCTTCGCGAACGTGTGCGTGAACCAGGGCCCGGCAGCCGAGTAGAGCCTGTTGCGAGCAGAGCAGAGCTATACGTGCAGCGTGACCAACCGCAGAGCTCGACGGGCAAGCTGTGCGTGGTGCTTGTCGACCGGGATGGCGTACGAGGTCGCGCGACGGTTTCAGAACATGGTCGAAATGCTTGTGTTTGTGTGCGGTTGCGATGTCAACGAACGTGACTCACTGTGCAATGGGCGTCGAGGTCGCGGTGCTCGCGCATGTTGATGATGATGTTGACGGCGGCCGGCGCCGGACAAACAATGGGCGCGGAACACGTGTTGGATGGGTAGCGGTGCAGCAGCAGAGGCTCTAGCGAAGCACGGTACGAGAAGTCTTTGTTGTTCGCAGGCGTGAGTTGCAAGGGAGCTGATAGAATTCCCAGGGTCTTCGTCCGATACGCCGCGACGACCCCACAGTTGAATAGTCTAACTCACGTAAGAGGTAACAGCGCGCGCTTGCTCTCTCACACCGTCCGCCAACCCAGTAGTTGCGTTGCCAGCGTGCTGTGCTGCTGTCGCTACACCACCGCCGCCGCCCCGCCCATTGTCGCCGCCCTCCCCCCGGTGCATGACCGCTGCCTCCGTCGCTGGCCGTGTCTGTCGGTCGCTGTCGCTCAACAATTCGCTTCCGCCCTCCCGCCGCCGCTCAGCACCCCAGGAGGTTCCGCCGGGACCATCGTCACATTCGCTTGACCAGTCCGCTCTACACCTGGTCTGCGAGCACAATGGGCAGATTGGCATAGCCGGACCCCGGGGTGCCGCTCGGCGTGCTCCCAACACTCGCCAATTGAGCTACAAGACAAGTGAAAGTCGCCATGTCCGAGTCCGCAACGCCCAATACCCTGGCTCCGCCGGCGGTAACGGCATTGAAGGACAGCGCTGCTGGCGAGACTTCCGACAAAGGGCAGATGTTAAGGACGATAAGCATGGATATTCGGGAGGAGCGCGAGGATCTCAAGAAGGCTGCCGAGCAGTCATTGAACGCAATTCTGGAACTCGACTTGGAGGGCAAGGTCAGATGGGTCAGCCCCTCATGGCAGGACGTCGCCGGCAGCCCTGCAGACAGCATCTTGGGAAAGCCCATTGCCGACTTGGTCGTTGACCGCCCCACCGTCTTCGCCGATTGCGTCGAGGCCATGCGCAAGGACGACTCCAAAAGCCACTTTGTGCGCTTCACAATCAAGGCCCCTGCAACTTTGGATACTGAAGATGCCTTCTCTGGCGACGACAAGACACCAGTGGAGCCCAAAGCGGGCTTTGAGACAATGCCGGAGCCAGGACAGGAGCAAACGTCTCAACCGGCCGAACGGGAGCAAACGATTGAGCTAGAGGGTCAAGGTATCATGGTCTACGATCGAACAACTGGGGAGGAAAGTCATACCATGTGGAATGTGAAGCCTGCCGTCTCGCGCGAGATCACGATCGATCTTCCGCAGGTGCTTGTGGACTCACTCGGCATCGGGGCAGAGATGCTCGCCAACTACCTCACTTTGCTGGCTGACGTGGGCGTACACGACCCAGGAAATCACCCGCCTCCACTGCCAGTCCTGTGTCGCATTTGCGAGCGACAGATTACGCCGTGGTGGTTTGAGAAGCATACGGAGTTGTGTTCGCAGGAGCACCGAGCTGAGATGGAAGTACAAATGGCGCAGGAGTCTCTCAATGAACAGCGCTCGGCACTTGTCAAGGTTCTCGATGCGTTGGAATCCCAGACGAATCTGGCGAAGAGATCTGGCTCCGACTCAGGGTCGCCTGCGCCGTTCCCCAAGGCCGAGTACAAGGGTTTGCCCATCGGACCCAACTCCGCGCCTTCGTCTAGTCCTTCCTCTGGCCGCTCAACCCCGTCCGCCCATACACCACGCTCACGGGACTCTTCGACGAGCGGACTCAGTCATCATAGAGCGAGATCGTTTGCCGTTCGCCGACCCCTTGCGCGGATAGTAGAGCTTGTCCTTGACCTCTGCGATACTGCCATGGAGATCAGCACGCCCTCGATCAAGGACACCAGAGCGTATGCGCCAGGCGAGTTGAGAACACAGTCGCCTCAGTCGGAGGGTCGTATTCAACAGGTCATGCAGTGGCAGTCTCCCAGCGCCGGATCGCTCGAGAACGAGACTGGACTATCCTTGCTGTGTGACGACACCTCTTCTTTGGCCAGGACCAAAGTTGAGGCCGTCTTCCGCCATCGTCGAATCTTGGAGTACTCTGAGCGCATCCGGATCGAATACGACATCCTGGTGCAAGAATGTATCGAAGCAGCTCTGCAGAAGGCAGCACGCATCGCGGCCGGTGATATGAGCGACTCGAGTTCAAGCGAAGACTCTGGAAGCTACGAGGAGTCTGAGCAGGAGCAGTCTCACGAACATCCCGCTGTGCCGCTCCATGACCTGCCCGAGCATGTCAGTGCAGAGGAGATGTTCAGCATGTCATCGTTCCGGTCCAATGGCAGCCCGTCCGCGATGGCAATGGCTCTACGTTCATCAGATCCAACGCTTCAGCGCAGGCCCTCCTCTGCAGAATCTTCTCGCGCGAGCAGTCCCCGAGGAGCTACCACTCCCAAGTCGTACACTGCTCCAGTGGAGCCCTTTCCACTGCACAAGCGAGGATCGATTGCCCTTGAGAGCGATGCTGGAATGGAAAGCGACAGCAGTATGCGTTCATCGATTGCAAGTGGAAGTCATCGGCGTGCGGACTCCCCAGGTGCGGAACTGAGTCTCAGCCGTGTTGCAAGCACTAGATCTCGTGATCGGAAGCGACAGAGTCTCATCCTGCCCAGTCTTAGCAGTACGGGTCGCCATCAGTCTCCAGGACGAGGACCTCCTCCGCCGTCGTCTCCCTTGCGCATGGCCAAGCCTAGGTTGCCCAGCGGCACGGATAGTAATCCCTCACCTGTCACGTCACCTGTCTTGACCCAAAGCGAATTCAACTCTCCGGTCATTCGCGCGCAGCATCATCACCATCACCGAAGACAGTCATCCGCAGCACTGTCAGAAGCATTGGGCCGCCCTGCATCGCCACGTCTCAGCGCCGTCATCAGCAACCCTCAGCCTCGAGCCGTGCAGACTTCTATCAAAGACTTTGAGATTATCAAGCCCATCAGTAAAGGTGCCTTTGGTAGTGTCTATTTGTCCAAGAAGAAGTCGACCGGTGACTATTACGCCATCAAAGTCTTGAAGAAGGCGGACATGGTAGCCAAGAACCAAGTCACCAACGTGAAGGCCGAACGAGCTATCATGATGTGGCAGGGTGAAAGCGATTTCGTTGCGAAGCTGTACTGGACGTTCTCAAGCAAGGACTACCTGTACCTGGTCATGGAATATCTGAACGGCGGAGATTGTGCGTCGTTGATAAAAGTGCTCGGTGCTCTTCCTGAGGATTGGACGAAGAAGTACATTGGCGAAGTGGTGCTGTGTGTGCAACATCTACACAGCAGGCAGATCGTCCATCGTGACCTGAAGCCTGACAACCTGCTCATTGATGCCAAAGGCCATCTCAAGCTTACCGACTTTGGTCTCTCCCGCATGGGTCTCATCGGACGACAGAAGCGAGCCATCAATGCAAAGCCAGGAGACGCACCGCCCGATCTGCTTCAGGCTGGCCCGTTCCGTCGTGCACCCTCGGTCACATCTTCGCGCTCCACATCTTTCGATTACCAAGGTCTGAATCACTCGCCCGGTCAGACACCCGCTTTGACGCCCGCAATGATCAACAACGACATGAACCAGCCATCCTACTTCAGTCTGTACCGTGAGAGCTCTCGTGAACCTTCGCGCCGGACTTCAGGGCATCGTAGTGACAGCGGTGACAGCGAAGCGCTGGCTGCAATGTTCCGGCGATTTTCAGTGGCGGACGGCAGAACTCCAATTGAGGAGGAGACAGGAAGTGAGGAAGGTGGCGACTCACCTGACCCCTACGCACTGCAGCCTGTCGCTAGCCATACTAGCACCCATCGGACCGAAACTCCTCCCCAGACTTCGAGCATGCCACCGCCGATGATGGCATTGTTCGATCCCGAGGATAGCAATCGACGCTTTGTCGGGACACCTGACTACCTGGCCCCAGAAACCATCAACGGTGCCGGCCAAGATGAGATGAGCGATTGGTGGTCATTGGGCTGCATCTTGTTCGAATGCTTGTATGGACGGCCTCCATTCAATGCAGACTCGCCCGAAGAAGTCTTTCAAAATATCTTGGCGCGCAACATCCACTGGCCCACTGAGGATGAGGAGGACCCAGTCTCGGAAGAGGCCAAGGATCTCATAAACAAGCTCATGTGTCTGGACCCTCAAGAACGACTCGGCTCAAACAAGGATGGCAAGTACGACAATGGCGGCGAGGAGATCAAGGCCCATCCTTGGTTCGCTGATATCAATTGGGAGACACTTCGTGAAGATGAAGCCTCCTTCATTCCAGTTAGCGAGAACCCCGAAGACACGGAGTACTTCGATGCCCGCGGTGCAACGATGCAAAGCTTCGCTGCAGAATTCGAGGACCAGTCGTCTTCTCCAGCCCAGACTCCTGGTGCAGACTACCCTGACCGGCCTCACGATGCATTGTCGCGTGTTCGGAACCAGGTCAACTCTGTCAAGCGCAATCTCATGCCTTTGCACATTCCACCTCATGTCCGCGATGGCCGCTCTCGCCGGCTCAGCGAGCCAGTGGGCGGCGATGACTTTGGCAACTTCCAGTTCAAGAATTTGCCCGTCTTGGAGAAAGCAAATAAGGATGTTATCCAGAAGCTGCGCGCAGATGCCATGCAAGCACAGGCAAAGACTGCAACAGGACAGTCCGCTCCTCAATCCGCAGCCGTTTCGCCTTCACCCGGCCCTTCGTTGGAATCGAGCCCTGTCGTTTCTGGACCTCTGAAGCGCACGTTGTCGACGAACAAGGGCACAGCTCGGCCGCAATCGCCGTCCGTACTCAGTCAGAGCAACTCATCGCCCAGTCGAGGGTCACAGCCATCATCACCACTTCTTGTCTCATTCAGCACTGGCCAGAATCTGGAACGCCGCAAGACCTCCAGCGGATCGTCAAACTTGTCGCAACAGAACAGCAATTCTCTGCAGCCTGGTAACTTCTTCGAGCAGGCCCCGAAGCTGCCAGTAACCTTCAAGACGTCGACCACGGCTCCGTCACCAGTGAAGCCGAGTAAATCGGGATCCATGCACATTCCAATGCACCACGAGAGAGCGCCGTCGACCAGCAGACAAGCCAGTATTAGTTCACCAAGGCAGAGATCTCAGACTGTGGGCTCTCAGGATCAAGACGGTGACCTTGTGCCCGCACTATTGCCTCACCACCACAAGCGGAGGAGCGGCGTCTTTGACGTGTCGCCGTCATCCTCGGACAATGAAGAAACGAGGCACCAGGCTGCACTCCTGAGAGTGCAACGTCGCCGGCAAAGCTCGCGAAGACATTCTCAGATCAGTCTCACCGATGGGCCTAGCTTCCGCACGCTGGATGTCCTAGTCTGCGAAGACCATCCAGTATCGAGACTCGTGATGGAGCGTCTACTGGAGAAGTTGCGATGCCGCACCATCTCTGTGACCAACGGGTCAGAAGCCATGCGGTATGCAATGAGCGAGGTCAAGTTCGACATTATCATGATGGAGTACAAGCTCCCTCACGTTAATGGGGCTGATGTCGCCCGTATGATTCGAGACACCAAGAACGCCAACTCGCACACTCCCATCGTGGCCGTGACGGGTTATCTCAAAGAGCTTCAAGCGCCTCATCACTTCGATGCCCTTGTTGAAAAGCCGCCAACGAAAGAGAAGCTGGAGGAGGTCATGGGTCGTCTGTGCCAGTGGAGGACGCCTCCTGAAGGTTGGAGGCCCACACCTACGCCGGCCCAAAACATTATCCCGTCAAAGTTGCGAAAGGAGTCGATAACTACGGACGACAGTCCCACCACGACATCGTCGATGGGGCCTTTCAGCAGTAGCAGCCAGCAACCAAGCAGGGAGGACTCTCTCACGTCAGGCTCCATTGGTGAGATGGATGGCAGCATTTACGACCCGATTCCTGTCATCATCAGTCGACAGCCGACGAATGATCAGGTGGATGAGTTGGAACGCGACCTTGGAGGCCTGGGAATCTCACAGACCGTCAGTGCTGGCGAGGCCGGCGCAAAGCAACCTGGCCTGACCGTTGGAAACACACCACCACATCTCGAACAGCACGCTTCTGCTCCAGCCGCTCTTGGCACCACCGAGCCTGCAGGCCCACGCAAGCGGCCGTCGAACGAGGAGATTCAAGCCAAGCGTCGATCATTGGAGAAGGTACGCAACGAGTCTGCAGCTGAAAGTGGCGACGACGAGGACGAGGAACTTGGACTGTACAAAGTGCGCCAGCGTTCCCCTAAGAGGCATGTGAAACGCAGCTCCAAACTCGGGACTGAAATGATGCGCACGAACAGCCAAGGAAGCGTCATCTCGAGTGAAGACGTGGCACCTCCCCGGATGCAACCCAACACCAGCAGCGCAGACACGGAGAACGTCATCATCGAGGAGTCCGCCAAAGAGGTCGAGGCCGTAGGCACGTTGACACCGCCAGAAGTCTTCAGCAAGCCGGGAGATCACACGGAGGTCATCGACATGGCGCCGGCGCCCGAGGACAGTGAAGCGACACCCAAGCCTCAGCACACGACCGACCCTGACCCGGATCCCACGCCGCGGCCAGCCTCCCGGCAAGACTGAGTTGGCCTGTACATGAACGATGTGGATCTCCCGGCGGCCATCTACCGCGAGTTGCATACCATGACGCTGCCCTGACTACGATTATTTCCTTTGTTCGACAACAACACATCACTACTCGAATGTTTTAACGACCGCGAAACGTACACTTTTTTTCTGCTTTGAAGTTTCTGATTTGAGCAAGGTGTTGGAGGAGTTTTGTTTTCCGAGGAACACAACAGCAGGGCAAAAAATGTGGAACCAATCCTGGCTTTTTTGTACTTTTGCTTGCTTTACTATGTGCGATTGATGGAAGGAGACGGGGGAGGAAGCATACAAGAACTCTTCTCTTTTTTGTGTTTGATGAAATTGATACTTAGCTGGAATGGCTCTGGAATCCGACAGGATGAGGTCGAAGAGAGAGAAAGGGAGCCATAGCATACATTGGGCGTCTATGGTGATAGCCAGGAGAATAAGGAAGGCATGTAGCGCATACAAGTCATTTTCTCTCTCTCGTCTGAATACTGTTTTCGAGAGGTACTTGTCATTTTCATGAATACTCGTGCTTTGATGATGCTCTTTAGCAGGAGCTGCTGTTCTTTCACAGCCGGTATTGTAGCAGTCTTATTCCAACCAACGCCGTCGCTAAAATGTCAAAAGGCCTTTCACGCCTCAGAAGAAGCCGCTGTCCGATACCCAAGTTGGGTTCCTATGAGAAGTCGCGAAGCTTGTGGATGTTGGACAGGACGGTCTCGAGTTCCTCGTCGGAGATCTTGCCTTCGAGGGAGGGAATGAGTGTGCGTGCTTCCTCGGCGGTATCGCAGACAAGGTTTGCTATAGCAAAGAAAACACCACATGTCAGCTCTCAGTCCTCGTCTCGAGTTCCAAAACTTCCTTTGTCGAATCACCTACCCAACTGCGCGCGCTCATACTGGGTAATGCCCACATTCCGATCCACCAACTCCGTGCTCAAATTGTTGACCTGCTGAATGGTATTCCCGTCCTTGAAACGCGAAAAGACGCGGCAGTACTCGCGCGTCTTCCAGTAGATCTCGGTGTGGTTTGGCTGGCCGCGCGCCTTCTCCATCTGGTCCAGCATCAGGGTGACTTCGGAGGGCGAGAGGGCTATCTCGCCCGTCATGTCGCCTAGTTTGAGGCGCGAGGTCGCTTCTTCTTCGCCTTGGGGTGGGGGTCGGCGGCGCGAGGTGGGCGCGGGGACGGTTTTGTTGGGGTTTTGGGGGCCGGCCATTGTGGTGATTGTCTTGTGGTGAGTGAGTGGATGGATTGGTGGGGAGTTGAGATTGAGAGAGATGAATGCGGTGGTTTAGAGTTGGGGAGATGGAGTCGCGTGCGCGCGTAAAGCTTAATCAAATGCGAGGAGAGCCTCATGAAAGTGAATCATTGACTGCCAAGACTGGAATTGCTGTCAAAGGCCTGGACGCATTCGGTCACATGAAAGTTGTTTAAAGAGCTGAATGAATGAAATGAACATATGCGCGTCGGATCAATCAATCTTCGATTTAGTGAATGTTACAGTGGAGACAGCGTGGTGATCGGAGAATTTGAACGCCATCGCCCATCAATTAAGCTCTGCCTTCCTGACTCGCGCAGTCGGGGCTGGTTAGGCCAACAGTCGTGCTACTCTGCTCCAACACTAGACGGCTCGAAAAGGCTCGCCGAGGAGAAGCGCGCGGCGAGGAGGAGGCGTGCACTGCTGTCACTACACCGGTGTCTGTTCTATTCTGTCCTGCCGCGCTGCACAAGGCTGGTTGTTGGTGCTGCACCGCCGCATTATTGCACGCATCCTGACATACGGCTTGGCTTGGGGGATTGGCCCAGTGCTCTGCCAGACCAGACCAGCGGTACGTGAGCATCCATCAATTCGCTTCCACCGCCGCCGACGCGAGCACTTCCACCTCTGCGACACCACCAACACACTACCTGCGACCACAACACCGCGTGCATCGCCAACCCGATACTGCGCGCGGAGTGTGAGGAATCGGCCATCTGCAGGCTGTGGCTATTCCTATTCCTGTCCCCCAGCGAGGCGTTTCAGATCCACCACTCCGACCAGGGCAGCAGTCGACAGCCGCCATCGCCTACTCAACCCAACGCCCACCGCACCCACAGCCTGCTCTGCGCCGCCAGCGAGCAACACACAACTCCCCGTGGATGCCGCTTCTGCGCGACCGACCGAGACGTAGGCCACCCGTCCGCCACCACGCCCGTCGCCGCCACCGCGACACACACCACTCCCGACCGACTACCACCTCCACTCCCGCGAGCACAAACCCGGCCCCGGTACCGCTCTTTACCCGTCGAATCACCGCCCTGTCAACCACGTCGCACCTCGCTCGACACACCCCCGACTGCGCGCGCCGACGACTGCATCTCGCGCGCGCAACACCACCTACAGCCAGCGCCGCCTAGCGGAGCCCGGGCATGGCTGTGCCATCGGACGACAGACCGCCCGGCGCGGCCAAGCAGACCTTCTACGACGAGAGCCAGTCCGCACCACAGGATCCTTCTCCCCTGGCAAATGGACAGGCCAACCTCTCCATCAGACCGCGCGACCAGCCCGAATCAGCGGCTTTGTCGCCAACCTCACACGACCGATCACGGCCTTCAGTAGACGCCCCAACTGAGGGAGGAAGCAAAGAGCGATCCAAGTCGAATGGCAGGAGGCCAAGCGGGCAGCAGAGAGCATGTGGGAAGTGCCAGAAGCACTTGACGGGCCAGTTTGTGAGGGCATTGGGAGATACATACCATTTGGAGTGCTTCACGTGTCATGTATGTGATTTGCCGAGGACCTTTGGTTGGAAAGTGTGAATACTGACAATGTGTGTAGGACTGCGGCAAGATCGTTGCCTCCAAGTTCTTCCCAGTGCCCGACCAGCCGCCGAACCAATACCCCCTCTGCGAGACCGACTACTTCAGGCGACTGGACCTTCTGTGTTATGCCTGCGGTGGAGCCCTCCGAGGATCATACATCACCGCGCTGGACCGCAAATACCATATCGAGCACTTCACCTGTTCCGTTTGCCCGACTGTCTTCGGCGCGCAAGACTCATATTATGAACACGAGGGGAACGTGTATTGCCACTACCATTATTCGACCAAATTCGCACAGAAATGCAACGGATGCCAGACCGCGATCCTGAAACAATTTGTCGAGATCTTCCGAAATGGTGTCAACCAACATTGGCATCCTGAATGCTACATGATTCACAAGTACTGGAACGTACGACTACACGCTTCTCCACCAAAGGGATCAGAGGAAGAAGCTGCGCTAGTAAGAAAGCGACTCGAACAAGAGAAGAGCGATGGCGATGCCAGCGAAGAGGAGCGAAAAGTGGTGCGGCACGAGGAAGAAGCGGTCGAGTATAAGGTCCACTGGATATGGCACACACTCTCCACTTTCGAGGAACGATCAGCCACCTGCATTTCAGACATGTTGCTACATGTTAGTAATGGCGCATACATGGATGGTGTGGTGGCAGCGAAGAAGTTTATCACGCACGTGGACCTACTCTTTGGAGCTGCAGACGATCTGGACCATCGATTACAAGTGCGGCCGAACAAGAATGCAGAAAAGGGCGTGAGGACATTTGAGGCCATTGTACATCCTGGATTGAGCTACAGCAGAGAGGCAAAGTTGCTCTGCAAGAAGGTCGTGGCTTTCTTCCAGCTGCTGGCCGAGAACCAAGACAATGGTGTACGGCGACTGGGAGTCACGCAGGAGCTGCTTTCATTGGTCACTGGACTGGCACATTACTTGAAGCTGATGATCCGGATATGTCTATCTGGCGCCCTGAAACTAGAACGAGAGACTTCAAGCGCAGAAGGGCTGGAAAGTTTCCTCGAAGATATCAGCAAGCTGGACGACCGCCTCGATGCCGAAAGCCAGCGCGACTCGCGAGCCGATGCTGACATGTATGTGGACAAGAGTGCAGACACTTGCGTGATATGCAACAAGGCCGTGGAGGACAAGTGCTACCGGCGAGAGAACAGGGTTCTCCACACGCAATGCGTGAGTTGCTCAAAATGCGGCAGAGACTTTAGCGACGACCCAGGCGAAGCACGATGGAGCGAGCAAACGCAACGAGTGTGGTGCTCTGCCCACGCGCCACCAGATGCCAGGGCTGGAGGTTTCTTGCCAGTCACGAGGCTACAGCAATACGTTCATCTTCTCCGTGTAGCTCACGCGAGACTCCTAGCGACCTTGAGGACCAGCGGAGCTCTACCGCACACTAGCGACGATCCCAACTTGGCCGGATACAATTCACGAGAAGGCCATACATCTGGCAGCGAAGATCAGCCGCCTTTACTGAGATCGAATACCAGGTCAAGGTCATACGCTGGCAGATCCGGCGCACAGAGGGCTCAAGGGGAAGTCAGCTACGAGGATACAATGGGTGACATCCGCCGATTGCGAAGCACAAGAATGGATAAGCACCTTTCTAATGCTACTCGCAAGGCCAGAACGTCACGAATCATCGATGGACCTGAAGGCATGCGCCCTGGGTCTGCAGATGGCAAAGACAATCACCGCAGGAGAACCAGCACTTTCCAGATCGTCGAGGACCGAGATGCAAATGGCGAATCGGTGACACACTTAGCCTTTGGCAAGAATGATACCATGACCCTTGACGATATTCCCCGGATAGTCCAAGCACAGCAGACGAGAGAACAACGACCGAACGCCTCCAAGTTTGCGCGATCGCCAATGGTGCCACAGGATCCGGTACCGAAACTTGTCAATGGCCATATGCGTGGTGCGTCAGGGGACGGAATGGACAAGCTCGAGAGCAGACCGCCTGGTACCAAGAAGTACTTCTCGGAGCTCACAGCATTGGAATACTTCATCGTGAGACACGTTGCCGTGCTGTCTATGGAGCCGCTACTGGAAGGCCACTTTAACCAGGAAGAGCTGCTGGATCTGATTGAGACCAAGCGACCTACCTTCTGGAGCAAGTTCGGCAAGGCGTTCCAGGGCAACAAAGATAAGAAGGACAAGCGACCCAAGAATGCGATCTTTGGCGTACCACTCGAACAGCTCATCGAACGCGACTACGAAGAAAGCACCGATGGCGTAGGTCCAGGATCACTCAAGATCCCCTCGTTGGTGCAAGAGTGCATAACGGCGATGAGGACCATGGACATGTCTGTCGAGGGTGTGTTCCGTAAGAACGGTAACATCAAGCGCCTGAACGACGTCAAGGAAGAGATCGACTCAAAAGGAGTTGTCGATGTCGACTTGTCGAAGGAGAATCCGGTCCAGGTTGCGGCACTCCTGAAGAAGTTCCTCCGAGAGCTGCCTGACCCTCTACTCACACATAAGCTTCACAATCTCTGGGTGGCGTCTCAGAAGATTGACGACAGTGACCGAAGGCGACGGGTACTACACCTGACCTGCTGTCTGTTACCCAAAGCACACCGAGACACGATGGAGGTGCTCTTCACATTCATGAACTGGGTATCGAGTTTCAGCCACGTCGATGAGGAGAGTGGCAGCAAGATGGACATTCACAATCTGGCCACTGTGATCACTCCGAATATCCTGCACCGCGGCAAGGACAATGTACCTGTGGATGACAGCTTCCTGGCGATTGAGGCCGTGCATAGCTTAATCGAGTGCAACGAGAGCATGTGCGAGGTAAGTCACAATCAAGAAGCCGATGTTGGTCCTAGAATATACTGACTTTGGTAATAGGTGCCCGAAGATCTCGCCATGATCTTGAACGACTCGTCGCTCTTCAGCAACAGCGCGGACATCACCACCAAGGAGATCCTCAAGCGATATGGTGATCGCGCGAAAGCCCCGACAGTCAACAGTGCACAGGCGCCAAATGTCATCGCCGCCAACGGTACAACTTCACCGCCAGCTGCAGCCCCCGTCGTCACCCGAGTCGACACCGATCCGCACCAGCAGACAGCATGGCAGAACGAGAGCTCAGTCAGGCACGTTGGCAGCGACCGCGATCCCATGACGCCGCCCACTTTGCCTTACGCGAATCCAAACGCCAGCTCAGAGTCACACGGTAGCCCGAATCGTGGAAGCATGCGATCGGGAGTCTATGATAAGCAGCGGGCGATGGGAATGACCTAATGCGACTGCTCTCATCCTACATGGAATCGACTCAACACCTTGGTTACATGAAGCTCTTGTTTTGATCCCTCTTCGATATCCCTCGCACACGAACGTTTTTGCATTTGGAATCGCGCATGATGGGGTGGTGGAGGCGTTGTGATGACCTGCCCTGAGAGAGGGTTTGATTGAAAGACCAGACCGCCACGGCGAGATCTGAGCGTTATTGATATTTTGGGGATGAGGTGGTGTTTTCTTTTGTAACAGGATGGGCTTGGGGACTGGGAGTGAAGCAAGCTGCAGTGTTGTTGAGAGAGAGTCTCTTCTCGGTCTACGGATCTATCAGCAGCTGAATGGGAGTCGCAAAAGGGGAAACGGGCAATGGAAGCACAGGGGCGTTGTGTCTTGAAGGGGGAGCCCAAATGGATAGCAGCAGCGAGAAGAGAGCCACTGCCCATTGCCATAGTGTACTTGCAAAGTGAGCGAGCAAAACAAAAGACAGTCTCGCCCCTGGTCGAGAATATGGAAAGGAAAACAAGAACACCTCAATGCTCTTCTCGCCGTTCGAGTAAGCACTCCTGCCGTACCCACCTGCGATGCCAGCCAGCTGCACGAGCTCTCTCCAGTGACTAGTCACGGCATATGTCGCATGGTACCTGCAGATGGAGCCACTGAGCACTGCATGGCGATAAGGCGAGATCGTGTACCACTGCAGGAACAGCGATACGAAAAAGACACTACAGACGTCACCTTGATGAGTCCTGCATCCGAGACTGCGACTGTCTCGAAACCCCATCTGTGCTCTTCATCTTCTCCACCTGTTTCTCGCAGTTGATACATCCCAGCGTGAACTGTTCGACTGGTGCGACAAGTATCAGTTCCAACCACTGCTAATGTTGACTTCATCTCATTACTCTCGGATGTATATTTGGAGACGTTGAAGGAAGGTTAAACCAAACCACAGAAATTAGATACAGGCTACTTATTGGAAGAAGCAGCAAGTACCCTCTTGCCTGTTGTATAACACAAACACAACCCCAACCTCGAAAACGAGGACGAGGGGGAAATCAAATTAATGGGAACCATTTCAGCCATTGTCGCATAGTTGTCGTTCTTTTTGGTCGACCATGTGCAAATGCCCCCGGCACCAATGTGTAAAAACCCAGCCTGTTCCCATTTCCGTTTCCCATCCCATGTCACTTGTCAAACGCCGCCCGCAGAAAATGCCAATCATCTTGTTTTCTCCCGAATCATGAGGATACTTTTGTCATTGTCGATATTGGACATTCTTATGCGAAGACGGCGGCAGCGACGGCACCGAAGACGAGGGCGACGACAGAGCCGCCGGTCGTCATCATGGAGGCGCCACCGGTGGACGAGGCAACGGCGGATCCGGTCGTGGAGCCCTGGAAGCCAGCGCCAGCGTTGGTGGTCTGCGAGGCCTCGCTGGAAGCGGAGGCAGAGGAGCTGCCGGTGAGTGTTGGCTTCGACATCGTGACATTACGGCTCATGGACATGCCAGTGCCGACGGAGGCAGCAGTAGTCATGCTGAGAGTGGCGTTACGCGAAGCGGACATGGTCATCATGTGGGATGAGGAGCTTGGGTAACCGCTGGCGGACATCATGTGGGAGGACGACGAGGAGCTGGGATAACCAGAAGCGGAGGCGGATCCACCGTTGATGGTGACTGTAGCGCGTGTAAGTGAGGCGATCGAATGATGAAGGTTGAGTTGATGGACTTACATGGACCGTAGTAGTTGACCTGATCGCCCTGCTTGATCTGGAGAGCGTAGTCGGAGCCGCTAGCCAGGTCGGAAGATGGAGTCCACTTGTACTCGCCGCCAGTCGCGTTCTCTGTGACCATGTGTTAGAGATGAATCAGACGCAAGCGCATGGATCGCGACGTACCGGTGAGAGTAGCGACGGTCTGGAGGTTGTTGCTCTCGCCCTTGCGGAGGAGGATGGTGACAGGCTGTGCGCATCGTCAGTGGCCGCTCCTTTCTTTGCGCGCGTGGGATAACGCACCGAGCTCTCATCGCTGGTCCTGTAGGTGATGCTCTCGGTCTGGCCCACGGTGACTGGGTTGGGCACACGCGTGAAGCCGAGCGAGGCAGACTGGGCGGCAGCGAGGGCGGCAAGGCCGGCGACGACGATGGCTCTGGCAAACATTATTGCTGTCGTGTGTGGATGTCGCGGTTTTGGGTGTTAAAGTGGTGTGTTGGAAGTAATGTGGGCAGCGAGAAGAGTAGAGTAGTTGTGTGTGCAAGCGAGTGGAATGTCTGAGACGACTGAACGAGCGTGGTAGAGGCGGGCTGCTGCTGTTGTGGTTGAAGACAGGAAAGAGAGGGTGGTCGCAAGGAGGCAGGCAAGAGCAAGCAGCGCAGAGCAGGAGCCCTTCGAGAATCCTTGGCTCCGAACGGCGATGATTCAGGTACGCGCCAACGTTAATCAATTCGCGCCCAATCATCAATCAACCGCCTCCCCAGAACAGTGCCTGTTCCTGGTCAACACCTCCGCCCTCCGCCAGCGCTTCCATTCTTTCGCATTCCGCTGTTCTTTGGCTGCTGGCGCTGTATTACTAGCTTGTTCTATTGCACAGCACTGGCGAGCTGTGCGATCACAGCTGTGCCTGTACCACGCTATGCGACTGCGCAGCCTGCTGTTGTTGCATGGAGAGGCCGCGCAAGCTGCAAACCGGTGGCTTGCGCTCTCATCCATATCCAGCCGTCGGCCTCCATTTAAGGTCTGGACCTGCGGCGAGCGAGCAGGCCATCCTCCACCATACGATCTATTCTCATCCCACCCCAATCGAGCTGGAAGTCTTCAACTTTTTCCCTCCAGCTGATGACCTTCCTGCGCTCCCACACGCGCAACCATGACGACCTGCAATCCGCCCGTCTGGATAGAGAACGGTCATGATGACAGCCCAGGTCGTGTGAGGCTCTCGGCAGCCGTCCGTGGAATTCAACAAAAAATCGACCAAACCCATTGCTTGTGCGCCGGGAGAACCCTGATTCTTCACTCTCAAGCTCCCACGAACGCTTGTCCCAGAGGTACTGCGGTACTTTGTGCTTTGCGCCGCACGCTAGGAAATACTGGAAGCATGGTATTCGTGTTCAGGCGATGCCTTCGCGGCTCTTCAGGAAATCAGGATGCGCCGAGACGGACGCTTCGAGCGAGACGACGAGGCTCGATCGCATCCGCATAAACCATCGTCTCCATCAACATGTTCATCAATTGATGATGGCATCGGCAAGACTTCATCTCCGCGCAGTGCGCGCACAGCGCCTGCTCGCCCATCGCGTTGCCGAGTGCAATTTCCCCTAGATCCGAGCCCAGTATTCAACCGACGCGGCGAATCGTCAGCACCACAAGTCTCGCCCTTTCGTGTTCTTCTCGACAGTGTCTTTGAAGGTCGAACGAGCGCAATTCTTGCGCGACAACACCCTGCTGCGCTGGCAACCAGGCTCCAAAGAAGAGTGTGTGGCGAAAGGTTCAAGTTTAGCTCAGAGCTAACAAAGAGCTCGGGGCTGCGTACAACGCCTCCAGCTCTATTTCACACCCCTTCATTGGCCCAAAACCACTTACCGGTCTAGTGTGCGAGCTACCGCTATACAGATTGGCAAGGCCGGTCATGAGGGTGCCTGTAGATCCGCTCGACTCCCATACATCTTTGTCGCGTGGCCCGCGCGACTGCTCTCCCCTTTTTTGCTATATCATTCACTCTCGTTGTCGTCTCATCCCCGTCTCCACGCGCACGCGCACCCACCTCGTATACCCCAGATCTTTGTACCACTTCACATCATCACCTCACGGACCTTTAATACATACATCATAATGTTGTTCTCACGCTCGCTCCTCGTCGCGCTCAGCGCCCCAATCCTCGCCTTCGCACAGGGCACTGGCAACCCGAACCCATTCACCAACACCGCCTACCAGCTCACTGCCGGCCAACCGTTCACCTTCAGATGGACACCCAACAACGACGCCACCGTGTCGCTCGTCCTCCGCGAGGGTAACTCCGGCGACCTTCAGACTGTGGAGACCATTGCCAGTGAGTCCACAACAATCTCGACTATTTCACAACACAAGACTAACAACGATCGCAGGCGACATCGACAACAGCGGCTCCTACACCTGGCAAGTGCCAGCTGACACTCCACGCGGCTCCAACTACGCTGTGGAAATTACCAGCGATTCTGGCACCAACTACACTCCTCAATTCGTCCTTGAGTCGACCAACAACTCGCCAATCTCGAGCGCCTCCAGCTCAGGAATGAGCATGACAATGACGAGTGCCGCCTCTTCCAGTGCGTCCCTTTCTCCTTCCGCTTTTCCTGTTCCTTCTGGCATCACTATCGACACTTCTTACCACCCCTCAACGGGTTTGTATTTCTTATGATCTTCAAGAAAAGAAGTGCTGACAGATTGATCTAGACTCAGCTTCGATGACGATGAGCAGCATGTCTATGTCTTCTGCATCCTCTTCCGAATCCACCGATAGCTCCTCTTCAAGCCCTTCGATGTCCATGACTGGATCTTCGACTATGATGACCTCGACCATGTCGTCCGACTCGTCTTCGTCCTCTGCCACCGAATCCAGCGCGTCTTCCTCCTCCAACGGCGACCTCGTTGCCCAGAGCTCAACGAGCACCGAGTCCAACGTCGGCGCAAAGGCCACTGCCATGGCTGGTATGCTCGGCATGGTCGCTCTCGGTGCCCTCGCTCTCTAAGCGCAAGCCACGACCCCATCGACTCTTTTCCTTCACGGCCTTTCTCCCGTTTTCTGCGATATCCGACGCCCGCGCGGCGATTATCACGAGATTCTGAATGTACATACTTTTGCGCCGTTTTAGCGGACAATGAAAGGGAGGTGTAATATCGAGAGAGGGGAGATGATGCCTCAGCTGAGCTAGGCTTCTTGAAAGAAGAGATGTTGTGTACAAAAAGCTACAGATCTCGAAAAAAGACAGCTTCGACACAAGGCTCTGTTGTGCATTTCCGTGCCTTTGCTCACGTTACTTTCTCAGAGGCTCGCAGACGGTAATGAACGGGCTCACGACTCCGCTCAAAAACAGCCTGCCCGTCTTTGCGTCGTGAATCACGGCCGTTGTGGCCCTGGGTAACAACTTTCCTTCAGCATCTTCCAAAATCTTCTGCACCTCCCACTCCCCATCCTTCCATCTCACCCTAAAGATCGTAGTAGGCGACTCGGTCCCCATCGGATCCTCGAAACTCTTCATCGTCTGCAGCGCTTTCGGGAACGCAGGGACCCAGATATCTCCATTCTTATCGAGTGAAAGATTGTCGATAGGATACGGAATCGGGATCGTGGCTGTGCGGGTCAGGTTGAAGTTGGGTGCATCGATGGTGAAGACAGCGATGTTGCCCGAGTGTGCAGATGGGACGAACAGGTGTTCGCGGGAGGGTGAGGTGAGGAGGCCATTGGGGAATTGATGGCCGGTCGAGACGACTTTGCACGAGTTTGTCGCAGGGGAGCAGTAGGTTACGTCGCCGTTGCCGATGAAGGGGGCGAGGGAGAACTTCTATACCATCGAGGTCAGTGATCCCTAGCGTTTAGAAGATATGGATGTTGATGACCTACCCAACCAGCTTTCGCCGTGCCGTGATCGTTCGTAATGTAAAACCCTCCGCCCTTTGCGAAAGCAATGTTGTTCGGCGTCTTGATCTCTGGATGTCGGTATGTCTTTTTATGCCGCAGTTCTGTGGCTTTGGCATCGGTTCCGAATAGTTCAATCGTGAAGTCGCCTCCGAGTTCACGAGCATCGACGACATTTCCTGCTCCGTCTGTTGGTGGTCTTTGATTGACGAGGGCTATGTCAATGGCGGAGGCTTTGTCTGAGACTGTCGATGCTGCAATATTATCTTCCCCGGTCAAACCAACGAGATACAAATGTCCATCGCTCGTTTGATAAGACGAATGTCTGAGGACCCGATACTCAAAACTGTCTCCCTTGGGTTTGTCGATGTCCATGGCAATGACAGCGTCGGTAAGGGATCTTCCAGAGACGTTCAGGAGGTTGAAACTGAACAAGAATTGTCAGAACTGCTAATAAATGGACTGCCTGGTACGATTTCGATCGTACTTGGGATTCCATTGCCCCCTTGCCAAAGGTTCAGAGCAAGCCAGGAAAAGCTGCCTCGTATGTTCTGACAACCACATATCTTCACAGGCTTGAACTCTCTTGTCGTAAATCCGGCGACATTGGTATGGGAAGTCAGAAATTGGCTGGACATGTCTGCCGATTCCCATGCCAACGAAGAAGAATGTCTTCTCGTAGTATTGATAAAGAATGGCCGCGGCGAGGACGAGTACCGCGCCGTATCTTAAGAGCGACGATGCCATGCTGAGCGTGATGTCTTGCCAATGGCCTGTAATGCCCTCATGGACTGAGAAACTCGGGAGGAGGTGAGGTCAGGTGGAGGGGTTCTCTTAGCTGCGGAGCTAGGAGGTTGTGATGCAAGTCAGATCTCTGTTCTTCGGTGTGATGGCCAACTCTCGTCACTTCTCGCAATCCTTTGTGCGAGATCGTACGTTGGTCCCTGCTGACTGTGTCGTTGCGCTAGCTCCAGATGAACGGATGTGTGGCATGCGTATTTTCTGTGTATCTGCCGGATTTCTCATGGTGTTGTCGTTCGCCATTGTCACGCACAGATTGAGGGCCAGGGAGAATGGATTCATCGGCCTCCTAGATAGTCTCTGTCGTCCAAATGGTCGATCAGTCGAGACGTCCTTGAAAACACTCAGCGCCTCAAGGAAGATCAGCAACCAAGGCTCTCCAGTCATCATCCGGCAAGTTCGCCATAACGATCGAGTGTAGCCGCACAGCTGAACCTTTCGTAAACCAGTAGTGCTCTTCGGTTCGTTTCGTGAGCATCAGCCAGTGAGCGAAGATCACCAAAGCCCCAGGCTGTCCGCCGGATAGCATGTGGATGTAGTGGTCTGGAAGAATTCTCAACCAGCCTTCTATCCCGTCCCATAGATGACGAAGCTGTAGAGATGGTCAGTGGTATGTCGAGTAGCTTGTTGAAGATACTCACATCATCACCTGCATAGGTCAGGCTCGCAGAAGTGATCAAAGCATTCACTGCCGGTTCAAGATCTTCCAGGATTGCCTCTTCGTAATTGCGTGCCGCGATGAGAGGTGCCATCTTTCCAGGAAGGGCAGAGAGCTTTTCTAGCATATCGGCCGGGAGATACGACATTTGATCGACGCTGACGGTCCGATGGTCCTCGAGATCACGAAGGCCGTCTACAGCTTCCTGTGGCAGCACTAGATCTGAATGGGCAGGGAGCAGGTGTTGGAGCGTCAAGAGCATCTCATGTCCACCTCGCAAGAGGAAGAAGAACTCCAGTAGATTCGCCATCCCGTTCTCTTCAGGGGTCGTGTTGTTGGCGAGTTGCCACTCGAGCTGGTGTTGGACGCAGCGTTGGACGCCGAAGAATCTTCCAAAGGCTGCGAGTTTGTTAGCATTGGCTTCACGGAATGCCTCTCGCGTTCCTCCATGCTCCGGTCATCGTTGAAGATGCTGCTAGCAATCTCTAACTTTCTCGAGAAGGGCTAGGGGTTTAACGAGCTCCCTAAGAGCTTAGAGTCGCGTACTCTCGTGGAGAGAGCTAACCTGCCAGTTTGATCGGAAGAAGGGTAGCAGGTAGGGGCGACACGACTCACCGATAAGTGCTGTGCTGTTATCAGCATCTGGCAAACGCATCGCGGAGCGAAAGTCAACCAAAGCCGAATTCTGGTATTGCATGGCCATATCGTAATGCGCCTGGCACGTTTGCGGGCTGTCGATGGCCTGGGTTGCGAGATGCAGCGCACTGAGGCCAAGAATGGAGAACATCAGAAAAGGGTATCGAAACGCTTGCCTAGGTATGTCTGTCTTCCAGAATTTCTCAGAGTCTGTTACGCTTCGACGCAAAGTCAAGCTCGTGTCGATGGTGTAATGATGGAAGTACTGCATCGTTTGCATGTCGAGCGTTAGAAGCTGCGCCGATTCGTCGACCACAGGTGACACTTCGTCAGATGGAGTCTTTGAGGTCGGTATTGATGCCGATGCTGAGGGCGGACTCAGGGACGACTTGGACGTCTCGTTTTCTTTGCTGTTGCTGGGTATCTCCGTGCTATTGCCAGGGCCATTGACTTCGAAGTAGCGGATCTTGTTGCCTCTGAAAAAAGTCTGCAGATATGCAGGTCTTGCTTTGACATTTCTGGAATCGTGTTCCTGCGTTCGAGGTAAGTCAGTCGAGTTCTGAACGTCCAGACGGTCTACTCTCGGTGTTTTAAACAAATGGAAGATGTCTCTAGCGATCCCCAACCTCGTCGCTAAGGAGTAAGGGTGGAAGAAGCCCTTCAAGAGCTTGGTCTTGCGTGCTAGTTCGGAGAGAGCTCATCTTTCAGTGTGAGCGGGAGAGCGAGGGGACTCACGTCATGCTGCTCGCTCCAATGCTGGCTCATGCGCTTGGAAGACACGCACGCATGGTCGCACTCCTCACATTTGAATCCTCGATGTACTGTCAGGAAAGGCAAGGGGTCATCCTTGCTGTCGGGCAACGGAATGTTCTCAGGCTCCTGTAGCTTCAGCTTTGACAGCCGCTGTAGTAGTTCTCGTCGTTCATTCCGGTAAATCTGGTGCCGGAGTAAATGTGACGGAAGGGCGCTTGGTTGAATGGCGAATTGGCATTTCTTGCAAATGGCCACTCCGTATTCTTCGAGATGCGCAATGAGCGTGTCAGTGAACGAAGATGATCTGTCCGCAGGCATCTTCACCGAGGGGCAATGGTGGTTTCGAAACAAGATCGAGCGGCATCTCAGCCTCTATGAAGGCGAGCTCATATCATCATAGCCGCTGGTTGCTGGTTGAGTGCACTTAGCGGTTAGGGCAGAGACGGAGGAGAAGTGGTAGTGTGTCTGCGAGGTACAGCAGGTAAGCGAACCGTCGTTTTGTTAGTCAGAAGAGCTGAAAGCTAAAATACTGACTACAAAAGCCTGGACAGGTGTTGAGCGGCATCAATTGCCATTTGTGAGTAGTCGAATGCAGACCACGTAGTAGCATGTGCGGCATCGTTGTAGGTGTCCCCGATCTCGTTGCATCGTGTGGTGTTCCTTCTAGTCTCAACCCGAATGCCACACTGACCGACGTGCTCGGTGTTGTTGCTTCCGTCCGCCGACATGCTGTCTCGGAGCCAGAATCTCGGTATTAACGCCCATAGCAATCCGTCTTCGGCGAGGTTGAGTTGCATTTGCAGTCTTTTGGACGCGTACTTGGACTTGGCGAAGGCGTAAGTATTTCCTCTTCACTACTCGTGCATGTCAAATCAGCCATTGGTATCAAAGACAACTCGCTGCCACGCGTAAGTTGCGTTGCCCTGCCCTGTATGTGACTCGCATTCGATCTTCGTACCTCAATTGGCCCAGCCAAAGCCATGACCAGTATGTAGCGGACGTATTGCGGAAGCTAGCGGTGGCAAGGACTGGAGTGTTGAGCAAGCTTCCTTCGAGCCGCTCTCTTGACATTGCAGTCGGATCTTGAGGTTGCCGACAAAGGTATTGGTGTCCAGATGGCGAAGGCGAAGCCGGTAGAGGATCTTCCTAACTTGGTAGAGATATCGATGGGTACCCTCCTTGCCCTCAAGTTTGAAGATCAGCTCTCTCCGGAGAAGTGCTCAAGTCCACGGTCTTGAGGGGCTTGTTGTGCTCTTAGTCCTTCGCAACAGAGTCGGGGATCGGGACGCTAGATATATCTTCCACTTGAACAGAACACCGACGATAGCTCTCGCGGAGTTAGCTGTGAGAGCCGGGCTTGACGAATGCGATCGCGGTATCGAGGATCACGAATGTCCATAGATGCTTGAAAGGCCTTCGTACTCACTCGAACAGACTCTTGTCGACCTCATGTAGGGCGTTTCGAATCAGGATGCTACGGTGCGCTTTTCGGGACTTTGGATTAGGCAGATGCTGGAACCACACGTGCCATTCGTCCAGTATGACAGTAGGAGAGCAGAGCAGCGGCCTCTGTTATTATCAGTGCAGTGCCGAACGCGAGATTCCAGGTGGATCACATGAGGTTCTTCTATATTGTCCCTTGTTAGCTTTCACATAACTCCCGTGAAGCATTGGTGGCCATTCGATCATCGGATCTCAAGCCCATCGGTGGCTCTTAAGGGCTGCTTGCTTCTTTAGATTCATACGGCGATGTAGTCTTGATGTTGGTGATGCGGAGGAAAGAAAGGACACGCGACGCGTGAGAAGATTCACTTTCAACAACTTGTCCCGAGACTTTTGTGTGTGGAGACAGACCACCAGGAGACATCACCCCTCGTTGGCGGTTGGCTCTTTCTTCACACATGGACGAACGACGAGTCGGTCCATTACTCGAGCAGAGACTCCTCAAAGTCTTTTGCAACCCCCAGAGTGATACGCTGTTCAATTCTACGATTAGTGCTGTGGAACCTACAAAATCTCTCCTCCAAGGCCCATGACAATGCTCTTGCTATTGCGGCCGGTGTGAGATATCAGAGAGCCTCTATGCGGGAAGACGTGTCATTGAGCCGCAGGAAGAGAACCCTATCCATGGACTTGCACGCAATCAGATCGACTGCACTATAACTTCACATTCGGTCAAGCCAAGACGCGGGTTCGAATGGCGTAAACAGACAGCATTCTCACAACCATCATGTCAGAGTTCCGCTCCTACGATCTCTCTCGAAGTCTCGGCAGACAATTGCCAAAAGCTTGCGAGGAGTGTCATGTCCGCAAGGTGAAGTGCCTTCCCAGTGCTGACGGCGATGCCTGTCAACAATGCTCCAGGCACGGGACCGACTGTAGACCGCGAAGCAGAAAGCGAAGACGTACTAAGACCGCCGAGAACGAGAGCTTGCATTCTAGAGTTGCCAATGAGAACCGACAGGATACCACCGGTACTTCTCCCTCAACCTCCTATGGTCTCGAAGGGTTAGATGGGCGAAGGCCTCCGCCTTTGCTGTTCACAGGATCGAATGCGCGGAGATCTACCTACAGCTCTCCGGCCACATCGAACACTGTCGACCGTTTCCACAACTCATCTTACCTCTGTCGTACTGCTATTCTTGGCCAGGAGTTTCAGGGTATCGACCATACGCACGGAGGTAATGCAGCCCGTCATCACACCCTCTCGTCGAAAGATCTTCAGGTGTTGGAGCTTTACCAAGCGTTCGATCTTCCCGATCAGCCAGAGCGGCAAAGTCTTATAGATGCCTTCTTCGAGCGTTGCTGGGTCTGGATGCCTGTGATTGACAGATCAGTGCTCATTACCACTGGTGATGGTGAGGGCTCATATCTTGTCACTCAAGCAGTCTTGCTTGCAGGCTCACTTATGCGCCCACGGCGATACTCAGCGGCTGCGATAGAGATCTTCTACAGACGGACGAAGGCACTGCTTGACTGCGGCCACGAGCGTAATCCCCTCAATCTCCTGGCCGCATTATGCTTCCTGCAATGGTACCCGTCTCAAGCGCCAAAGGACATTTCCCTGGACTCTCCCAGGTTCTGGACCACCATGGCCATCGGCATTGCACAACAGATGGGCCTCTATCGAGCGTCCACTTCACCGACGGCTGACGAAGGCTTGAGGAGACGGCTTTGGTGGACTTTGCGTGCGAAGGATAACATGTCCGCGTCTGCTCATGGTAGACCTCGTCATGTTAACCCGCTTGACTGCACTCAGCCGCCACCCTCGATTAACGATTTTGCTGATCCAACGGACAGCAGATCACTGGTGTTTGTCTCTTATGTTGCCATAATCGAAATCTTGGGGGATCTGTGCCAATTAATGGCACGCCGTGGCGATGCTACACTGGCTGAGAAGAACGATATTGCAATGCGACTATTGAAATACCTGGAGTCCCTACCTCCTGAACTCAGCCTGGTCACCAACGATGGAGCGGCAATGCCGTACGATCTCGACGTTGCACAACTACACATTCACATTCTCGCCACGATCTTGATCCTATACCGTTCCAAGTCGATGTTCTCCTTAACGCCTACGAACGCAGCTAGCATCGCAGCGGGCAACCTCAGCTTTCGGATATTCGAAGCCATCGAACTTCGAGAACATACGTGCTGTCTGAGCTCTGCATTCGCCTGGCATTTACTTGTCGCAGCTACGCCACCGCTGGCATGCCTTCGCCTACCGAAGTTGAGTGGCAATGCCAGCCTGGCTTTGGACTCTCTGGAAAATTCGCTGGAGACTTTGGCCATGACGAGACCTGCGGCAGCTGTCAATCTCCGCAATGTGAGGGCGATACGTAAGGCGATGACATCTACACATAGCACAGTCACTGCTCGCGAAGCTGAGACTGTGGTGGAAGAGCCGAGCGAGGAGGCAAGCTACTTAAGACTTGCCCCTTCACTTCTCTCCAAATACGGTGATGATGCGGTGCAGCATTATCATGAGCTCGTTCAAGCCCTTGGTCCAGGTCACGGGCGTACTGATCCTGCAGGCTCCATTGTTGAACGGGAGCAAGGAACACAGAATCTATCAATGCAGGAACAACAGGACTTCTGGGATATTCTAGGCACCGATGCGGACGATCAATTCAATATCGACGATCTGTTTGGAGGTGGCCATTCTTGGATGATGCGAGACTGGATGGATGACCTGCAGTCAGGTGCGGCTTGACGACAGTGACGAATTCGCAGCATAAGTGGCAGTAGAAGGTTGATTGAGTTTCGTGGGTATCGTAAAAGTAGAATCATCATCAACATCGATGCCGTACAGTCAGGCCTTACATGGAGTCATCGTCTTCCATTGTGCCTTCCCTCGCTTCAAATTTCAAGAACATGTCAGGATCGCCATTTGTGATCCGTAACCAAGCAGCCTTGGCATCTTCCAATGTTCTGTCGTCGAAAGCAAGGTCGGACGATAGCGGCTGTAGCGTGATCACGCAATCATAAGCACTTGATGACTCAGGTGCGGACGCATGGCGTTGTTGGTAACTCATGCTCCATAGCACTTCCGGTACTGTCTGCTCCTCAATGCCTTGGAGCAGGCTTGAGATGGCTTGTTCCAAGCGAGGAATGCCATGGTTACTGGCTTGAGCGATCGAAGAATAGAGCACACCTAGTCGGCAGTCAGCAATTATTCCAGCGCGGTGTCATAGTGCTTGTGCGATGATGATGGTGACGATTTTCAGGTTGTCAGAGATGTTTATTCTTCAATGCAATTCAGGCAATGTAGATAAGTATTCGTTAGGTTGTTCATCCTTTCGTGCTGGGTCGTATGAGGGGTGAATGAGATCGTGTACTTACATTGGTTTTTGGGACACTCGCCAGACTCGCTGGAGTGTACTAGTATATGCACGGGAGGCTCGCTCGGATCCGCTGGCTGCACCACGATGACTGCACCCGCAGGTGTCACACCGCCTTCAGAAGTTGGTGGGAAGAGCGAGGATAGTGGTGATGACACTACCGAGATATTCTTGGTGGAGATGTCCAAGCTCTGGCTCTCTGAAGGCGAGTACTGGCGAGGAAGGTCGTCTGCGACGCCAGCAAGCCATTTGGCAGTGACAGCTTCTCCGTCTGTGAGGCGAACCTTCAGTGCAGAATCGCCGGTGTCGACGTCGCTGATGCCCTTGCCAAGGACATAGACTCCACCACCTACAGCGCATGCTCTGCACGCGACTTGACCGATCTCTGCAAGGCCGCCCCATTTGGGCAACACGGCACCGAAGCCAGGTCCGAAAAGACCGATGCTGGTGAGGTGTCGTGCGACTCTCGGGACTGCAAACTTCGCCAAAGTGTTCTCCGCAGAATGTGTGCTCAGGGTGAGCGCGGTGATAGGCGCGTGTGACACTGGCGATAGACCGAACTTCTCTTGCAGAAGAGTAGAAAACGGTCTATCTCGATACTCTTCCCAGACATCTCCTTGCTCTTCATAGTTGACCACGAACCGCAAGAACTTCATGAGGGACCTCTTCGCCTTCAGGTCGAGAGTCGAGTCCTGGAACACGTCTTCTCGTCCGCCGGGGACTCTTGTGAGCCTCGCTCGTGACGAGGTGTCCTCGGAAGGGGCGTCGACGATGAACCATGATCCAACGGCTTGGAACTCCAGCTGGTTGTGCGTTTTCGAAGAGACCAGAGCGGGAAGCAATGAAGACTTCGCGTGGAGCAACTGCGGCGCAAGAGCCAAAGAGTATGCCCGGGCTTGTGCGAGCTTGCCTCTGCCGTTCTCGTCATCCACGGGAGCCTTGGTAATAGTGGCATTGCTGAATGTGCTGTCCGTGGACTCGCCGGCATGTTTCCCGGCCCATGTTTCCGCCTCTGAGAGGCTTAGCGCCGCCTCATTGCCGCCGTAGTAGTCATTACGGTCGACGTGTAGGATCTTCTTGCCAGAGCGTGACAAGGCGCTTCACGGTGGACTTGGCGTTAGTTAGCCTGAGCCGTCGATGAAAGAGCGGCGAGCACGTACAGCGCAAGCAGCGACTGAGGCAGGCCAGTGCCGGAGATGATGACGTCCCATTCGGTGTCGTTGAGTGATTCCATGCTGACGGTGGGGAGCCTCACATTGTTGCGAGATGGAGGAGGAAGAAGAAGAAGAGAAGAGCTCGAGGTGCGGTCGGCTGATCAAACTTTCCGCCGGTCTTGGCACGCTAGGCAAGACTTTCTTCTCGAGGTTCCAACCTCTCTCTTCTTTCCTTGATCATCGCGCCTCCATACGAAGCAATTCAGTCCATGATGCGGAGTTCCAGTCTATCACTCAAGCCTCTTCACTGCAGGCTTGAAGGCGCGAAAGAGCGAATCAACGTCCATGTATCTCCTGCCTGGATCTTTCTTGAAGGAGCAGGTCGTTTGAGACGAACATTTCCCTCGGTCCATCAGAAGTTGGCGAGATATGACGGTATCCTGCTGACACTGTTCGTATGGGTATTCGAAGATGCCACGGTCCGAGGCTTCAAGCTGTTGCGTTCGACATGATCGCGTTTGCTGGACCGGAGAGCTACTTGGGCCCCACGAGCGATCTCCCACGAAAGAAGCAGAAGCCTTTGGATACCATCAAACGCTCTCCCGTTCTCTTTCATTCGAAGGCCATTCAATAATCACTACTGAGCGGTGCATTCTTATTACGATATCGGACTGTCTTCCGGTCTTTCAATCCATGTTGCGGTTGAACCCCGTAACTTACGGACAACCCGGATGTCCAGGATGCAGCGAAACCGCCTCCTTTATTAGAACCCAAGACCACTTGCGATTCGAAATCGCATGGTATCCTTGGGCCTCAGCCATCCCACGTGCGTCACATCAATCTCGGCATCTTGGAAGGTGAGCAGTAGGTATTTAGGCGTACGTGCACCAACTGTTGAGCTTACATCCCCAAATTGACTTTCAACCTCTTGAAACAAGACACCACCTCCAAGATGCTTCTCTCATACAAGGCACTCGCCGCCTCGCTGCTCTTCTCTCGGGCTCTCGGATGTCTCTACTTCAACGCCACTCTGGAAGACAACAAGCTGAGTGTTTACTCCTGGGATGATGCGAACAACAACAATGCAACCAACCCTGAAGATATCATCTGCAAGGGCGATGACCTAGAAGCCGTGGCAGAAAATCAATGGAGCGTGGAATGCAACAAGGCGGATAACGCCAACTCGGACACCGTTTTCGACGTCTTCCTCGAGCCCAACACCAAGCGATTCCTGGACATCATCTACCGCTACTCCAACCCAAATGCTGCCGGCCTGCAGACCGGAGAAGATGCCGACGAATTCCTCTTCAATTTTCGCGTGGCGAGTGTGGATGGCAAGAAGTTCAAGTCCAGGGAGTTCTGTGCTCAATACGACATTCTGCGCCTGATCAATCCGGATGCCTTGAAGAATCCATGTGACTCTCTGGACACCTGCTAGATATCGGGCAAGCTGTAACATAGGAAAGGCCACATTCGAAATACACATGAGGAGTCACTTGGGCGAGAACCTTGAAGCCAATCATTTCAAAAGGCATGCCATGACATGCACAGCTGTATAGCATTTAATGGAAACCGCATAACAGCATTCTTTCTCCCTCCCGGTCTCTGTTCTAAACTCACCGCACACGAGCCAAGCTCCACCCCGAGCCACTCCGCGACTAGTCCGCGTAGCCAAACCTGATGCAACCCATCCATTCTCTCAATTGAGTTCTAAGAATCTCGACGTACGCCGCTGCTCCTGACGAGCATTCTCCACCGTCGCCTCTCCAGCCATCTCCATCGTCTGCTTCTCAATCGTCCACCGCTGATGAACCATCTCACAGATGTGTCCCTTCATCTCATCCTTGTCCTTCGTCTGCATGTTCGCCAGCTGCTGCCTTCCATTCTGCTTGAGACGCCTCAGCTTTTGAGCTTCGTGCTCGAGGGCGGTGATCTGTTGGGTGAGGGCGAGCTCGAGGTCACGCTGAGCGTGTTGGAGGCCGATTTGGAGAGCACGGCGAGAGAGCCCTTCGTTGGACCAGATTTCTTTTTCGAGGGTGTTATCTGGGGTGAAGGATGAGCTTGAGGAGTGGATGAGTCCGGTGAGGTTTTCGAGGAGTTCTCTCCGGCGATCTTGGTCTGAGCTTGGGGTCATGTTCGGTTTGTTGGAGGCGTGGTTGCTGTTGATCTGGCGGGGATTGTGTCTATTGGGTATATCGTGTATAGAAGTGGTCACGGTTGTTTGCTACATCGTGCACGATCTAGAATTGTCACAAGGAAAAAGAAGGCAAGCAACGGCTTTAATGCAGGTTTCATTGGCTCGTGGACATATGTGCTTTTCAACTTAGCTGTGCAACTGCAGCCTTGCAGCTGGTGCAATCACATGCAAGTCTTGGCCGCTCTCATGACAGATCGGCACGCTCCCAGCCCCGGTCCACACTAGCTATTGACTCTTCAGTCCTGCTTCAACTTCTCCACGCGCTCCGCACGCATCCAGCGCTGCTCTATCAGAACGCAGATATTGTCCTTCACCTCTTGGAACCATCCGTCCCGGTCTGCGATCATCATGGTCTTTATTTTCGGCTCCGTATCTGTGAATGACTCCTTCGCTGTCTCCAGTTCTGCCTCAAGCGTATTGATGAGTTCAGTCTCCACGTACTGCAGCTCCATGAGGGCGTGTTTGAGGACCTCGAGCAATTGCTCGGCTGAGAGTTGCTGGTCTCCCTGAATACGCTTGATCAAGTCTTGAGGGTTGGTGTGGTCTCCTTTGCTTTTGCTAATATCAATCTTGACGTTGGAAAGAGCCTCATTCGAGTCGATGCTTGACATTTTCCTTGTTTGACGGGCTGTAATGTGCGCGCTGTAGATGATCCGAATTGGAGGTGCAGCCCAGACTAAATACAATCACTGCGATTGTTTGCTAATGATGGTCCAAGTATTGGTTGGCTGGAGAGAGAAAAGTACCGGATTCTGGTCCTTTCTCATCTTTGTCCTGCTATTTCCAGGCAGATCAAGAACCTCCAGTCTCGGTTCCACGCAGAAATTTCCACCTACAAAGTAGCTACTGGTGAGCATTGTCTCTGCTTTCAGGGAGGGATTATTTGTTACTGAGATTCTTTACTTTGTTACATTCTGACGGCAGGCTTAACGGTAGAGAAGCCGAAACGAGCACGAAAGTTGAAAATGCAATGGTCAATCAGCGCCTCGAAAGTTCGAATAGGGAGAATCCAGGTATTGGTAGATCTTCATCGTTCTATTGTATGGTCCTTTTGGAGGAAAGTTGTCTAAAGCTTGGACAGGACAGACTCGGCGCCAGACACCTGTGATGTGATTAGTCCAGTCCGATGGAAGGCTTGTTCACACGTACGGTAACCTTGCCGGGTCCTTCCTCTGCATCAGCGACAGAGACAGTACCATCCTTCTCAATGACCATGACCCAGCGGCCATTACGATCACCCATGCCAGCGTCCCAGCCGTGGTTCTTGCTGAAGAAAGACTTGGTATCTGCAATTGCGGTATCAGACAACACTCCATCCCGTCTCATGACAGCATTCAACGGATGCTGCACTCACCACTCATGAAGCGAATCTTGGAGTCCTCTTTTGCTCCATTGACTTTGCCCCAAGCAGCCATGACCCAGGCATCGTTGCTGGCAATGACAACGACCAGATCGACGCCCTTCTGGAGGAGCTTATCGAGGTTCGAGAAGTAAGGAGGAATGTGGTAAGCTTGGCAACCTGGAGTGAAGGCACCTGGGACGGAGACCAGCACGACCTTCTTGCCAGCGAACTCTTTCGAGGCGTCAAACGTTTGAGGGATGCCGCAAGCTGTTGGGTCTGGATCGGTGATGGGAGCCTGTGCATCCTCGTCAACAACTGATCTCGCTATAGGAGAACTCTGCAACTTACCCATTCAAACTTGACACCCTAGAGTAGCATGAACATCAGTTGATCGATCATCTTGTTATCTGTGACGATGCTCACCTCTGGGAACTTGTCCCCGACTTTCAATGGCTTGCTCATGGTTCAAATAAGGAGGTCAATGGAACGAGGAACTCAGTATATAATGCTTGGCTAGTAAATCTTGATGTATAGTTAATGATTTCTAGAGAGGTGAAGTCGCTGACAACGAGCTCTCCGTTTTCCTGGAGAGCCCCGCGATGACGCAGGGTTGTTCCTTCCATTGCCGAGCCTAGACCAATTGCCGGAGGTTCCTTCCATCTCGCGAGATCTTATCGATACTGCGGTCCTTTCCTTGGCCATCATAATCTCAGTCGAACGAGAGGCTAAAGCCCTGAGAGGCATAGTCAACATGAACACAACTTGAATGCAAGCAATTGAGCGGATCAAGTCGGACGATGGACGAAGCGCCGTGCACAGATCAGCCCACAGACCATCTTTTCGTCTGAAACTTGGGCACGATCTTTGTCAGCTGAACTTCTCTCTGCAGGTCACGTTACCTTGAGGAGAGGAGGCCAATGTACGCGTTGGATCGCGTGATGCTGGACGCAAAAATCATTGCGACGGTGAGCTGCCTCGCTCTTGCCTGGATATGCTATCTCGTCGTCCGCCCAGATCCTGAGAGGGCCGTCGAATTTTCTACGCCGGCCCCCGAGCAGTGCGCGCCCGGTTGGCGTGGAAAGGAGCTGGATAAGCCGTCCATCAAGGTGCCAGGTTCGACCGCTATACAATGCTACGCACCCGCCACTGGCCACTATCTGGGACTTGTCAATCCCTCCACGCCTGACCGAATCGACCGTACCATTGCAAAGGCTGCCGTAGCCCAGCAACAATGGAAGAAATCGACTTTTGCCCAACGGAGACGAGTCTTAAAGACTATATTGAAGTTCATCCTCGATAATCAGGACCAGATAATTCGTGCAGCATGCCTGGATAGTGGAAAGACGCGTACGGACGCTTTGTTTGGAGAGGTCTTGGTGACGGTTGAGAAGCTCAAGTGGACCATTGACCATGGCGAGAAGGCTCTGGTCCCCGACCGACGGCCAACCAACTTGCTCATGTTCTACAAGCGCAATGAAGTGCGTTATGAGCCCTTGGGTGTTGTCGCCGCCTGTGTGAGCTGGAAGTAAGTCCTCGTCGCTGCGTACATTCGTTCGACCGTGGAGTACTCGCTGACAGTTCCCTTAGTTACCCCTTTCACAATCTGCTCGGGCCCATCATCAGCGCCATCTTCTCAGGTAACGCCGTCGTCGTCAAGAACAGTGAATCCACGGCCTGGTCGTCGGCATACTTCGTTACGATCGTCCGAAACGCGCTCTCTGCTTGTGGCTCTGACCCCAACATCGTCCACGCCTTCTCCTGTTGGCCTCAAACCGCCGATTACTTTACGTCGCATCCTGGTATTAGCCATCTCACCTTCATCGGAAGTCGGCCGGTCGCCCATGAAGTCGCAAAAAGCGCGTCGAAGGCCTTGACGCCTCTATGCGTGGAACTTGGAGGAAAAGATCCTGCCATCGTTCTCGACGAGCCCAGCGGACGCGTCATGTCGAAGTCGGAGATGGAACGCATCGCAAGCATCATCATGAGAGGAGTGTTTCAGTCAGGAGGACAGAATTGCGTTGGTATCGAACGTATCATTGCCATGCCTGAGGCATACGACGTCCTCATCAGAATGCTAGAACCGCGCATCAGGGCGCTACGGCTGGGGGATGACCTAGACCCCGAAAACAAGGACGAAGGATCTGCCATCGATGTCGGCGCTTTGATCTCTCCCGCGTCATTCGAGCGGCTGGAGCTATTGATCGCGGAGGCAACGGCGCAAGGAGCGCGCTTACTGGTGGGCGGACACCGCTTCCGCCATCAACGTTATCCGCTGGGGCATTACTTCACTCCCACTCTCATCGTGGACGTAACACCCCAAATGAGAATCGCACAGGAGGAACTTTTTGCCCCAGTATGTGTCATGATACGGGCGGAAGATATCAACGACGTTGTCAACATCACGAACAGCACGGCATATGGACTGGGTTGCAGTGTGTTTGGTCCAACTTCCTCATCGGGTGCTTGTTCAAACTTGCAGCACGTGACAGAGTCCGTAAAAGCAGGCATGGTGGCGGTGAATGACTTTGCTGTGAGTGCTCGTGACCGAGGATCTCCCGAGCTCTTTGAAACAGCTATGCTAACAAAGCTCGTTCGCAGGCCTATTACGTTGTCCAGCTCCCATTTGGTGGCGTGGCCGGGTCGGGCTATGGACGATTCGCAGGGCAAGAAGGCCTACGAGGTCTTTGCAATGCCAAATCAGTCTGTTCCGACAAGTGGCCGTCAGTTATCAAAACGGCTATCCCGGCTAATTTGGATTACCCAATGAGGGCGGATGCGTGGCATGTAGCACGGGGTGTCGTTGAGCTAGGCTATGGGGAAAGCCTTGGACGGCGGTGGCAAGGCATCCGGAAACTGGCCGGATTCTGAGATCCAGAGGCCCCGTGATCTCGTAACTGGGAGCCATCACGTTTGCACATGTCTCGGTTAGATGACATGTCACCCTACCAATGTCTGGAAGTGAGGCGGCGGTGTTGTATGTGTGAGTTGTGCTCGAGCATCTGATCAGCGCATCTTGGACCCTTCTGGGGTCTGAGCCAGCCCGATCGTCCAATGGCAGGCTTATCCGCCCGTAACGCGTGAAGTGTTGGGTGTGCTGGTAGTCGTGACCAAGTTCTGCAAGGACAGCTCTTAGCTGCAGTCATCCTCCGAAGCTCCCACCAATCCCACTCTCACCCACCCACCTATCTAAGCCAGCATCACGAGTAGCGGGCCGTTGTCCACCTCACTGAGCTGTTCAAGATGGATGCAGCCCACAAGACGTGGGATTGCAGTCACCTGGGATTCGCTGATTGAACAAGTCGTACGGCATAGTCAAGAACCTAGAGCTGCGTTGGCTTTACGTGGCTGCATTCCACGCTCATCTGAGTGGGCGAGGCCGTGACCGGGGAGCTGTCTCGACGCATATATCTTCCCCCTTCTTCGTCCATTCTCCTTCCTTTCCGATCCAGACAGTCCATCAAGGTCCTTCGAAACCAAAGCTTTTTCCAAAACAACAACACCAATCACCACACCAACCCACCACCACCAAACCATCACAATGGGTCCCTGCAACTGCAACAGCCACTCTCACGAGCAGTGCACCAGCGGCTGCGGCTGCGTAAGTCTTCACGCTACCCTTGCTGTCCATCCGGGCTATCGTTCTTTTTGATCGTTTGCTGACCGAGCATGTCCTGTACAGAAGTAAATACGCCAACACATGTGCCCACCGGCATGAACGTGGGAATGGATGCATGGTCAACGTTCGCACATCCCCGTTCGACAATGATTGCAAGCGGTGGTCGAGATCATGGAGAGGAGGAGACTTGTTGTGTAGTCAGAGTTGAGTGGAAGTTATAGGAGGAGTGCATGTTTCGAGACGCTCATTAGCTTGTCAATCAAATCTGTCCCCGGGGAGTTGCTTCTTCCTTCTTTCTCTAAACCGTTCCATCGTTTGCGAAGGTGTGCTCAGATCCAGTCCCCCATTTGTCGACGTTTCACGGGTGGGATGTTTGTTCGTGTCCTAGGCCGAATATGTGGCGTGGAGGCGATGAAGCGACTAGACAATGAGACTTCGGCTTGGTGAGGTACTTGAACTCCACGAGACCATGCATCTCTTGCGTAACATCGCTTGTATCGTCGCTTATTCCATGTGCCGTCGCCTATCATGTCCTGCGTCGATTGAGATCTTCCTCAAGACTCTCGCTGCCAACGCAGAGCTGAAGATGTAGCATGGGAACGCCCTGAGCAGGGGGGCAAGAGCACCCCACATGCTCACGTGCGAAATCCCCGATCCCTGTCATGCGAACCGTCCTTGCCCCACTAGCGATGACGCGCTCCTCAGATGGGCATGAAAGCAGTTGCCTGCGTCGAAACTTGGAACAATGCCACCCAAGCAGTCGAACAACTCTTCCAAAGTCGAAGGACCATCCAAGAAGGAACTTGAAGCCATCAACGAATATCTCGCCCAGAAACCGGACTTTGAGAAGCTCTTGAGCGAATCTTCTTCGACAGACCGAGCTCCTCCGCAAGTGCAAGAGTCGGCGTACGATCAGAAGCTACGAGAAGTAGTCAGCGCCGCCCAGCTCAAGTAGAAGATACATACTTGCAGCCATGCCTATCGTTCCAGGAGATAAGGATCAAGGCAAGTTGTGGGCTTGCATGTCGGTGTGACTTGGCTAACCGAGGGCAGAGATGAAGCAGAAGCTGGCCGATGGCGCAAAGGAGGCAGAGCAGGCCAAGGCAGAGAGGACTGGAAACGTGGCATCGACAGAGCATCACAAGGCAAACCCTGGCCCAGTGAGATTTCGTCCAATCCCTCAACTATGCAACAGCTGCTGACTTGTCCAGGTCATGGCAGAGAACCTCCCCGAGCCAGCCAGCAAAGAGGAGCTCAAGAAGCGAGCGGAGGAGTTGAACAAATAGAGCCGATCAAGCCTCTCTGATATGACATTATGTTATCACGGTGGAACTTCTTCTCCCTTCCAATCCCAGCACTTCCCTCTGTCATCCATCGTGCGGCTATTGACGACTTCCATCAACTTCTCCGCTGCAAATTCCGGACTGAACAGCTTCTCCTCTTTCACGGTTCCCCAGAACTCTTTGCTCAAGTTTGTCTTGACGGTACCGGGATGCATGGCAATACTCATGGCATTGTCTCCAGCACTGGGCCGCAGGTAGTTGTCGAAAGACTTCGCGAGCTGAGTGACTCCCGCCTTCGAGCTCCGATAGCTGTACCACCCTCCCATACGATTGTCACTAATTGAACCCACTCGGGCGGACATCATCGCCCAGACCGCACTCTTTGGCATGCCTTCAGCCTCTTCAACTTTTGTAGCTTTGCGGGGCAGAAGAGGCGAGAAGTGCTTCATGAGGAGCATTGGGCCGAGCGTGTTCGTGCGGAATGTGAGGAGGGCCTTTTCGTAATCGATCTGCGAGGGCGCTTTCTCGGGGAAGAGTAGTCCGGGTATGCAGAGGGATAGTCGAAGATACGATTCCTTGTCTGGGAAGAGGGACGACACCTCCTTCGCGGCTTCGGCCACAGTGTCCTCCTCTGCCAATGGTCAGTGGCCATTAATCGATTGTTGGAGGTCGAATAATTTCACCAAGTACATCTAGCTTGACGACATGCAGTCTGTCCTCCTTGATGCCTTGAAGTTCGGAGAGCACATTCTCCTTGGTCTGATCGAGATCCTTTCGAGCAGTCGCTACGACAGGCACCGTGGATGTTTGGAGCAGTCGGCGGGCGAGTTCGAGGCCAATGCCACGCGATGCTGGACTAACCAGCGCCCAGGGTTGCATTACAGAGGTAGTGTGTGGTGTGAGTGAGGAAGAGAGACAGCATCTTGTCGACTCTACAGAGGGCGCTTTGTTTGGGTGGAGTGAAGGTAGTCAAGACTCGGCTCCCAGATCGAAGGCTCAGATTGAGTTCAAACTTTAGATCCACTTAAAGACAACCCGCCATTAGTCGTGGCTTCAAGACATCTCATGCTCTCGCCTCAGAGTGATGTTGGTATGCCAATGGATATTCCGATAGCACAAAGAGTCGTGATCGTTCCAGTCGAAGCCGAACCCATAGAAAGTACCCTTTTTTGAGCATCGAACTCCCTTGACTTCCACCACTTTTGACCTCTCCACGCGCCGCCTCCTTCCCCAGACTTCACCTTCCCAAGTTTTTGCTCTTTGCTCTCGACATCGAATATCAGTCCGGTCAAAGTCATCACCGGAAGCATCGAGGCGGTTATGGAAGCCTTCATTATTCGTTTGTGGAGGAGATGAGATTGCCCACCAGGCCCACCAGGAAGGCGCTGCAACATGCCAAAAAACAGGCAAGCCTCGATGCCGTGGTCACCGCCCAGCCCCTACTTACTCCCGGCATTTCGGTGAGACGTACAGTTCCTGCGTCCAGCCTGGACCTACCAAAGTTTGTGCCATCGATCGATTCAGGTATTTGCCAGACACTTGCCAACCCTTCGCTGTCCATCTAAGAATGTCCCAGACCGTCCGTCGACACCTGCACAGCGATCTCCATCGACACGCGAACTTGTTCAAGGGAGAACAACATTGAGTAGTTTCTCTCGGGGCCCAGCGCGAGAAAGACCACCACAACTTCCTGTCTTGAAGAAGTTGGCACGGGTCGCCTTGCTGAAATCTGTCAAGGGAGTCAAGTCAGTCGAGGCACCGAGCCCTCGTCGTCGTCGTCGCCAAAATGCAAAGGAGCCTTATTCGCTAAATAAAATTACCCACATCCTGGGCGAGGAGTTCTTTGGAGATTTTGCAAAGCTAAATGCTGTTCTTAAGGAGGACATCACTCTGGTCTCCATTGACACGGAGTTTGAACGACGTGGTCTTATTCAGGAAGTGGTGGAAATTGGACTATCTGTATTGGATGTCAAAGCCGTATTATCGGGCAAGAGTCTGCCTGGGTCTCATGCAGAGAACTGGATCTCTCGCTTGAAGCATAGTAAGTCTCACGAAACTCTACTTACGATCGCTACCAGTGCCTGACTGCTTTCACAGCCCACATCGTAGTCTCGGACGCTTCGTACCTATCCAGCAGGATGCATAGATCTCGATTCGGACTGAGTGAACAACTAACCGCTCCGGAGGCCAAAGAGAAAGTGCTCAAGGCACTGAAGTCTCTGAAACTTTCCTCCAACGGGAAGCGACGGGTTGCGCTTGTTGGTCACAGCTTGGAGGGCGACCTGCGTGCGCTGCGACATACTCCAAGCCTGGAATTAGACCTACTGGACCCTCATCAGACGGGGATCGAGGTAGTGACGGCCTTCGACACATACTTCCTCGCCCGAGTCGCGCAGACCGCCGGCGCTCGTTTAACCGCGTTCAGTCTGAGTGCGGTCGCGCAAGCCGTCGGCATAAGCCCAAGACATGTCCACGAGGGACGACTCAAAGGTTGGCACAGCGCCTCCAACGATGCCGCCTATACGATGATGACGCTTCTGTTGTTTCTGGCTAAAGGATGGCATTTGAAATATGCCTTGGCACGAGGACAAGGAGTGGGCGATTCGAAGTCCATACGCCTCGATATTCCGGATACGATGAACCGTTTATTGACGAAGTTACGCTCATACGTCAATTTGTGGACTGGAAGATGATCACCTGGTCATTCTCTCAAGAGCTCTGCGTGGAAGCAGTATAAGAAGGCTGGTAACCATGCCCTTCTGTTGGCAGCTGGGTTTGAGATATTGATTCCAATGGCTCAATGAGACAGGCACCAACAGCAGCCAAGCTGACGTCACCCTCTTCCGACATGGAGCTTCCATGAGCTCAGAGACCATCGATTCAGCCTCAAACTCCATTACCTTCGCCGACGAGCCGGTGCCGATTTTGACCACGATGGCTCGGAGAACGCTGACGATCAATTTTATGGGCGATGTCATGCTTGGACGGCTGATAGATCAACTACTCCCGACGCATGTTGACAATCCAGAAGAGCAATCGATCGTTCGTTCCATTCGAAGCTCGACCCCAAAGCTCGCCAATTACGATTCCAAGTCCCCATGGGGAGACACCCTACCGCTGTTGCAGTCAAGCGACCTCAACATCATCAATTTGGAAACATCAGTGACCACAAATGCGAAGAAATGGCCAGACAAAGTCTTCAATTATCGAATGCATCCTGCCAATATCGAGTCGTTGAAAGTGGCCAACATCCACTATGCTGGGCTTGCCAATAACCATACACTGGACTTCTCGGAAGTCGGGCTTCGAGAGACGGTGAAGACCGTTCGAGAAGCTGATATAGCCTTTGCTGGTGCTGGAGACGATGATGAACAAGCTCGAAGGCCTGCCTTGCTGACTGCAGCCGGCTTTGAGCATCAAATTTCCATATGGGCTGGATCTGATCATCCCCGAGATTGGCAAAGCGTCCCTGCATTCCACCTGATCGATTACTCTCAACAGACGAAGCAGCGGCTCAGGGATTCAATTCAGAAGACCACAGCTAGTAGCTCTGCTTTGAAGATTTGGTCCTGCCACTGGGGCCCGAATTACGCATGGCAGCCGGCGCAGCAGATCCAAGACCTTGCCCATTTCATGATTGACGAGTGCGGTATCGACATCGTGCATGGCCATTCGTCACATCATGTTCAGGGAGTGGAAGTGTACAAGGGATCACTGATCATTTACGGATGTGGAGATTTTGTCGATGATTATGCCTTGGTGGAGGAGTACCGGAACGACCTGAGTGGCGTTTTCAGAATTATCGTAGAGGAGACTGATGATGGAAAGAAGACAAGGCCGAAAAGGCTTCAATTCTATCCGACGAAGATCGATCGGTTCATGGCGAGGAGGCTACATCCTCAGGAGCCGGATTCGCACTGGGTGAGGAAGAAAGTCGTACAGCTGAGCGCGGACTTCGGAACGAACGCGATCAACGACGAAGAGGAAGGTCGTGTAATCATCAAAGTCACGTAGATCCAATATATATCTCCTGGCCAGTTACCATCATCTACTTCTTATCATACTTCTCCCGCCACTCATCCTCCAACATGGCCATCTCAATCAAATCATGATACTCACCATCATGCCAGAAAAAATCCCGCTTCCTTGCCTCATGCGTGAAGCCCAGTTTCTCGTACAGTCGAATGGCACCTTTATTCCAAGCGAAAGCCCCGATACCTATGCGGTGCATGTTTGCGCGTTTGAAACCCCATCGCATGGCCCATTCGATTGCTTCGGTGCCGTAGCCGTGGCCTTGGTAGGAGCGGAGGATGTTGATTCCGACTTCGCCTGTACGTGTAAGAGGTGGTTAGCCTAGGCTTCTATCTCACTGCGAAGAAGTTTGATTGGGGCACTGACATCGTCTGTGGTGTTGATTCCGTAAGTCGTCGCCACGGAGCGTTATTTGGCCGATTGGGATTGGTTTAGGCTTGTCTTTCTGGTCTCCTTTGGCTATTTCGCGAGCGCCGTTAACGGTGCTTGCCGCGTCTTCGTCTGGTGGTGGGAGACATATGATGGCTGCCATGAGGAAGTCGGGACTTTGGAGTCTTTCCCGGAGGTCTTTTGTGGTGCGTTTGCTTCGCGGTGCTGAGAAGGTTTCGTTCAGCGAGACGAGTCTTCAAGCTTTGCGGGTTTATGATACCTGGAAGACTAGGGGCGACATTGAGGTAGGCAATGGGGTCCCCAGAAGTTAGGGCTAGGATCTCTTCATCTTCGTCGTCGACGCCGCGGTAGATGAGGCGGGCTGAACTCCAAAGGTCGGCCATGGCGGTGGTTCTTGGAGTGATGGTGAGAGCAATACTCAATGTACACTGTGTTGACGAAATGGAGACAGCTCATGACTCTGATGTATATCAATACTAGGCGACCAGCCGGTAGGCTTTTACTACCTTCTACAAACGGAACACGGCTGTTAGACTCATACTCACACTGTGACAAAGCCACGAGATAGGGCTAGCTGATCCGCGAAGGCCGGGCGATAGCTGCGCCTTACAGACTGTGTTTCGTCCGAGAGGTGCAGGTCGGAGTTCGTTTTCGGGTGAACGCCGTAGTTGCATTCTGGATCTTGGTATAGTTGTAGGTTGGCGTCTCTTGTCGGTCTCTTTTCTTGGGTCCAGATGCTTCGTAGCACGCCAAATATGAACTGCTATCGCATGTGGCATCTTCGACCGATTCAGCTGCTGCGGGGGAAGATGAAGTCGTGTTGCGTCTGCGGCTGAACAGCTGCCTAAACTGCTCCATGATTGATTGCTGCAGCAATGTTACCAATCTTCGTTTAAAGGAGACTGGAGGGAAGCGAGAGATATGGCCAATATGGCACTCGCCATCCTCGAGGCGCATCATAGGGCTGATTGCAGGGGCAGAGCTTGCATTGACTTCGCTTTCGATCGGAGGCAGAGGCAGAGCTCTAGCGGATGACGACTTGTTGTTGAAAGATGGAGAGTGGAAGCAAAAGCAATCTCTAACCCGGTGGCATGGCCAGTATATCAGCTGAGGTTCGCTCCTGCATTCCGGAAGGAAGCATGCTTTTGTATAACGGTACCCTGCTCCGGTCGGCGACTCTTCGCTCCCCTTGGCACCTGCGTTTGGTCTCGACTGTCAAGGACAAGGGTGATGACTAGTCGGTCTCGCATCGAAATCTCGAACCTTGCGTTGCGGACACCTGGGGGCATCCTGGACTGCAGACCTCATATCCCAGCCTGAACTGGCGAGTGTCCTCTATATCACGCAGGTACCTGGCGGCGCGGCCATCGGCATCGCCCAGGAGATTGCAGTTTCAGGCGGAGTTGCACCGCTCTGTGCCCGACCTGGAAAGCTTCGACAATGCCACCGGCAGAGGAATCGGTACTCTCCAGTGTGAGGTGTGACTGTGACGATGAGGGTCTTCAAGAGAGCTCCATCCTGGATGACCTGCTTCCTGATTCCAAGCAGCACACGTACATGTACTATCGAAAAGGTGCATAGATGATGATGCCATCAGCCGGCTTGGAGCACATCGGCGAAGGACATGACGATTACGAGAGGCATTGCTCAACCCTTGCTCGCCGCAATCATGGCCCGAGGAGGCGTCGGCGAGGGAGGAGAAAGAGCCTGAAAGGCACAAGCGAAGGCCATTAGGCCAGCAGCGTTGCACGGCAGTGGGTCCTCCCCAGCGTTCTCCAGGCCAAGCCTCCGCGATCCGGCTCTCAGGCCCTGTTCCCGCGTGCTGCCCACACGAACTTCACCCCTCTGTCACTCGCCGGCGGAACAGCGATCGCCGCCGCGACTCCTCTGTTGGGCTACCGGTTTAATTTGAGCCTCGATCCTGCCAGGAACATTTGACGAGGAAGGTTCAGGCCTGCATGCCGCTCGGCGGGGACGAGCCCTACTGCACACCTGCTGCATGTGCCTGTCATAAACACCCGCGTGGTGAATGAGCCCCTCCGCTCGATTTTCCCGCCGGCATCACTACAAGTAGGTCGTCGTCCGCGCTCCGGCCATCATCCCAGCAGGGTTTCCTTTGCAGCTTCGAGAAAAAGTCTCTGGGAGACGCCCATTCTTCTGCCAGTCTCCTTCCTCTCCTACCACTTTTGCGCGTCTCCACGCGCGTGCACTGCTACCACAGCATGCTTCTCAAACACTCGGCGCTGCTCGCAGCAGTGCCACTGGCTCTCGCCCAGTCGGCACCTTTCACCAATGCCTCGACGCCTGACTCTCCTCTGACGAATGCAACCTCGCCTCCCAAATACCCTTCGCCATGGGGCACTGGACTCGGCGACTGGGCCGAAGCTTACCAAAAGGCCAAGGCCTTCGTCGAGCAGCTTACCTTGATCGAGAAGGTCAACATGACCACCGGTGTCGGATGGTAAGTTCCTCGAATAAGACCTCTGTATCCTATGCTCATATTGCACTCAACAGGGAGAGCGAGAAGTGCGTTGGCAATGTTGGCAGTCTTCCTCGACTCGGTTTCAAGGCACTATGCATGCAAGACTCGCCTTTGGGTATTCGCTTCGCCGATTTTGCTTCTGCTTTTGGAGCTGGTGTTATGGTGGCAGCCACCTGGGACCGCAAGTTGTTCTATCAAAGAGGCTATGATATGGGCACCGAACACAGGCTCAAGGGAATTGATGTGCAGCTGGGTCCTGTACGATATTCCCCAAACCTGGCATGCTCGAGACAACCACTAATACTTCATTTAGGTTGTTGGTCCAATTGGTCGCTCGCCAGAAGGTGGTCGTAACTGGGAGGGCTTCAGTCCCGAGTATGTGTACTGGCAGTAAGGCGTGGATGCTGAGGCTAACATATCATTTCTAGTCCTTCGCTATCCGGTATTGCTGTATACGAGACCGTCAAGGGTATTCAAGATGCTGGAATCATTGCCTGCACCAAGCATTACATTGCCAACGAGCAGGAGCACTTCCGCCAACCTACCGCTGACCTTCCCGCCATATCCTCGAACATCGACGATGTTACAATGCACGAGCTCTACCTCTGGCCGTTCGCCGATGCTGTGCGCGCTGGAACGGGCTCGATCATGTGCTCATACAACCAGATCAACAACTCCTACGGATGCCAGAACTCGTACATCCAGAACTACCTCTTGAAGGATGAGCTCGGTTTCCAGGGTTTCATCATGTCTGATTGGAGTGCTCAGCACAGTGGTGTCAGCAGTGCTCTTGCTGGACTCGATATGACCATGCCTGGTGACGTCTCCTTCGACAGCGGTACCTCCTACTGGGGTCCAAATCTGGTAAGTCCAACGACGCTGAAGAGAGCGATATTCTGATATCTCGAGCTCTGCTAACCTTTCGTGCTTAGACCATTGCTGTTCTCAATGGCACGGTTCCTCAATACCGTTTGGATGACATGGCTGTCCGCATCATGGCAGCTTGGTACTACGTCGACCGAGAAGACAACCAGGTCGAGAACGCACCGACGTTCTCATCGTGGAGTCAAGATACCTTCGGATTCAGACACGCCTACGCCGAAGAGGACTACACCCAAATCAACTACCACGTCGATGTCCAGCGCGAGCATTACCAGGGCATTCGCGAGGTTGCAGCCAAGGGTACCGTCCTGCTCAAGAACACCGGCGTTCTTCCATTGTCAGGCACCGAGAAGCTCACGACCGTGTTTGGATCGGATGCGGCCGAGAACCAATACGGACCCAATGGATGCCCTGACCGTGGATGTGACAACGGCACTTTGGCCATGGGCTGGGGAAGTGGCACTGCGAACTTCCCATACCTTATTACACCGCTAGAGGCCATCAAGTCTGAGGTCCGAAGCCACCGTGGAAACATCGAATCCGTCACGGACGACTATGCCTACACTCAGATTGCAGCTCTGGCCCGCCGGGCCGGCGATGTTGATGGTGTTTGCCTTGTCTTCGCCAACTCGGACGCTGGAGAAGGCTATATCATTGTTGATGGCAACGAGGGTGACCGGTACGTATACAATAGACTGAGGCCGTCTCGTCATTTTGGAGACTTTCGCTGACCTTCTTTAAACAGCAACAACTTGACCCTTTGGCACAACGGCGACACTCTCATCCAGAACGTCACTTCTCAATGTAACAACACTGTGGTTGTCATGCACACCGTCGGACCAGTGCTCGTTGATGCTTGGTATGAGAACCCGAACGTCACAGCCATCGTCTGGGCCGGTATTCCTGGCCAGGAGAGCGGCAACGCGATCGTGGACATTCTCTACGGCAAGGTCAACCCAGGTGGCAAGACTCCTTTTACCTGGGGTGCTTCGCGTGAAGACTACGGCAATGATCTGATCTACGAACCGAACAGCGGCGACAACGCTCCACAGGATGACTTCACTGAGGGCGTCTTCATCGACTACCGTGCCTTTGACCGTGCGAACATCACTCCCATCTACGAATTCGGCTTCGGCTTGAGCTACACTACTTTTGAATACAGCGACATCGCCGTTCAGGCCCATTCGACTAGACCCTACACTCCCACAAGAGGTTTGCCTCGGTTCTCATGTTCGAGATATTGACATGTGCTAACTTGCAATAGGAAACACGCCCCCAGCGCCCACTTACGGTGTGATCAACAACGACACCTCGGCCTATCTCTTCCCCAACAACTTCACGCGGATAGAGGCCTACATTTACCCGTACCTCAACTACACTTCGCTCGCTCGAAGCAGCGGTGATCCAGAATACGGCATCAACTACACTTTCCCTCAGGGCGGATACGACAGCAGCCCACAGCCATACCTTCCAGCCGGCAGCAGAGTGTCGCCTGGTGGCAACGAGCAACTGTACGACGTTCTTTTCACGGTCACTGCGTCGATCAAGAACACTGGCAAGGTCGTCGGAGACGAGGTCCCGCAGCTTTACGTTTCCCTCGGTGGCCCGAATGACCCCAAGGTCGTTCTCAGGAAGTAAGCATATCATTTTTCTGTGCTAATGATGACCTTCACTGACACTCCTTGCTTAGCTTCGACCGCTTGACCATCGAACCTGGTCAGACTGCCACATTCAAGGCAGACCTCACTCGCCGAGACCTCAGCAACTGGGACACCGCCAGCCAGAACTGGGTCATCACCAACTACCCCAAGACCGCCTACGTCGGTAGCTCGAGCCGCAAGCTGCCACTCAGCGCTCCTCTTAAGACCGGAGCTGGTTACGGCGGCGGTCACGGTGGCCACGGTGGCCATGGAGGTCCGGGCGGTTACTAGCAGGACCCCTGGACGAATCAGACAGCTGATTCTTCAAAAGCAGCATTCGCTTGATCCTATTACACATGAGAAGGAAGCAAAAGTACAGCACGGATGACTGGGACGAGTTACGCAGAAGCTCGACCAGAATGCCGGATGTGCAAGCTCGAACTAGAGCGAATTCTTGTACATACTCTTTTTGAGAGTCATAATGCATACATTCTGCATGGTATTGTGCATTGATCTGTTCTATAACTGCAACTTCGAGGTGAGTTCTTGTGCTACTTTGACAAATGCCTTGGCTTGGGCTGAGTCGGGACTGGCCACTACTGTTGGTCTCCCGGCATCTGCATCAGTGCAGATTTGTGCGTGTAACGGGATGTCCCCCAGCAGCGTGAGTCCGAGCTCATCGCACTTCTTCTTAGCACCATCAAGCCCAAAGATATCATGGCTATGCCCACAATTGTTACAAACAAAAGTACTCATATTCTGCACCATCCCCAAAATCGGCACATTCACCTTCCGGAACATCTCAACTCCGCGCACAGCGTCCCTCAACGCCAGATCCTGGGGCGTGGAAACGATGACGGCGCCAGTAAGCTCAATGCTCTGCGTGATGGTGAGCTGGACGTCCCCGGTTCCTGGGGGTAGGTCCAAGACGAGGAGGTCGAGCTTGGGCCAGGATACTTCGAAGAGGAGTTGGTTCATGGCTTTTTGGATCATGAGGCCGCGCCAGGCGATTGGGGAGCTTTGGGGGACTAGGAAGCCCATGGACATTGCTTTTATGCCGTAGGATGTTAGGGGGACAAGGCGGTTGTTGGGGTCGAGTTCTGGTTCGAGGCCTTCGAGCTGTATATTGTTAGTTGATGGATGGTTCGTCGGGTTGGTGTTCTGGAGAGTGCTCTCACGTTCAATAAAGTTGGTATGCTGGGGCCGTAGATGTCGGTGTCGAGAATGCCGGTATGTAGTCCTTGTTGTGCCATGGCGAGGGCGAGGTTTGTTGCGATGGTGCTCTTGCCGACGCCGCCTTTGGCGCTGCTGACGGCAATGACATTCTTGACGTTTGGAATCGGTTTCTTCTCCGGTAGGCCTGTATTGGTCAACGGGATGCTCGCGGAGGCGAATAGCTTCGATTGCTTGCCTCTTTTCATTCGAGCAGCGAGATTCGGAGGCGTTCCCGAGCGAGGTAAACCCTGTCGAGCGAACGGATCAGACGATGTACATTCGAAGAGACATGCTCGAATCTGAGACTGAATGAGAGCAGATGGCGACTTTACTTACCAGGGGGTTCTCATGGCCGGCAGATTGTGAAGAGGAGCTGGAGAAGTGGCATTTTGGTTGCTGCAAGGCCAATCCAAGTGCCTGACGTCTTACTGCTGACGGTAAAAGTAGCAATTTGCTCAATTGTGATGACATATCTGATGGACGAAAAATGGAGAAGAGTGATGTCGCTGAATGGAAGATCCAGTAGCGCGTTTTGAGTTTGGCTGGTGGCTTGGCGGACTGACTTCATCTCGCCCCAAGCTCCGCACACGCACTGCATCTTCTTCCAACTACGAACAACCACGATCTCTCTTTCTGGTATATGTACGGCTTCCATCGAAAACACACAACCGTCATGGGTATACCGGATCAGAGACCAATCGACCATCGGAACACCACCAAGCGCCTGCCTCCAACTTCAAGTCGAGTCGGTGTGCCTTCCATGCGTTTTCGCCCGGATCCACTATATCTGCGGGCGTCTTCAAGTCTTCGTCTGGCGGGACGATATCTTGGGCTTGGTCTCGGGGAATGATGCCGGATTTGCGTCTCGAAGCTCGTTGTAGCTCACGCCCATACGACGAGCGTAGAGGCCGGGATCCAGGCCCTTCCGTTGTGAGAGAAGTTCTCCGTGGATGATGCAGCGATCGCAGTACCCTCGGCTGACATCGAAGCAAGCCCACTGAACGTTGCTGCAACTTCCTCGGGTCCTTGCCGTTTCGCAGCGAGTGAAAGTACCGATCTCGTCTGCTGTGCCTCCGGCCTGCCACTTGTCAGGGAAGAATGGAACGCATTAAATAAGGTCTCCAGGTACTCACAGCATGACGGCAAATTGGATGTCTTGGAGCTCTCCGGATGCACATTGTGTGGATAGTCGCGGTGTTTCGGCCGAAGATGATGGAGAGGACACTCTGATGCTTTGGTTTCCGACTTACTCTCCACGACATGGCCGTGACCTCAACATATAGACACCAGGCGCAGGCATTCGGATTGAGTCCGAAGCACACAAAGGCACCATGTCGCAGCCTTGACCAAGTCATGCATGTGATACATTTTGGAAGATGCATTCAACCGAGGACGAACATTCCTGAGCCGAGTGGTCCCTTCGTACCTGGACGGCTCTTCCATCTGATCGACCAGTTCGCTTCTTCGACATCCGTGGGCTTGGATTCCTACTGGTTTCTACAAGAGGCACTTTGCAATGCCTTCGATGCGAATTCCATCTCTTAAGCGACAATCGCACTGCCTATCCCGAGTATCTCCTTCAGTAAGAGCTTGGTCGGCGAGCGGATACTGGCACCGTCCGTATTGTCACGGCTCCAAACACGGAGCACACATCACACAGAGAAGGCGCTGTGAGGCGCTATACTTACCTGAACTAAGGTTCACTATCGATCACGCCACACGTTAAGCTTATCTCAAGGGCATCATTTGACGCCAATCGTCTTGTCCCTGAGAGCGCCAGTGGCGATTCGTGCATCCCGACGCAACGTCTACTCCGACGTTTCTGGGTCTCATTGGAACCTCTCCATGGACTGAGAACGTCCAAGGGCTGGATGCTCTCTTCGTGCGGTCGCTACATTTCGACACTGCTGAAGTTTACTTGCGAGATGCCACGTTCAAAAGTAATGGCAATTCTGGGCCTTATTACACAATAGCAGAACAGATGGTCTCTCGAGGCACGCTCGCCGATGATAGCACGACTCAAAGAGCAGAGGTCTGCAGTCTGCCGAGCTTTTGCTCACCAATGATCAATCGGAATGTCATGACGAATAGACAACAGAAGGCGAACACTATTCGATCACATGCACCGTGATATCCCGGCGTTCCTGCCGCAATGCGCCCTTGTTACACAAGTGGCGTTGCCCAGAAGGCTCTTGACAGACCAGGCCAGACCAGACGCCACCTTCGAGGTCTCGTTTCGAACGACATCTGTTACAGGCTCCAACAACACCAAGAGGCAAGCCTTCTCTGGTTATGGTGATAACTCACCCCAGCCAACTCCGCATGAAACCGTTTCTAGTAGAATGGGCTTCGCCATTTGCAGCAAATGCTATTGCCTCCCTCACGGAACTATCTGCCCCAGGATCGACATCCTGGTAGGTCGTTCCACGCTATAGGCATGGCCACCGCCCGACCATCGACATGACTGACTGCAATCATTTCTCCGTCGCCAAGCGAACTTCCTCGGCGAACCCCTCTCTCCACGCCTCAGGTCCCTTGGTGGGACGCCATCCCAAAGTCCTGGCCAAGGTACTCTCAGTGCGGGAGTTACTCGAGAAGCCCTGTTCGATCAATTGCTCTCCGTCCCCACCATCACCTGCCCAGTCTGACAGGAACAACTTAGCTCCCTCTTCCAGGCTGACTGACTTCACCTCTCGGGTCTTGATCCTGCCAGCCTCGTACGCAGCATCCGCAGTCCCCTGGGCGACCTCACCCCAGGTATGCCGACCATTTCCGGAGAACATGATCCCCTTTTGTCCGAACGGGATGCCATCTCCGGCGTGGTCAATCATACGCAGCAATACGAGCTCATACAGGAGAGCCAAGTCGCTCACGTGGACCTAGCGAACACGTTAGCCATCACCGCACGCGAGTAAAACGAGGCACGGAACGAAGATCAAGGGGCTTACATTGTCCCACTCGCCTTTGCCCTCGCCCACCACAATCGCTTGACCATGAGACAAAGCGGTCCTGACGTACAGCGGGACCTGGATGCTGCTCTTATTCCAGGCCCCCGAACCAATGCCGTAGATGGTCGGACTCATGATGACCAACGTCTTCACACCCTCCTTCAAACTCGCATCGATCACGCCGAGTTCGGTCGTCCGCTGCGGATAAGGCCTCTTTGCATTTTCCGCCTTCTCAAATCCGTAAACATCATCCTTCGTGTCGTCAAAGACCTTATTTCCTATGGAGATGCCTGTGATTGGATAATCCGCCAGGTTCGATGTGCCCGAAGTATGGATCATGAACACATTCTTTCCCGTGGCCTTCTTCCGCTTCGCGAGGCCTTGGATTAGGGCTATCGTGCTCTCGGGGTGCCAGCCCAAAGTCGTGTTGATGACAATGTCGTGGTGGCTGGCGACTTCGATGGTGCGATCGATGTCGTCTAGTCCTGCGTAAAGTTCGCCCTGGACTCTGTCCCCATAGACCTCTTTAAGCTTGGAAATGCGGTCCTCGCCGCGGACGAGGCATGTGATGCTTTGTAGGGCGGCGTGCTCGGATTTGACCAGCTGGTCGAGCACGGTTCCGCCGATGTAGCCCGTGGCGCCAGTGAGTAGGATCTTGGGTGAGGCCATGACTGATGACTATTGCAGATGTCTTGTCTTCTTCGATTGAGGGCCGTAGGCTTTCTCCAAAAGCTTTGTAGGCGCTTGAAGGTTCCAGTCTTTCTGAGTGAGGTTTTGAAGTTGTCGTCATACGTGACTTCCTCATTCTTTCCTCGGACTTAAGCGGCATCAAGTGATACAAAGGTTTCGTTTTTACGGCATCTAAGCATTATGTCCTCGACCATTCGGGTTCCAGCGAACTCAGCATCATTAGGTCGCCTGCTTTGGCAGACATACAGTGCAAGCCCTATTTCAGAAAGTCTCCGAGCACTGCAATGCCGTGAGCAGCTTATAAGACAGCGTCGCCCTGTATGGCATGCTCAAATGCAGACAAACTCTCATGTAGAAGCTTCATCGACTGCGGTACTTCTCTTCTGCATAGAAGTCTTCTCCTCACTCGGCTTTGAAGTATTCGTCCGGCTAGCACGACCAACGTCGAGCCTTAGATCATTCTCTAGTCCTGGACTTGGGTAGTGCAATGATATCTTCCATGATCAAGAAGCTGGCTTCGTCCGAATCCATTTTGAACATCGGGGACTTCTATTTCAATGGATCCATTGAAGAAGGCAAAGGTCCGCGGAGCGCCCGCCGGACTTAGGCATTGTCGAACTGCACGATTGCAGATCGACGCAAGTGGTCTCACGCTATAGGCATCAAGTAGCACACGTGCTTCGTGTAGCGTGCTCAAGTACTCTTTAGAGGCGATGAAGATGTGTTTTTGCTTCAGCCAAATCCGGATGGCGTACTCGATCGGCCCGCGATGGTACGCAATGGCACGCCTAATGTCAATGAGGATACTGCAATCCAGAATACCATATAGAGCTTGCGGCGCCGCTTGACGACCAGTATCAAAGAATTCCGGGCTCGTCGTTTTTATAATGCCGGTCTTGCTGTGGCCGGCACGTCAGTTCCAGAATTCCAGGATTCGATGTTCTTGCCCCAGTTGTTCGACCAGTGTCTCGACAGAGTACCAGTATCTTTCAGCGTCTCGAACTGAAAGATGGTGATGAACTTTCTCGAAGTACTTTCCAGAGGCGCTGGGCCCTGATCTCCCATGTCTTCTTCCCTCATCGCGACCCACGGAGCAGCGGGGCCTGGACGAATCGATTCCCAAAGATGCTTTACTGTGGCATCCTTTTCGGACGGCAATCCAGGAAAAGAAGACAAATGACGCCGAAAGTCGTGCAGGCGGTTGATTCCAAGAAGCTCGCGAGTACATTTGGCGATTGCCACGAAGCGAAAGCCTAGGCCGGGAAAGCATTGCCTGGCATTGGAGTGTCCGATCAGACAGACCCACAGCAAGCCGACAAGACAGCCTTCTTGCTGCCATCTGGCGATTATGTCTGGACAACTTTGAAGGGTTGCTTCGAGCCTGACCAGCAGAGTTGGCCATAGAGGTCTCGCTTGAGGGAGCCAGAATCGAGCAGCCGAAAGCCAGCACAATTGCATGGCAACGATCAATAGCCGGAGATGGGATTGCGTAGTCAATGCTAGATGGGCTAATTGATAAGCCAGATCGTAGAGCAAGTTCGACGGAGTCTGCATGATCATGTCGCGGTCTTCGGCGATGAGGCACGCTTCGTTCAGCTTTGAGAGAAGTTCGAAAGCTTCATGCGCTCCGAATCCTGGTCCCAGGCGCGGGATGTTCTTGGAGGCTTTGAGGGCATCTCTGCGAGCCTCTTCGATGCGATATGGCGCTGTGTTGGCACATTTCTCGCCAGGATTGCCGAGTTGGTACGGCAGAAATGGTTGCCATGCAAAGCCGGTCGAGACGAACAGGTCGGTCCAGGCGCATACCTTCCATGCTGGATGGCTTTGGGTCTGAGCGTAGTGAATCTGGCTAAGGGCTTGAACTGCCGTCATGTGGGCCCGGGTGGTAGCATGGTCGCCTTCTCGCATGGAGAACAAGGCAAGGCCGCAGATTGTCAAGGCCGTCTCAGGGGTTGCATGTGCGAACGCCTCGTTAACGCTTCGTTGTAGGAGGTTGATGATTCGATTCTGCAGCAAATAAAAGTCCTTGGGGTTGTTCTTGCCGGACAGTGTCATGCGTTTGTGGGTAACAAGGAGCATAAGGTAGGTGAAGCTGATCTCTGATTTGGTTGCTATGTTCCAGAACTGTTCGCCCCATGATCTCGTTGACGCTACGGTCCAGTTGTCCGCCGATTTGGCGTCGACTTGGCTGGCGAAGAACCATTGTGAGAGCTCGTCCAGGTCGGCGATGCTGGAGGGATTGACGACGCCATACGGATCCTCAACGCGCAGCCGTGGCAGCCTTGCGAGTAAGGCTTGCGAGGCCTGGTGGTCCGACTCTTCCTCGGCGGTCCGGGGCACCATACTGGGTGCACGTGAGGTGGATGGCGGAGAAAGGAGACAGGATTCGACTGCAGATGCCAGATGCGGGTTGCCACACTTTCGGCAGACGCGAGGCCGAACGGCTACTGCAAAACATAACGGCCTGAGGTCGTGTCATCCGGGGCGAAGTGCAGATCCGCCAGTCGACGTCACTGCGAAGTATGCTCAACGCTACAGTGTCCATACGGGCGCCCTCAGCGTGCTTGCTTAGTATATGCCTCAGTCAGTAGGGCCATGGCGCCTCCGGTCAGTCGTCAGTCCAGTCATCGCCAGCGCGTAGCGACGGCGTACGGCGTTACCAGATGCTTGCTGTCACCGGTCGTCGGCTGACGATGGGTTGGTACTCGAGAGACAATACATCAGCTGCCCTGTCGCCTTGCCGCTCTTCCACCACCTTCTCCGCTCGCCGCCACGCCATTTCCATTTCTTACTCGTCCGGTTCGTGACCACTGAAACATCTTCCTCGTCTCTTCATCCCTCGATACGCCACAGATCAATACTCGACTTTTTCGTACTATTTTTGACCAGAAGGAATACTCACTCTCCAACATCTTCAATATGGCCGCTGCGGACTACTACAACCCGGGCGGCCAGCAGCAGCAACCGGGCCCAGCGCCTGCTTCTGCTCAGGCCTATACCCAGCAGCCGCCCCAGCAATCGCACATGCTGAACGTCAACCCTCCGTAAGCATCCATCCCTAGTCTGAAATACAAGGCGAAACAACTGACAAGCGCGCGAAAGGTACCCCATGTCAGACGCTCCCCCGCCATACACGGCCTTTGCTGAGCAGCCCCGACCTCACTCGCAACCTCCGCCTCAACAGCGACCGCCGACCAACGATCAATATCGTCCACCGCCGCAGCCGAATGGCCATCCGCCGAACCATGGCTTCCCGCCAGACAAAACTCCACGACCGGTACCAGGAGTCCACAACATGTACAGGCCGTCAGACCTCGGAGGGCCTACAGGGCCGTACACCCCACAACCACACCAGCAACCACAACAGCCACCGCCACATCCGCAAGAATATTTCCCGCTAGCTGGCACACCTGCTATGGCACAAGTGTATGGGAACGGGAATACCAACGGGCGCAGGCCTTCGACAACGCCAGGCTATAGACCTCCCCAGTCGCCATACCGAGACGACTACAAGCGCGAGGAATCGACGACCCGAAGTCGCAGCAGAAGTCGAAGTCGGCATCACAAGCATCACCACCACGACAGACCACAACTCCAGAAGAAGAAGTCTTCTGGAGTCAATACATTCCTCGGTGCGGGTGGCGGAGCTCTCATCGGTGATGCGATTTTCCCAGGGTTGGGCACATTGGGTGGTGCCATCTTGGGAGGACTTGGTGGACATGAGTACGGGAAGCGAAGGACACACAGCAACCCCAGCAGAGCCCGGGGGAGAAGTTACAGCAACGATTTCGATTATGGAGATGAATATCGGAGAGGGAGGAAATACTGAAGATGGAACATTCAACATGAGATGAGATGATTGATGAACTTACGGACTTTCAAAGCTCAGCGCAGGTCGTTGAGGTAAATATGATGAATGTGTTTGGGAATGGGATATACCAATGGAGTGCTTGTTTTGTATGAATATCATTATCGGCTTGCAGTACTAGCTGCAATGACGATACAAATGACGGCCAGCTGATGGCTGATGATAATGAAAGCAAGTCATAAGGTGACAGCGACGATGATACATACAGCCTATTACATCTTTCACCTCTGCCATCGACTCGGAAAAGACCTCACCCAGCAGAGCTCGTCACATCTTTACCCGTCGCCACTCAGCGAGAAAGCCGAGCTGTTGGTCCTGTCTATAGGCTATCCCATCAACCCCTCCTTTGCTTGGAGATGAGCAGCCGCTCTAGCGGAAAATGTTTCCTGGAGACCTGATGACTTGTAATGGAAATAATGTAGAGTACCATAATTTCTATTCTGTTCTTTCCTTACCATTTACTATTGGTACTTCTACCTAATCGAATTCTCAATTCCTAGTCTATCAAAATGTCAGAATCCTACGACGCAATAATCGTAGGCGCCGGCTTCGCAGGAATCTACGTCCTCAAAACCCTCCGCGACGACCTGCACCTAAAATGCCTCTGCATAGACCAAGCCGGCGACGTAGGCGGAACGTGGTACTGGAACCTCTACCCGGGCGCCATGTCCGACACAGAGTCCTACGTCTACCGCTACTCCTGGGATAAAGAAGATCTCGAGACGTATCCGTGGAAAGAACACTATGTCAAGCAACCTGAAGTGCTGGCGTATTTGAGGCATGTGGTGGATAAGCATGGTTTGAGGAGGGATATGAGGTTTGATACGCAGTTGCTTGGGGCTGATTGGGATGATGGGGCGAAGAGGTGGAGGATTTCGACGAGTAGTGGTGGTGGGGAGGAGAGGGGATTGGTGGCGAGGTATGTGGTTATGGGGTTGGGGTTGCTTTCGAAGCAGAATATTCCGGATATTGAGGGGATGGAGAGTTTTGAGGGGGAGGTGGGTTTGATTCTTTCTCCTGCTTTTCAATGAGGTTCAAGACGACGTTTGGAGATTGTGCTGATGCGTTGATAGATCCCTCATACTGGGAGATGGCCAAAGGACTTTTCCGTTCAGGATAAAAGAATTGGTGTAATAGGTTCCGGGTCGACAGGAATCCAAGTTATCACAGAGGTGGGCGAGTTTTGTATTCGACTCAGTACTTGCGCTGATGAATTTCAGATTGCCAGCCAGGTGAAGACGTTGACGTGCTTTCAACGGCATCCGCAGTACAGTAAGTTGAACACTTTCATCTTATAAGTCAGTCCGTTAACGATCGTAGGCGTTCCGTCCGCGGACAGAAAAGTGACTCCAGAATATCGAAAGTGGGTGAATGAGAACTACAGCGACATCTGGGATACAGTCAGAAACTCAGTAACAGCATTTGGATTCAAAGAAAGTACGAGAAATCCCCAGACCGTTTACCTGCCGCAAGCTAACTGCCTTGTAGGCACAACATCATACCACGACGTTAGTCCCGAAGAACGCCAGCGAGTATTCCAGGATGCCTGGGACAAGGGCAATGGTTTTCGCTTCATGTTTGGCACTTTCAACGATATTTCAATCGATGAAGAGGCAAACGAAGGCGCTTGCGAGTTCATCCGCAACAAGATCGACGAAATCGTCAAAGATCCAGAAAAGGCACGCAAACTCAAGCCACACGATGTGTACGCTCGACGGCCGCTGTGTGATGGAAACGCTTCGAGCGGACAAACGTACTTCGAGCAATTCAATCGGCCCAACGTCGATATCGTGGATTTGAAGGAGACTCCAATCGAACGGATCGAGCCCAAAGGTATCCGGACATCGGATGGGACTTTGCATGAGCTCGACGCAATTATCCTGGCGACTGGATTCGATGCTGTGGAGGGCAATTACAATCGTATGAGGATCCATGGTCGCGGAGGCAAATCCCTCAAGGATGCGTGGGAGGAGGGCCCGACAAGTGTGTTTGGCATGCACGTACCTGATTTCCCGAATCTGTTCATGATCAATGGACCTCTTGGACCGTTCACGAACCAACCGCCAGCAATCGAGGCCCAGGTAGAATGGCTCACTTCCATCATCCCAGAGGCGGAGAAATCGCCCTCATCCTCTCCAGTGATTGGGGCCACCTACGAAGGCGAAAAGCGTTGGAACGAGCTCTGTGAGAAGCTGGCGGCAAACTCGCTTTTCTGGAAAGCCGCAGACAATTGGATCTTTGGAGCAAATATTCCGGGAAAGAAGAGATGCCTCCGATTTTATTTCGGGGGCATGGGAGGTTTCCATAAGGAATTGCGAGAATGTGCTGCGAACCATTTCCCAGGATTCGAGCCTTTTGCGCAAGATCACGCAACGGCTACCGCGGCGTGATGCGATTTCGCTGGCAATGTATAGTAGCAATGAGGTGATGTCGTAAACTCTTGTTGTAGAGAATAGCGTCTCATGCAGTCTTCGGAGCTCGTGTCAAGGGGCGAGGTCGAGTTCGAGGTCGAAGATGGGCATCTCGATTGTTGGCAGAATGTCGATAAGAAAGCCTGGAAGTAGTTGCAGATACATGAAGACCTGATGCCTGAGGGCGAGGCGGTCTGCCGTCGGTCGTGTCATTGGCGTTCGCCTGGCCAACCTGTCAAAGCAACGCAAGCCGTCGTGGCACAAGACAACCCTGCTGGCGGGAGCGGTGCCGAACCATGGGTGTTGGTTCAGAAGCACGCCAAGCGGCCTCACCGGCGTGCTGCCGCTGAAACTCAGAGGCCGACGTATAGAGTGCGGACGAGAGACAGCCTGACCGTGGCGATGGCGGTTTGTCGGGAGGAGTAGGAGGCAAGACGGCGGTCAGACAGAGATCACGGCGAGAATGATCCAAGTACTGATAACGATGGGACATGTGCCATATCGTCTAGCGCCATCTGGGCAATCCGGTGGTTAGGTTCCGCTGGTTAACCGTAATGGCAAGCACCCCTCTGATGTGACTGCTTGCCCGGCGATGGTGCTACCTTCCCAGGCCTTTGCCATCGATCAGCTGCAGCCATAAAAGCATTGAGCCATCCGTGCCTGGTGTGCAGCGAGCAGACAGTTGAGACGGATCCTTTGTCGTTGCTGTGTCAGTTGGACCCTCGGCCGGACAACAGCTCGCAGCCGCTTGAGCCTTTCCGGGATCGAGTCAGAAGCCAGCAGCTCGTGACAGCAGCAGCAGTCGCCAGTCGCCCTCCCACGACATCGCCTCAGCGTAGTGCCGTGCCTCTGCGCCCTTAGCTGCTCCTCATCACCTCTGCTGTACCACGCTGCCCGTCGCCAACCACAGCGCTCGAGAGCTTCGCTGCGTCTCGACTCCTGCCCTTATCTCCACTTCCCAGGCAGCTGGACAGCTCGTGTGCTCGCATCTGGATGCCTCAGTAGTCGCCATGGCTTCGAACAACTAGTTCCAGTCATCCGCGACACTCGGTCCTGCCATTACGTGCGCTCTGCTCCCCCGTCTGAGACTTGCAGCATTTGTGAAGGCTGCCGTGATCATGGAGCAACCCACAAGCCACTCCGGCTCGACCACCACGCCCTGCTAGAGAAAGGCCGAATTGAACCGCATACGCATATTCAGCAAAGAGACGAGAGTGCGGCGCAGGGGGTTTTCAACACCCCGCTCCGAGCACAATGCATCAACACCCACGCCCATCGCCTCGGAGCGCTTCCGCTGCGAGCAATCCCTCCACCAACCCAGAGAGAACGAACAACTCAAGAGAACAACCGCCGCATCGAACCCGGTCAAGCGTTGACTTGGCCTCGTATACAGAAAGAGCAAATGCAGACACGGCCGAGAGCAATCGAAGGGCAAATGCCTCCAGTGGTGAGGATCGAGATGCTCAGAAGCTCAACCAGATCATACAGGTAGGGCATGATGAATTGATTGTATATTGCCTTCCAAAGCTGATGGAGATTTGCAGCACTTCCATTGCAAGGCCGCGTTGATGGTCTGTTCATCCCGCGCCAACTTACCGCAGGTCCAAACCCGGAGTGGAGAAATTAAACAAAACCGATGGGTGAGTTGATAACAATTCTTCTTGCTGTTGTTCGGGACGGAAGATCCAAGGAAAATATGTAGATGATTCCCGGAAACCTTGGAAATTCTCGATCCGTATGGCCAGACAGTATGTATATGCGTATACACATCCAGGATCTCCGGGTTGTAGCAGGTCGGGCTCTTGGTGTACTTTGGACCTCTTGGCCCAGGAGATCGTGGCGGGAAGCAAACATGCCCTTTGAACGACGTTGCTGGTCTCCCAGCGATTGGAATGTCCTTTCGAATGTTGATAAAGGATCTGCAAGCATCCGTGCTAACGATGAACTGTAGTTCAATATTATTACCAACGAGACCGATGTCATTCAAGATGACCTTGAACCATGGAAGCAACCAGATCTTGCGGTCAACAGGCCGCCACCGCTGGTAATCGAAGTATTTCTTGATACGTCCCATCTATCGCATAACCAGGCTCTGGTCGTCGTTGATGAGGCTGGCAAGCGATGGGACGTTGCAGACGCACTGCAATCTTCCGCCGACTCCAGTCCACGGCCTTCGAGAAACGGGGCCCGCTTCTGCGAGGTCATTCTTGAGCGCTGGGTCATTGAGCTCGGCGATGGGGAGGATTGCTCGGCTGCGGAGCTGAACGACACGCTGCCGAATGTGTACAAGAAGGGCGTGGTCATGTTCAGGACGCTGCATACCGTGGCGAGGTTTCTGCCGGCGTGGAAGCTGCATCGACGTCTCACGAGACAGCCGGGCAACCATCAAGCGCTGAGGCTAAGATTCCGCATCAAGCAGGGCCACCGCTTGGCGCCTGGCCGGCAAGACTCGCTCTACGCTCCACTCTGTCCTTCGGAATCAGCATCAGACGCCACCACCGAATTCTACCAGGTCCCACCGCTGCCATGTCGGGCCGGCAGCCTCTCGATCAGCGTTTCCTACCGCACGAACGGTGAGTTCAACGTGGCGGACGCTGAAGCTCTCCTCTCCTCGCGATTCCTTGGTCTCGATGAAGGTTTACCAATCGTCAGTGCTGGCAGGTCCCTACCCGGCGCTCGGAGCGAGCAGACTCGTATCCAGAACAGCAGCCTCGCGAGGGCCACGGGCGAACAGCGTGCTCGTGGCGGAGGAGCATACGGCAGTCTGGGCACTTTCCACGCCACCGACAAGCGCGGCTCGCCAGTCACGGAGCTTAAGCAGCGTGTCTTGGACGAGGACAGCGACGATGGCAAGCGTGCCATCCCCCGGCCTAGGCAGCCCTTCTCGCGTGAGCCATCGCAGAGCCTGAAGAACAACCCGCCGTTCAAGTCCGGCTCGCTGGCCTCATCGCCACGCCCCTCGCCATCCCCGAGCACCTCCGCCGGACGAGATTCCAGCTTTGCAAAGTACGCTGGCTCGTCCTCCGGCAAGCGTGTCTCCCTGAACACCCTACCTCAGCAAGCACTGAGAGCGCCACCGGGCACGAGCGAGACGGCCGTTGCCTCATCGGGATCATCCTCTCCCAAGCCGGCGCCGGTCCATCGATACAGCAGCAGCTTCGCCAACCGCAACAAGCGGTACACCCCTCAAAACAGTAAGACTGGCGAAAGTGGTGGAAGCTCAGGACGTGCAAGCAGCTCATCAAACAAAGACAGCAAGGACAAACCAATCGTTCCTGGTTATGACGGACCCATTGGCTCTCGCTTGCCAGGCCCATCGCAAGACCATGACGATATTGCCGACTTCATCTTCCAGGTCGAGAAGTCAAAGGATGTCCGCATCCATTCCCGCCCAGGTTCCCGCGATAATACCGTGAACCTGTCCAAATACAGCAACATGAGAGACCCGAATACACAACTCGCAGAGGAAATGAGTTCCTCCTCGCTCATTCAAGCATCTGCTACACCACCCAGCCGCCGCCTATCGAACGTCCCGGGTCTCTCTACTTCATCTTCGCCATCTCGAGCACTGACTCACGCACCGCATGTTCGATCTCGACTTTCCACGCATAGCATTGCAGAAGAAATCACGAGCCGCTCTGGGGCATCTGGCGAGGGCTCTGACAGCCCAAGAATTCATGAGGAGGATGAGGAAGAGGACGAAGAGCCCTTCATCTTCCCACAAGACAACGTCTAGTCGGCGGATGTCTAGTGCGAAGAAACTTTCAGCAGCATTGGCGTTTACTACCAGCGAGGCATTTTGGGGTCGCTGGTCATGATTGAAATCGATATTTTAGGTGGGACGTCTGACTGAGCATGGCGTTTCTACATTCAGGGGGTTTGTGTGCATACTACGCGATAGACGGCGGCGAATGATTTTGATTGCTGCTATTGCCACACTATGAGCGATGACACACCTTTCGGCCTGTTGGTCGATGGAACACAGATATGGGACTGTATGAGCAATGACTGCTCTTCTAGATGAATGAGAACGAGAATGAGAATGGACCATTTAGCTTGGAATTCGCCCCTTTGCTGGTTTCTTATAACAATTTACTTCCACTCAGAACGAGACTGATGGCATCGCAGGATCTATCACATGAAGAGATACAGGACGGACTGAGTCGCTTATGTGACAGCATCGCCAGCTTCACTTTCGCAGCACGGATTCAACTGCTTTCGCAGTGCTACAAGCATAATCATTGGGCAGGCAGAAGATCGAAGTGAGGACCAACTCGGGCTGTCAAATGAAAGGGGTCTTTCGTCACGTATGGCTATCACATGAAGAGCGAGCGGACGCATGGATACAACTCTACACAGGCAGCGACCTCTTCTTCTCTTCCACTTCACTACAACACATTTCCGCTACCTATCGACAACATCAAACACCTTCCACTACAGCCTGAGATCGATATCATCCATTGATATACAGCGAATGGCCGTCATGCCTTACCTCTTCCGAGCCTACAGCGACTCGTCCGCCGGCACGAACACGCCGACGCTCTTCGCTCCACAAGCAGCGTCGGGCTTCACCCCAATCACAAGCTACAAGCCACCATCGACCAAGAACGAGGAGCTAGGCAAGAAGCTCAAGACCGCCCTGAGCGCGAGGAAGATGCAAAGCCCCTTCGTCTTCTATACAGCCTCGCTCATGTTCGCCGTGCAAGTCGCTCGGTCTAGGAAGTCGAAGGGGGAGAAGAATGTCTGTATCGCGGCCGTCGATGTCAGCACTACGACGACACCAGCGGGGAAGCCGGCGACGTTCACGCACGTGCCGGAGATGCTGAAGCAATTGGGCATTCGGCTCGAGAGGGCCGGTGGCGAAGAGAAGGACTATAGAGACATTTTCTTGTGCATGGACTGTGTGCTTCCTGGTGACAAGAGCAGGACGGTCAAGTTTGAGGAGCTGGAATGCGCGGGTCTGTACCAGGTCTATCCAGTCCTCGCGTGCGGTGATGAGAGAGATGATGGACGGACGAGATTGAATCGGAACATCGAGGACCTACGGGCCTTTCATTTTCGAGCTCCGCAGATGTTGACGAGGGAGAAGATGGCTTTGGCTGCGAAGGTGGCGTCGATGTTCTCTGTTCCTTGCCAGCAGATCAAGAGTCTTGATCTCGGGATCCTGGCGCACCTGCTTGCTTTCCAAAAAGGATCCTTGAGTGATGCGGCCTTGCTTGATTGGCTTCGAAAGAACACTGTCGAAACGATCAGCCTCATCGACGATGGCGAAGAAGACACGTCGGCGTTCAACGATACCATCGAGCTCATCGATATTGAAGAGATTCAGCAATACAAGGAGCTCAACAAGCTGTTCGCCAACAGAGAGCTCCTCGGCGCTGTGCCAACCTTCGAAGCTGGACTCCAAGGAGTCACTCAAATCGACATCAACGCTGAATTGGCTGCCCTCAGCGCCTGGAAGTTGAAGCAGCGTGACGAGCGCCGAGCAAACAGAGAAGCTCGACCAGATTACGATCCAAATCGGCCACGACGACCCGAGGGCAGGCGGTCTTCTGATGCTTGCACAAGACTCGCACGTCGAGCAGATAGGCCATGGCTCCCTCGAGAGGAGTACGTGGCTCAGCGAGATGCTCGTCGCGCGCAGAGACAAGTTCGAGCGAGTGGACCTGGATACGACCGGTCTCAGCGGCGACTCATGCAGCCTTCCACCAGAGCGGCGCTAGGGCCTTTGCAGCCGGGTGGTATATCGAGACATCGCAGGTACTAGAGTGGATGCAAGGTGGAGTCAGATTCGATGGAAGCGAAGAAGACTTCGTTGGTGCCCCTGAAACATGCTTTGGGTCGACGATGAGACGTGGGCGTATTCAGAGAGCAATCGCGGACTGGCGCAGACTTTCGAAAGGACGGTGCCGCTGAAGGTAGCAGTCGATTCAGGTAGAGAGCATGTTTGAGGCTCGTTCTCATCCTTTCATTTCTAGCGGTCTATTCATTCTATTATCAGTAATTCGTGGTCTCATGAAGTGCTTATTGCTACTTCTCCTCTCCAACCATCAAGCTCAAGTAGATTCCCCAGATGACCCCGGCAATATTGCCAACAAGCATGCGGTATTGCAGCGGTATCAGTGAGAAGCAGAGGATGCTGACCATCGGCCAAAGCTTCTGACCGGCAACAATCATGGGCCAGAACTGCTCAGAGATATCATTCCGAATGAATTCCAATGACTGGCCTCGGATGAGATCGATGCCTGCGATGAAGAGCACAGTGTTGAACCCAGCCCCTATCGTCTGGTCCAGCGCGAATTTGATGGCCGTGTTCTTGATGCTGAGGCTTTGGGCCGGCTTCTTCTTGTCCACCATCGCGCTGTCTCGCATGTGTTTGTCTTCCAGCTTGCCATTGGCATTCTTCTCCTTGACCTTGCTGTCCCCTGTGACCGCCTCGTCTACTAATGCTTCTTTCTCGGTTGGCGAAAGCTTCTCGTCGTAGGCCGGGAACTGCGCTTCCAGCCAGGATTGCCATATTACGTTCGGTGGGCATGACAGTACGGAGAAGAGGACGAATTGGAAGAGTTCGGTGGTGTTCAAGGTGTATGGTGCCTGTTCTCAGCCGTCAGCCGTGAGTTGAATGAAAGTCTCATGAAGAACATACGCCAGATTTCCAGCTCGTGAGAAGTTGAGCCAGCACATTTGAGAGGGCGCTGAGGGCTCCGGCTTGCCAGGTGGCTGTCACGATGGGAGAGTCCATATTTGCAGCCCTCTAGTCTCGAGTTGTGTATCGTGTTCTGTGAAGCTGGCGAGAGAAGGAGGGTAAGCTCTGATAGTATTATCTCGACCTACAAGCTCGTTTCTTTCACAAACAGGATGCTCCTGCTTCGGGAACGTCGCGGTGACGACATTCTTGCTTCGCGCCCAGCAGCGTTGAGCGCTGGTATTTAACTTACCTTGAGATCGCGAAGAGTTGGCAATGATCGAGACTCGTCTGAAACAGAGTTGGATCACCCGACATGTGAAAGTGGATGTAGTGGATGTGGTCAGTGAGGGAGTCGCGACTCACGAACGCCACGATCTGTGGCTGGTCGGCAGTCGGCAGTGGCGCTCGATCTCGAAGTCTAAAATCCATGGATGTCAAACACGACGACCTTTCTTCCAAACAAAACAACACTCAAGCCGAAAATTTGACGACCGCGATGGCGAACGGCGCTGAGTCGGCTCCTGGACTCACGTTCCCTCAGGACACCTTCGCCAAACTCACTCCACGGCCGTATCTTCTCGCCCATCTCAAACACAAGACTCCTGTTCGCCCCAATGGCCGCCAGCCAAACGAGTCTCGCCAGCCGACCATCAACACGGGCTCGCTGACACACAGCAATGGCAGTGCCGTTGTACGTGTTGGAGATACGGCTGTAGTCTGCGGCGTGCGTGGCGAGATCCTGTTGGCGTCCGACATTCCACATCCTCCCAGCGACCAACTGGACGAGCAAGACTTGGTCGAAGAGTTGGGCCTTCTCGTTCCCAACCTGGAGCTAAGCACAGGATGTTCCCCAGCCCACATCCCAGGCAATCCACCAACATCGCTAGCACAATCGCTCTCTTACCGGATCTCCTCCTTACTGCACGACTCGCACTGCATCAACGCATCCGACTTGAGAATCAGATACACCGAACCGAAGACCGAAGATGATCTGCCAGACGAGCCGCCCAGAGAAGTTACCAAGGCATACTGGGCGCTCTATATAGACATTCTATGTCTGGCTCTGGATGGCAATGCCTTTGACGCGGCCTGGTTGGCAGTGACCGCCGCGTTACGAGACACTACTCTTCCTAAGGCATGGTGGGATCCAGACCGAGAGTCCATTCTCTGTTCGCCGCTCGTATCTGACAGTTCTCCGTTGCGGCTGTCGGCACTCCCGATCACTTCTTCTTTTTCTGTCTTCACAACCGCTTCGCCTCTGAAGAAGCGGGACGAGGCTCAGAGTTGGATTCTTGCCGATCCCGACGGCTTCGAAGAGGACATCTGCGATGAAACGCTGACCGTAGTATTGATCCCGCCCCATGGTAGCGGGTCTGAAGTGCCCGCAGTACTGAAGATCGAGAAGACCGGCGGCACGTTCATTGGCAAAGACATGGTGGAACAGTGCGTCCAGCAGGCTGAAAACCGCATCAAGAGCGTCGAGACTGCTCTAGGTAATCGGTGAGAATGCTTAATTGTCTCCGATTCTGTTACTGCGGTGGAAGACTACCCATAGAGGAAACCCTTTGCCAATGTTCTACGACGGCGTCTTGGCTAGGGTTACCGACACTACCGAATTCCTTTGGAGACGAAAAGCGTCCATCGAGATAATACCGGTATGTCGGTCTGTGGCAGCGGTGAAGCCGGCATACATACGCAAAGACCTCCGCGATGGATGGTCCAATCACCCTCGCCGACAACCCTGTCTGTAAACATGGAGATCACCAAGAAAGGCGTACACAGCAGGGAATTTGCAACTGGTTGCCGTGTACGGCAAACCGTACTCAAGTACCTGCATTTATATTCGAGTGCTGTGACTGTTGGCGCGGCGCAGAAGCTCGCTAAAAGAGCGGCCCACGACAAGGATACCACAGGCGCATGGCTACCGTCGAATGCCACGAGGAGAAGGAAGAGGGCAGACATCCTGCCGTCGCATCCCTGCTTGTGGAGGACGAAATAATCTCAGGCAGACAAGAACCAATCAAAAAATGCACAACCGAATCCTTCTCGCCAGCGTGCCCTACCAGCCTTATGGCCTGCAGCTCTGATCTTTCCCCATGCACTTATCATACTGCTGATCTCGAACAGATCTACACTTCCGGCTTCCCTCTTCTTCGATACCTTGCAGTTGCCCGACACCGCCACAACAGTAATAAGAAACCAATGGAATCTGCATAAGCGAGCTTTTCCTAGCTACAAGCAGCGGACAGCGACTACAGCTGAGAAATAGCCACGCCGTCTTTGCATGGCTGGAGGAGACTACCTTCCGGATTTAGCGTTCTGGTGTTGGCACCGACCACGCTGGCTGACGGAATTCTCCTCTACAACACACACGCCCTCAACTCGGCCCCAGTCTCGAGACCAGCTTTCGGCACGAGCCATCAAGTGACACGGTAGGGCATTTTCGCAGTACATCGCTGGGTATATATCTCAGCGCCATGGCCGAACTCAAAAGCAGCACCGAAAACCCCATCCTCTCACTCATCCCTCTCCTGATACCCTCTCTCGCGATATCAAACATGAGCAGCTCAAGCGCAGGATCCAGCTCTGGCTCTGGTACACCATCCGGCAGACCCCGTGGCCGTCGTGCCGCAGTCCGAGTCCCTTGTGACGAATGTATTCAACGGGCGAGCGAGAACAAGGAGGGAAACATCGAGCTTTGTGAAAAGTGTACTGCAGTTCTTCATCGGCCGCGACGAGGATCAACAAAAGAAGCACCGAACCCTCGACGAGTCAGACGCCAGAGCCATGCTATCATCGATACAGCATTGGGTATTCGAACAGAGAACCCGACTCTTCCTTGGAGCAGTGACAGGCAAGAACAACACGCTTTGCAGTTCTTCATACGCCACAGTGCACCACAGTTGGCGGGCTATTTCGATTCTCCGTTCTGGCAGAAGATGGTATGGGTTCAAAGCGCCGAAGACGTATGAGTCATTTGCTAATTTCTTCGACAGGTGCTTCAGGCGGCAAGACATGAGCCCTCTGTATTGCACGCAATTGCGGCAATCGGAGCTCTGCACGAAAAGCTGCTGGCTGGTGCAGTGAACCCAGCAGAGAGCCAGGATCGAAGAACTAGATTTGCGCTGGAGCAGTGCAACAAGAGCATACAGGTGAGCTTTCTCACATGGTTGGAACGACCATCTGCTTACATGCAGCAGCACCTTATAACACCGAACTCAGGCGGAGGAAAGCCAGACCTCAGATTAATGCTTACGACTTGTGTGCTTTTCACTTGCTTCGAAGCACTTCAGGGGAATTGCGAGCAGGCCATCATACATGCAACCCAAGGCTATAATCTCCTTCAGCAGTACGCTGTTGACCCTGAAGACAAGCGATGGGATGTGGGTGCGTTCGCGGTGGAGCTTGACCAATTGTGCATTCTGATGCGAAGGTACGTACATCACACGTCTCTTGGACGTTGGCTGAATATGTGCAAGCAATCCTGACATCCTGCAGATTGCAGACGCAAAGCAAAGGGCTGATGGGTAAGTCTCTTGGCGAAAACATGTGTTGAGCACCGTACTGATGTCGAAAAGGCAAGGAATTCACTATGGTTCCGAACTCTGAGCAGCTCGCTTTATCGAAGCCGACCCATTTCGACGATCTCCACGAAGCGCGGTCTAGCCTTGAACGGGTACTCAATCAATTGACGGTATTCTTCCTGGACCTTGAACTGGACGACAAATACTACGACCTGGCAGTAGCCAACGGCGAGAAGCATCTGCTGTTCCGTCCGTGGCTCGAAGCGTGGGAGAAGAGTTTCTCTGAACTTCTTGCCAGGGTCCAATCTCAGATGAGCCCAAACGATCGCAAAGCCGCGATGATTCTCAAGGCCCACCACTTAGTTGCAGAGATCCTGGCGGACGTCGACCTTTCGCTGGGAGAGCTTGGTTGGGATGCCTTCCACGAGAAGTTTGCGGCCATTGTCAATCTTGCAGCTGCCGTCCTTGATGACTCTAAGAGATCAGACCAGTCAATCATCGAGGCGAGATGGAAGACGAGTGGAGTCTTCATATCGTCGACTTCTGCGACTCTCTCATTCAGCCTCGGCATCGTGGATCCTCTGTACGAAGTCGTTGCCCGCTGCCGAGATCCAGCTCTGCGTAGGAAGGCCCTGGATCTGCTCGCTACTCATCCACGGCAAGAGTGCATGTGGAGTTCCTGGTCAGCATGGAAAGTCGGCAAGTTCCTCATGAAGCTGGAAGAAGAAGGCATCGAAGGAGTGGCGACGAAGATGTCGGACATACCATCAGACGTTCGCATATCCGAGGCCTGGCTCGACTTCACAAACAAGTCGGACGAACGTGTCGGGAGTCGACCTCAAGTTGGATACAAGCGGGCGGTACCGAGAGCCAGCGCACGATATGCTCTCAATCCTGGCCTTTTCGAATGGCGGACCGACGAGCCAGGATTCATCCCTAGTCTCAACTTCGCAACCATTGCTAGGACGCAGAATCCTTTGGCTCCTCATGCTGGAAGCAGTCAAGCTGCAGGGAGTTCCCGTACTGGTAGCGCCTCTAGTCCGTGAGATATGTCAGCAGGAGGCTATCATCTAGAACGCAACGCGAGGGAGAAGACCAGGACACGAAAGTACGGCAGTTTATCGCTTCCATACATTCACCTGGACGGGCGGCAAGAATGGTTCCGAAGCCCTAATTCTAACGGCATGGGTCGAATCTGGGTGGACTTGTGGACCTGCAGGAGCAAGTCGACAGCGAACGAGATTACGGATGCATCAAGGAGCTCAACGAACGAGGTATGGCAGAGGCGGCGCTGACTGTGACCACAATCCTCCACATCGCTTCCAGACGACGATTCGGGTCCACGAGGCACTCGCTGAAGAACAGAGCAAACAATACCTTCACCAAAGCGAACGATACGACCAAGCAGTGAGCCTTGCACGAGCTTCCTTCGACAGCTGTCAGAACTGCCGTGTTCAGCGATGCCCACGTGGTGAGCACGTCCGACATTCATTTATCAGTCCCACGGTACACCAGAGTCCACCTTCCGTCCTGCAGTGCATCAGAAGTCGCGGCGGCCTCGCCTTCGATTGGCAATGAACGACACGGCGCTAGTCCAGATGCTCGGAAACCACGTCCTTTCAGCGTGTCGTAGATTACGGTGCAGCACGGCTTCCTTCGGTCCTGACTGGTCGGGATGGCGCGCAGTGTAACAGGAACTCGGCCCGGCGAGAAGCGAGTCCATGCATTCAACGATGAAGCCGTGCGGGAGATATCGAAAATAGTTGGATATGTCCGTGGCCTGAGAGTCTTGGAAAGCAGCAAACGATTCCCACCAGGCGTCGTTGTGGAGCGAATCTATCATCCAGCTCCTTCGCCTACACGAATATTCCACGCCAGAGAATCTCGCCCATCGGTACCGTCTGCATTTCACATTAACAACGTGCATCGCTCCAAACCCGGACCCATGCGGAGATATGCGAGTGCCACGAGGGTCTACAAGGATGCATGGGAACACAGACCCGGAAACCACCAGCACAGATCTCCACAGGTGCATCTCTGCGCTGTCCAACATTTTGAGATCCATCAGATTTTCCCCGACAACGCTCTCTGCAATCACCCGCTCACCCGCTCGACTGTCCCCATCCGGTCTTCTCGCCGACGACAAGCAAACCGCATCATCGAAGCCGTTAGTGCCATGCAGCACGCCTTGAACGTTTTTCTGGCATCCCTTGCATCTGTCTGTGTTGCAGATTGAACGACCTGGCCCGCCTTACAGACGTCAGGCCGTTGAGGCTTCTGTGTCACCGATCAAACGACCCTTTCGATCTCTCGACGCCACCGCTGTACATGTCCTACATCCAAGCCCTCTCCTCTCGCGTTATAGGGCCGCATGCAGACTATTCAACCTCAATTGGGTGGTCAGCAAAGGGATAGGACAGATGGAATGGCCCAAAGGAGGAGGTATTGCAGCGTCCATTGGATGTTCTTGATCCTGTGCTTTTGGCGAAGCGGCTTCTTGGGCGTATGGTGGTACAAGGTCCCTCTTCTCTCTTCTACCCTGGCGGACTTTTGAAGTTGTTTGGTTGCGCTTTCCGGGATCACCTGTCTTTTGACATGTGGCCAACCGTTCGACGACCACGGGACGTGTTCTCCCGCGTTCCCTGTGCTCGATGTGCAGCGTTGTCCGGTCGTGGTTTGGGGTGGACTGGGACTGGGAGGCGTGTTGCTACGCGACCCTCTCTCCCTCCCCTCTTGGATGATTGCTTTCGAGATAAGACGGTATTATCTTTCTTAACCTGCTCAAGCCTCTACTTCTCCTTTCTACTTTCTACTTTCTCACCTGCTGTGATCATACCAATTCTTGGTCCTAGCAACACCATCACCCAGCCACCAACATCTGACCCTTACGCACTCATCATGGCAGCAACCGAAGACCCCCAACAAACCACAACCGAGACACCCAAGACCGACGAAACACCCGCCATCCCCGACTACCTCGCTTCTCCAAATGCAGTCTTCGGCGACAAAGATGTCCAGTGGCGATACGGCCGAGCACCCGACTATTCGAAAACCCGCAAAGTCTGGGAAGAAGGTGAGTCTCTCTGACGTCTGATGTCGTCAATCCCGATGCTTTGGCTCCGTACGAAGCACAGCACACAGTGCTACGGCATGGTGGGCAGATCTACCAAGCTGTTCGAGTCGTACGGGCCAAGAACACGACGGCGAGGCAAACTGGAGGAATATTGGCCGAGCCGCATGGGACAAGCAACATCATTTGTTTGCAATGATGCTTTGTTGGCGAAGTTTTCATGACACACGGGCTAATCATGTTGTTTCTATGTAGGCAAACGCATGAACCACACAGCGGGCAGTCTGGAAGAGATGGTGGAGAACCTGGTCAAGAATTGGGAGGTCGAGGCGTCGTTTAAACCAAGGCTTTCGGATTGGAGGACGATTGATCACGAGAAGTACTCGTTTGCTATGGGTGGTGGGGAGCCGCAGTGAGTCCTGTTCGTTTTGTTTGCTGGGGAAAGATCGATGCTGATGGACACCCTGTTAGGTCCGCCGAGCATATGATCAAGGTTAGTGTGGAGACATATCCTCGCTGGTTGATGAATGCTAATGATGATGTGTGCAGGTCGGCACTTACAATGGTATCATTGCGCCGAATGAGTACTACAGTCCCGAGAACTCGGACTTTGCGTCCAGTCACAAGACCTTCAAGCGGATGGTAAGTACACGATCCGCTCTGAACTTGGGCAGTAGGGGCTACGATGCTGATCATGTTTCCAGATGCCGACCTTTGCCTGGGAAGTGCTCGAAGTGTATAGTGGCCCACCGAGAGTCGCCTTTCGATGGAGGCACTGGGGATACATGAAGAACGATTACGTGGGTTTCAACAAGTGAGTCCCCTTCATGCCCTTCGCACTGTCTTCGGCTTCGCTGACAAGTCGCAGCAAGGGCGAAAAAGTCAGAGCCAAAGCCCACGGCGGCATCATCGACATCGAAGGCGTCACGGTAGCTCAGGTCGACGACGAGGTCCGGCTACAGGCCATTCAAACCTGGATGGACCCCTTGGAGATGTTCCGACAGATCGCTCCAGAAGGAATCGTCAACAAGGTCGCCATGAACCGCAACGTGGAAAAGGAGACTGCACTTGATGATGTGCCTGCCAACGACGGCAAGGTGATTGCGGAGCAGTTCAATGGAACGAATGGTAACCACGCTGCTGAGCCTGCGCCGATAGAGTTTGAGGAGAAGCACGTCTCTCCTAGCACTGGCCTTCCTGCCGATGCTCCTGTTCGTCATCAAGGCACTTCTTCTGAGCAACCAGCAGAGCCCTTGAACGGTACTCAGGAGGTTCAGAATGGCAACGGAACATCGAACGGTGCTCAGGCCATCGTCGAGACTGCAGCAATCCAGGGCGCCGCAATGGACATCGACAGCCCACAGTCCAACTACCTCGAAGTCACACAACAACTCCCACCCGGCCAGGCTCCCTCAAGCGAAGTCCAACCCAGCACAGCAGAGCCCATCGCCAACGCATCAGCAGACGCCGCGACAGCCACGACTCTCGAAGAGCGAGTCTCCAAAGCGGCTAAGCACGGCGACTCCAGCTTCGATGAGTCAAAAGCAGCGGTAGCACATGCCGCTCAGCCCAAGGACGTCGAAACCCAAGTCTCACCAGCCGCAGGCGAGGCAGTCGTTGCGGCTCCTGGCAGCGAAGAAACGCGAATGACCCATGAGGAGATGAGCCGCATCTCGCCGTCTGAGTGTCCGTTCTTGATGAACAAGGAGTAGGCGGTGTAGTTGGCTGAATGTTGTCTAGTGCTTGGCTGGAAAGGGATGTCAAGGATCACGAGGGAGGACTGGTCTGGTGGAAAGCGAGGTTGAGGGATTGCTGCTGCCTTCGCATAACCTTCGCTCCGGTGATTTTGATTGCATTTGCGTTGGGACGGCGTAGGATACAGCGTGGCATTTGTTGGAGAGTTGACCTAAAGGTAGCAGTCATGTTTATACTATTCTTCGTTCAAGTCGTCTCGATGTCGATCGAATCGTCTCGTCGGGACATTTTCCTACCTGTTCTGTTGATCTATGAGAGATTACATTTTGTACTGCTTGGCGTCGTTTGCTGAGACACCCCTTGGCCGTCGTGTTCGGCCGGTTGATCGTTTCCGTCGGACTGCAGGCAGCATTTTAATGCAGTCTGCGAAATCCGGCTTCATCCTTTCAATCAGACAGCTCCTAGCGCGGAGATGAGGTCTCATCAAGGTGCGTCCATGATCACTGGACTATTCGGACAATTCAGAACGGCCAGCGTGTGCCACCTGGTGGTGAGACCGAGCAAATCTTGATGGGCGTGTGGTCCATTGCCGACGATGACTCGTCGCAGTTCCGTGGCAACATTTTGGCCTAGCCTCTCTCTCATCGCATTCGCTCGTCTGCTGGAAGACCGAATCACCTGATGCGCTCGGCGCTGGTGCGATGCGAAAAATTGCTGTTGGTCACGTCGATGTCGCAGTCACACGTTCCTGAAGGACGTTCGCAGGTCGCAAGCCGCACCAATAGGGGCGCGGGTAATTGGGCTTTCCAGGCTGACGCAGATTGGTGGCGAGGCGTTACAAGAAAGGATGTGCAAGATGGGCTTCTCCAGCGCAGGCAACAGGCGGCAATTGCCTTGTTTCATCGGCAGCGTCGAGTTTGGGGCCAAGCCAGCACATGATTCTCTCAGCCCCTTCTCTCCGCAAGTTGGCCTCTTGACCGACAGTCGCTACGAGTCTGGGTCTCCACACACAGCCTCCATGTTGTAGTCATACTGCGCTGGCCGAGAAAACTCCCGGCGCTTGGATTGTGGCGAGTCTGGGCTGGAGCCACTCTTGCGACAGACCCGGCCCGCCCCGATCGACCGCAAGTCGTGACTCTGAGCACGTCTCTTCACAACAACGAGACAAAGAACGTCGTCGGTGATGAGATTGTCCAAATACGATGCGGCGTCCAGAGGGCAGGGGGAGCTCTGCGTCGCTTACGGCCAGCCTTGACGAAGTACAGCCAAAATCAAGCACCGCAGCTGATAGAGAGTGGCGCGCTGGCAGTCGTCTGACCAGTCAAACACTCGACAACTTCCATCCTGCCCGCTTTTGCGCAGCGCTTGGCATACATGTTGTCCGCTTTGGATGAGTGCAATCGAGTATCCAGATAGGCCGAGTCTACCGTGGTCGAATATTGCAATTTTCGCCAGGTGGCTGTGGTACTGGAACCAGCACGTGCGATCCAGTCAGAATGATGAGTGTGTATGGACCGCATGCGGCGAGGCCAACAGGGTGGAAAGTTTGAGCTGTCTGCTGGATGCATGCGGACCTTGTAAGAGGGATTTTGCACAGTCTGCCGCATCAGCAGCAGCAGATAAGACCTACAAAGCAATCATTCTTGGGTAGAATCGAATAGCGGAAATAGCAGCGTGAAGGGGCAAAAAGAGGGTCGTCGGCGGCGGTGGTTGTGTGACGAATGGGGTGGTGGGAGGTGGTGGCGAGTTGAGGCCTTGATCGCTCGTGCTAGTCCCGATCGTCCCGCTATGACTGTTCTCTCCGTGCAAGCCTCCCGGCCAGCCAGCCTGTCCCAGCACCCAGCGCTGGCTGCAGCCTCCCCTCTCAAAAGCAGCACCTCCGCTGCATAACACATCTCCTCTCCTCACCACCACCGCCAGCGACGATGAACTCCTCCTCCGCCCTCCCGCCGCCCGCTCGGGTCTAATCCCGCCGCACGCAGTCTGCCGCGCGACGCCACGTCGATGCCCGCGACCGCCTATCCACGGGTCATCCAAGCGCGCTGTAGCCTTCTGCCTGTCTTTGTCTGAGCAGGAGTCATCGCCACTCGCCACGCCCATTAGTCACTTCACTTCTCACCCGACTACTACTCATTCTCGCTCATACCATACAAAACCCAACACTCCTTTCGGCTGCGAGGACGGACTGTACGCCGCTGGCTCATCACCCTACCGCCTGCGCAGCGCTCACCCAACCACCACCGCGATACTATCCTGAGCCTGCCACCACTGTACTCACCACCTAATACTCTGTTTTGGACCTCTTGGACCTCTCCTATCCGCTCTGACTCCCCACTCCTCCGCCACCGCGGTTCCGACTCGACGTAGCAGCTTTCGCTAGCCTCACTACTCGACTCGGACCCGCATCAGTCAGAATGATTCTATCCATGATTTACTCGAAGCTTTCAGTCAACGGCCCAGTCACTTCCAAGTCCACCAATTCTCTTGTGCAGGGCTCCAAGCAGTAGACACTTGAACCCGAGCACCGACGATTGCCCTCTGGATTCGACCTCGACTCCTCAGGACCTGCACAACACATCTGAACACTACGAAAAGAGAAGACAACACTACTTGGAATACTGGGTCGGTTGTGGCTGAAAGCTGTCAAGAATAGTGAGGTTACACTGGAAGGCGCGACCTCATTCACTTTTGCAAACACACACCAGCCACTTTATCACAACTGTTTGCGTTGACACCTGGCTTTGATCACATGTCAACAGAAGCAGTCTAATTATTCACGTCTTTCAGCATTGGAAGGCGTCACGGGACACACTCATATCTTACGGCTTTACTCTACCTGGAATTACCTGTTGCATTGGTCGGCGCAGGATGAACTTGGAACCGGACGATCATAGCTCTGATGGTTATGGGCCCTCATCTGGGAGCTCTGGCCCGTACGAGCCATCCATCCACTCCTCGGCGCCGTCATCACAAGCTTCCGTCTTTTCAGACACCCTTTCGGTACAGAGCTCAATAGCTTCCTCCATCTCGGATGACTTTCGCAACACCCAAGAGGATGCGCGAGAGCGTGATAGAGCCTGTGCTCAGGCACAGCTCCAGTTTCAAGCTCGGAATCAACATTCGGAGGAGGATCAGTCTGCACTTGGGAAGCTCCTGAAGGCAAGCGCGCCATGTCCATCCTACGCGGACGTAACTTCGGTGCCCGCACCACAAAGACAGCATCCACGTCGATGCTCCCTGTCGAGGAACCAAAAGCCTCCACCTCTCGTTCGGCAACGCGATCGAAAGATCAACTTCGTCGATAACCTCGTTGGTAAGCACACACACAAACTCGTCGTGATACAGTCCGGTCGCTAAGGATATTCGAATAAGACTCTGCAACACAGATGGTGGAGGTCATCTGGCCCTTGTCAGTCGTGCCTTGCAGGAGCGAAGGGAACGGACGTGGTGTTCTGCCTCTCCGGACCTACATTGAAGAGACTCTACGGAGATCTCGCACAAGCTACTCCACCCTGCAGGTCGCACTATACTACTTGATCCTCATTCGGCCTCATGTGCCGAAGACGGACTTTACCATGGAGCAGACCGTGGATTGCCCAGCTGACCGCGCACTCATGTGCGGTCGTCGCATGTTCCTTGCGGCTTTGATCCTGGCGTCGAAGTACCTCCAAGATCGCAACTACTCTGCGAAGGCTTGGAGTAAGATGTCTGGACTCAAGGTCTGCGAGATCAACATGAACGAGCGGACATTTCTGAGCAAGATCAACTGGCGGCTTCACATTGCCAAAGAAAAGTTCGAGAAGTGGCAAGAAGTTGTTCTTCGATACTCACCAAACATGCCACCATCACCAAGCATTGGCAACACCACGTCAACTTGGAAGAAGATGGTGCCGATTCTTTCGCCCGACTTGGACAATGTCTATCTCGGCGAGTCGCCTTCGAAGAACACTCCTCAAGCACCTGAGTCATATGGTTTCTCATCACCGACCACGCCTACTCCGCTGAGTTGCACGCTCAAGCCAGTACAGCTTGATTCAACATCTCAGGAAGGCACTCCAACACCAATGACCGTGCTACCACGCTTCTTGGAACCGAAGCCTGACATCCAACCTCCGACGCCGGCTCTGGCTCGTATGGGCCCATTGCCGACGCCAATTCTGACTCCATCATCAGTCGCCTCGAACACTCCTGCAGTGAGTGCTTGTGGCTCTCGACGCCCTTCCATTAGCTCTGCAATGGCCATGGCTCAACACAACAGCCTCAGCAAGTGCATGCTTGACGTACGCTATCCTTTGGAAGGCCGGCCTCAGGTTACTCGACGACCATCAATGATGAGCGTGTCATCTGGCTCCAGTCCGGAGTCTATGATGTCCGACAACTCACGATCTTCGCGGGCCTCTTCTATCTCTTCCATCTCCACCGTCTCGACTAATTCGTCAGTGGCGCCGCCGCGAGCCTGTTTGGCTCGGCAGGCGACTTGCCGAAGCGGTCGAAACGCTGGATTGCCACCTCTCAAGTTGGTCAAGGAGGAGAAGGAAGGCTCGGCCATGAAACCAATCATCATTGATGACGATGTCGACATGACTTCAAGTCCAGTCATGGCTGACTTTTCGGTCAGTGAGAAGGCGTTGCACGCACCTCACCGACACAGCCGTGGCTCCAAGCATGCAACACAGGCTGCCTCGTCGAACACCTCCACAGCCAAGGGCAAGAAGCGTGGCCGATCCAACGGCAATCGTCGCTCTGAGCTTCAAGAAGAAGTTCGTTACTTGCTGGGAGAGACATATGATGAGAAAGAAAACGAGATGGACCTAGACGACGACTACGACGTCGCCTCGCCATCCGAAGCTGCCGAGTACGCATCCCGCATGCTCGCTCGCGACAGCTCTATGACATATGAGAAGCCTCAGCTTCTCGCTACGCGCTCTCACAACGACTGGAACAGGGGACCGGCCCAGAAGTACGACGGCAGGAAGCGCACTTGCGTCTCCAACGTCGGTGCCATGTCCGTATCACCGGTCCCTCTGTACGGTGAAGTGCAGTAGCTTTTGACATCCGCCAACTCGATTTGGCAACAGACATATGCTACCACACATGCATCATCCAGGGAAGGAATGCACTGTGGCGGCAGTACAGATGGGATATGGTGTTGCACGGCGCAGTGTAGTTGTAATTGCTTTTACTGAGATATCCCGGCAAGCAAATCATTCAAATCCGTATCTTTCGTGTTGGTTTCTTTTGTTGATCTTGTGATTATGATTTGTTCGCTTCCTATTTCATTGGCGAGGACTTTTCCGCAATGGCTATGATTTCCACTGGGACCACCCTAGAGAGTAAGGTAGGGTCGGCTGCGGAAGTTGGATTTCATCGTTCGTTCTCCTTTCTAACTCGTAGTCATCCAACTCTGAACGTGGACAGCTCCGAGAGTGGTGATGTGGCCGATGCTCAAACTGCTCAAACATAATTGATGCAACACCTTAAATGATGGCAATCATGACACTAAATGAGGCACTCCTGTGTAACGTCGTCTCTGAATGTTCCAAATGCCTTAGGACATGGGACGAGCTTAACATTTGACTTCCTTTGCTGAGCTGGTCTACGTGGTCTACTTTGAGCACTGGCTAGGAAGACAAGGCAATCTGAATGAAGCAAGTCTTCAACGTTCGTTCCAACGAAACTCTACCGTAACTCTTGTGCCATTGATCTCTGTCCCTTTTGCTGTTGCAAATGCAGTCTCCCACTTCTGCAAAACGTAAGGTGTCGTTGAAACTCACATGGCAAAGTCGAAGTCAGCCAGCCAGGTCCAAAAAGAATAGGACTGTCTACGTCCTTCTAAGGAGTATCATTGTGCAAAAAGAAAGGCAAAAAAAGATGATTGTGAAGCTTGAAGCTCTCTGTGAAGGAAGTCAGTCACTGTAGGCCTGGATTTTGTTGAATGATTGACTAACCCGACGGGGAATCGAACCCTTTTGCATATTAGCATGGACTCGACGATATTTGGATCGATAACACCAACCCGGTCTCCCGCGAACTTGTGATTACGGATAATGACAAGCGGAAATCATGACCACTGGATGATTGTTAGTCCGAAGGACTTTGAAGCATGTTTGGCTGCGTTGAACGAACCTAGACCATCGAAGACTGAACGAGCTGTGCTCGAGAAGGTCTGATGCTTTCTGATTGGCTGAGAGATCGTCTTGACCGTATATGATAGCTTGCAAATGAGTTTCTGGGCTAGGTGTTAGGCTTGGGGCGATTCTTCGGTCATTTGAGAAGACTGTGCGTACTAGCCTGCACTGTTTGAGCTGCCTGAGACCTTTCCTACCGCAGACACGTTGATTGAATCGATAGAGGCCTTGGTGAGCAATTATTCGCTGATCTTTCTTCGAAGTCGGACTCCGCAAAGCAAGTCTTCGATTTTCGGTTGGAGAAAGTTGTCCCTGCATTCTGAAACGTCCAATTCGTTCTCGATCCGAAAGACAGCATCGTTATCGATCAAATGGATCGATCAAAAGTGTTTGAACTGGATTGGAAGGTGTTCGATGACCTTGAGGTGGGCGAAGCCTGCAGGGTCTCCTGAGCAGCACTTTCCAACGCTTCCCGGCAAAGGCAGAACTGCATGGTCAAAACGACAGTATTTAATCTCATGGACTTCTCATTCATAGTGAGACATGTCCGTGAGCAAACAGCGTTTTCGATTGACCCGGAAGAATCGATAAGGACCGTCGCCCTAAAAGTTGGGAGAACGAAAGAGATAGAAAAGCGATATCGATATCGATAGAACGATATGATGAACATAGATTCATTCCAATTGATCCGCCGTCTTCCAAGACAGTTTCAGTACGAACAATGGCGGACGCGGGAAGGGAGGGTTGTGGGTTGTGAGTGGAGTGAAAGCGAATCGCGTGTCCCCGCCTCGTCCTGCTTGGACGCACGCACTGACTTCCAAGTGCATGCAGAGCGCGTCGAGTTGGCACTCCATCGAGCCAATTATCACGCCCACGCTCTGTGCCCGGACGACGGCCTTTTCTCAGCTGCAGTCTGCCTCCATCTCGCTCACAAACACCTTCACCACCAAGCAAACCCACGTCTGCCACGCCGCGAGTCAAAGTCCAAGCTGCGAACCCTTGACGGTACCGCGTCCGAGCTGCGACCTCAGGCGTCTGGTCTCGACACCCTCCAGCTCCGCACGCCTCCTCGAACTGCCAGTACCTCGCCAATCCACTGAAAGAGACGTCCTCTACTCCACTATCGCCTGATCGAGCCACCACTACCATATACTCGACCATCATTTTGCACGCACTTCCAATCCCACTGGCTGGCTGCCAGGAGCCGACACCATGAAGGCCGCCCCGTTGCTCGTCGCCTGGCACGACAACAACGACCCCATTTACTCGGCTCACTTTGAGCCACATGGGAAAGGAAGGCTGGCTACGGCTGGCGGTGACTCCCATGTCCGCGTATGCATTGCAATGAGTATTCTTCTTCCCGAGTAGCCGCTGACGAGGACCCAGCTCTGGAGCATAGAAACGAGCGGAGACGAACGCAAGGTCACCTATCTATCAACCCTTCGAAAACACACCCAAGCCGTCAATGTCGTCAGATGGTGTCCACGAGGTACGAATGGCTCAATTCCTTCTCACTGGGCCAATACTAACTGCAACAGGCGAGCTGCTGGCTTCGGCCGGCGATGATGGCAATGTGCTGCTCTGGATCCCCTCCGAGAATTCCGCCTACACCTCGAGCTTGAATGAAGATGGTCAAGATGATGTGGAACATTGGAGAGTCAAGACAATGTGCAGATCGAGCAGTGGCTCGGAGATCTACGACCTGGCCTGGTCGCCTGATGGCATGTTCTTCATAACAGGAAGCATGGATAATGTGGCACGGATATACAATGCCACAACAGGTATGCATTGGCTTCATATATTGACATACGGGCATCCCCTAATACTCTTGCAGGTCAGACGGTCCGCCAAATCGCCGAACACAACCACTACGTCCAGGGCGTTGCGTGGGATCCACTGAATGAGTTCGTCGCTACTCAGTCCTCCGATCGCTCGGTACATATCTACAACCTCAAGACAAAGGATGGCCAGTTCTCTCTGAGCCAACCCAACAAAGTTACCAAGATGGATCTCCCCGGACGACGGATATCTTCCAACAGTCCCGCACCACCCGATTTTGGACTTGGCAACCATCGAGCTGCCTTTGTCTCAGACGTCACATCAGAAGCTGTCGGCTCTCCGAAACCATCAGCACCTGGGACACCTCAATCATTGGCCCTGCCTATGAATCCTCCACCAACATCGCACAGTCGCCGCTCATCCTTCGGGTCCCAGTCAGTACGAAGATCCGTCTCGCCCAGCCCTTCGATGCCATTGCCAGCTGTCATGCCATCAGCATCACCCAGCTTGGCCGGAGGCATTGGTTTGGGCGTTCGAAATACCAACATCTACGCAAACGAAACCTTCACATCCTTCTTTCGACGACTTACCTTTGCCCCAGACGGCAGCCTTCTTTTCACACCAGCTGGACAGTACAAGACCACTCATCCGGCACCTTATGGTGGCAAGGGCACCGACGAGATCATCAATACTGTCTACATCTATACACGAGCTGGTCTCAACCGACCTCCCGTGGCCTATCTACCCGGACACAAGAAGCCTTCCATCGCGGTCAAATGCTCGCCCATCTACTACCAGCTTCGATCAGCAAATGTTGAGACCAAGGAGATCACAATCGACACTCGAACAGAAGAGGATATCGCACCTCTCCCTGAACCCGTGATGCCTTCCAAAACGCCAACGTCCCACGCATCGATGGACCCTCCACCTCTCGCGAATGCTCCCTCGCCTTCGCCAAGTGCAGCAGCAATGGCTTCCCCTCGACCTCGCACAGATTCCGAATCAACGCCTGCACCCCCACCCGGGCCAACACCAGCATTCGGTCTGCCGTATCGCGTTGTCTATGCTGTTGCTACTCAAGATGCTGTACATCTCTATGACACGCAACAAACAAAGCCGCTGTGTGTGGTGAGCAACTTGCACTATGCAACGTTCACCGATCTGAGCTGGTAAGTTCAGCTACTTTCTCTCACTCAATGCATGCTAATCCCTTCCAGGTCCGCTGACGGCCTCACCTTGCTCATGACCTCTTCGGATGGCTTCTGTTCCGCATTAACATTTGCTTCTGGCGAGCTTGGCACTGTATACCAGGGCCCTCTAGCGACAGCATCACGACCCAGCCCTGCGCCCATCTCTGTTGCAAAGGCCAACTCGGCAGCGTCTACACCTCAGCCAACACCAACAGGATCCGCCTCTCTTCAGCAGCCATCTGCACCACCCGCACGTCCTCCCTCGACGAGCAATCCACCAAGCAATCACCCGACTCCTGCTCTACAAGCAGCATCACCTTCGCCGTTCCCAGCACAGCCTGTGTCTGTCAGTGGTCGACCAGCATCTCCAGCAAGAAGCATGTCACAGTCAAGCATAGCCACCGAGGCTAGCTTTGCTAAGGTGCCCGACCAGAATCCGCCACCCGCCATGAACAACCCGACGCCATCCATGGGTTCAGTGCCTCCACTTGCAGCTGCGGGTTCGTCGAACCCGACAACATCTTCAGTGCCGCTCTTCACCCCGCCTCAGACACCTGGTCAGGCACAACTCAACGGTTCAGCTCATGCTGTACCACCTCCTGCTGCAGGGGTCAAGAGGGAGAGTGTCACAAGTAACGCCTCCGAATCAGAAGAGCAAGGGAGAGAGAAGAGGAGAAGGATCGCTCCTACACTGGTCACTGAAGGCGATGCTTCTGCACAACCACCTGCACCACCGACCACGAACGGCAGCAGCAATTAGCAGCAGCGCTACGTTCATTCCTATTTGTATTATCGAGCAGTATTAGCCTGGCGTTGGGGTTATCGACCGGACGGAACGGTTTCGACGGAGTTTTCGCTGTTCTGAAATGGAGAGGGATCAGGCCTCGGAGGCTCTTGGAATGATATAGACATAATGCTAGCAATTCTCCCATGAAGTCCCCAGGGACATTTCCTTGGATCATCTCTCTCACCTCTCTTCTGCCGAGCCGCAGGTTGATCCCTGCTCGACGATTTCCAGCTTCCTAGTTGAGCTTAACGCAGCTCCACCACGTTTCTATCATGCAGTCGGTACTTCTGTTGACCTTCCCAATCTCACTCACGACTGTTCGAAGATCGACCTCAATGTGGCGGGCACGATAGGCTGTTCCTCCCNCCCGCCGCGACGGGTTCTGGAGAACCCAGCAATGGCAAGCAAGATGGAGGCGGGCCGTGAAGCATGGATGATGCGGCACATCTCGTCACTATAAGGTATTTGTCCATCATCGAGTCGTTATCTAGATCACTGACTCGGCCACGATTTGATATAAAGGGGGCAAACGTCCAGTTCCACTACTCTTCGAACTTGGTAACCTGGACGCTGGAACATAGGACTGCCTACCATGCAGATCGGTTCGCTGGTGGCTGTTGCCACTGCTTTTCAACTTGGCTTGACGGCCACAACGCAATACCACATCGAAGAGACCAAGTCGACCAACTTTCCGCCTCTCATCGAAGCAGATCTCGAAGACCTCACGACCGGACTTGAGAAGGGACTCTTCACAAGCGTCGATCTCGTCAATGCATACGTCGCCCGAATCAAGGAGGTCAACAGCACGCTGCATGCTGTGACGGAACTCAACCCTGATGCTCTCTCCATTGCGAAGTCTCTGGATGCTATGCGCAAGAATGGAACTATTCTGAGCCCCGTCCATGGCGTTCCGATCCTGATCAAGAATAATATCGCCACGGATGATCAGATGAACAATACGGCTGGTTCTTGGTCGCTGCTGGGGGCCAAGGTGCCCCGGGACTCGACTATGGCTGCGAAACTACGCAAGGCTGGGGCGGTCATCCTTGGTAAGACGAACCTGAGTCAATTTGCGAACTATCGATCGGACAATACGTCGAATGGCTGGAGTGCCTATGGTGGTCAAACGTATGCGGCATACTATCCCAAGCAAGATCCCTCGGGGAGCTCGTCTGGATCGGGTGTTGGAAGCTCGATTGGCCTTGCATTGGCTGCTTTGGGAACAGAGACATCGGGTAGCATCCTCAGTCCGAGCGATGTGAATAATCTCGTTGGCATCAAGCCGACCGTAGGCCTGACAAGTCGGTATCTGGTGAGTAGAGGGTGGATTCCGGCATGGTTAAGCTCTGACACACTTGCAATAGGTCATTCCGATCTCCCAGCACCAGGATACCGTCGGCCCAATGGCACGTTCAGTCAAAGACGCAGCTTACGTGCTTCAAGCCATAGCCGGACCCGACCCCAATGACAACTACACGCTGGCAAACCCACACCAAGGAGCTCAACCCGACTATGTGGCAGCATGCAACTATAACGCTCTTGCTGGTGCTCGCATCGGCGTCGCTTGGAACGTTCTCGATATCTGGAGTGACTACACAGACCCTCCAGTCGTGTCTGCGTTCCACGAAGCGGTCGATCAGATTCGAGAGGCAGGTGCAACGATTGTCGATGCGAACTTTACTGCATTTGCAGCGTACAACAACTCGACGATCGGTGATGCTATCCTCAGCGCCGACTTCCTCGTCGATCTACCTAACTACCTCAAGGAGCTCACGTACAACCCGAACAATATCCAGAATCTCGCCGATGAGAGGAACTTTACACACAACTTCCCCCTTGAAGATTGGCCGGAGCGTGATACGAAAGTCTGGGACGCTGCTCTGAAGCAGTACAACAACACAAGCCCAAAATTTTGGCCAGTCTACCAACAGAACTTGTTCTACGGTGACGAGGGAGGTATTTTGGGCGCTCTACGACGTACGAATACCAGTGCGGTTCTGCTTCCCACGCAGCTCAGTCCATCCATCCCAGCGCTGGTAGGGAGTCCGGTCGTGACCGTGCCTATGGGATTTTATCCTTGGAACACGACGGTGGTGATGAACGGGTTTGGGAACTTGGTTGCCACAGGACCAAACGTTCCTTTTGGTCTGGTAAGCAAAGCTATGTCGTGATTTCATCAGATCCATGGCTAACGCTGTATTTTTTGACAGTCGTTCATGGGAGCGAAGTGGAGCGAGGCTGATTTGATTGGATTTGCCTATGCTTACGAACAGAGAACGATGCATCGCAGTGATAAGCAGCCTTATATTGTACCGAATGTCGAGCTTGAGGATGTGGTGGGACGATAGAAGCACGAACGTCCGAAGAAACTCCCATCCGTCCATTTGAGACTCGATCTCGAGCAAATCGGCCGCCACTGTGCCAAGAAAATGGCCTTTAGCATGTTGTCGAGTACAGCAGAGTGGAGGGGAACGGGAGTGCAGAAGCAGAGCCTATACAGAGCCCATCAAAGAATCACACGATGCCAAGTTTTATGAAGAGCTCGCATGTGACTGACGTCTGCTCGTGTGCCGTCGGCATCTGATGGCTGTCCCTCTTCAGCCTGCCTCGGCTGCGGCTTATGTCACCACCGAGTGCCACCTTTTGAAGGGTGCTTGCAGCGAAGAACTATTCGTACTCTCCATGTCAAGCTTCGTTGTCGATTAGATTGGCCTGATAGTCTTTGAGTTGACCAGGCCTGTGCCCATCCATGCTCACGACTCCTCTCCTCGACCCCACTTAACGCTCCGAAAGACATCCGTTGTTCTTTCCTCCACACTCGACTTTCCACCTCCCTCAACCTCGCAAACATGTCATTCCTCGGCGGCCCAGAGTGCAGCACGGGCTCGAACCCCCTTGCGCAGTTTCAGAAGCAAACCGGCGCCGATACTTCGCTCCAACGGGACCGTCTCACCTCGCGGACACCACAACAACTGAACGGCTTCCGCAGCGGCCAGCAGGTCCCAGACGATGCCGCCTTCCAAGACTTCGCCCAGCAAGGGCCGCACATGGGCGAGATGCTCCCCAACGAGGCCTTCCACCTGGAACAGATGAGGCGAGAAGCAGAGAAGTTCGACCGTGCTGGTGGAGGAGGAGGAGCGGGCAACGCAAACTGGGCAGGCGAGTTCGCGCAACAAGGACCACATTTTGCGCCAGAGGAGTTCGCGCAGCAGCAGAGAGGAGGCGGTTTCAACCCTCAGGACTTTGCGCAGTTTCGACAGGCCCAAATGAGCGGTCCTCAGCGAACTTCGAGTCCGACTTTCTCGCAACAATCTGCTTACCGATCGCCTATGTACGGCTCGAACTTTGGCATGCAGAGGCCTATGATGGGATTCCAGTCGGGCATGTACAACAACTTTCCACAGCAGCAGTATGAAGGGAAGGGGAAGGGCAGGGTGCAAGAGCTGAGCGATACGGATTGGGAGAAGCAGTTTGAAGAGTTGTCGACGCAGGATAAAGAGGCTGATCAGCTTGACAAGGATGCTGAGGAGGCGGTTGAGAGGGAGTTGAATCAGTTGGATAGGTAAGCATAAGGATCTCGAAGTCGGCGTGCCGATCTGGCTTGCTCACTCTTGGGCAGGTCAGAGACAGGCTGGGGCAATTTCGAGAGTATTGTTGAGGGTGTTCGGCAAGAGACTAACGCGAGTAGGGACATGCTGGCCGACGAAGAGCTCGACCAACACTTCGGCGACGAGTTCGATCAGTGGAAAGACTTCGATGGGCTTAACCACAACTTTGACCAATTCCGCGACTTTGGCGACTATGGCACCGCACCCAACCTGGGAAACTACATGTTCGAGGAGAACAACCTCTTCAAAGATATGCCTAATGCTTTCGAAGAAGGAATGAAGATCATGCGGGAGGGTGGTAATCTCAGTCTGGCAGCTTTGGCATTCGAAGCCGCTGTACAAAAGCAGGACAATTTCACTGAAGCGTGGGTTGCACTGGGCCAAGCTCAGGCACAGAACGAGAAGGAGTCACCAGCCATTCGAGCACTGGAGCAGGCGCTCAAACTGGATCCGAGTAACCTGGAAGCGCTCATGGGCCTGGCTGTCTCATACACGAACGAGGGCTACGATACGCTTGCATACCGTACACTGGAACGATGGGTTGCTGCCAAGTACCCTCAGCTTGGTGTTACTCCGCGTGGTGTTGATGAGGAAGAGGAAATGGGCTTCACAGATCGGACGATGCTCCACGAGAAGGTGACAAACTACTTCCTCGAAGCCGCTCAGCTTAACCCCGAAGGTGGCGATGTCGACGTTGACGTCCAAGTTGGCCTTGGAGTCCTCTTCTACGGTAGCGAAGACTACGACAAAGCCGTCGATTGCTTCACGGCGGCGCTCAATAGCCATCAACACGGATCGATGAAGCGGGAAGGCGAGGAACATCTCCTTTGGAACAGGTTGGGAGCTACCCTGGCCAACAGCTCACGCTCTGAGGAGGCAATCGAAGCTTACTCTCGCGCACTGGAACTCCGACCTAACTTTGTCCGAGCTCGATACAATCTTGGTGTATCTTGCATCAACCTAGGTGTCCTTGAAGAAGCAGCTGGCCATCTTTTGGGTGCCCTCTCCATGCATAGGGTGCTGGAGCAGGAAGGCAAAGCCAAGGCGGCCGAGCTCCTCAAGGACGGACATGGCAATGACGTGGATGAGAGGGCTGTTGATCAAGTGCTTCAGCAGAACCAGAGCACTAATCTTTACGACACGCTGAGGCGGGTCTTTACACAAATGGGTCGGCGAGACCTCTCGAACATGGTTGGGCCAGATATGAACTTGGACTCCATGAGAGGGGAGTACGACTTTTAGATTGCTAAAATGAGCGTTGGCAATGGGAGCTTGGTATGTAGAGTATGTAATCAGCAAATACTGGCATACATCGAGTCTGCAGCATTTCCTCGTCACATGTATCATTCTGAGGGGCAAGTGTGAATCTTGTGCACGTGATACCTTCCCAAAGTCGCTAGCCGCGACCTCGCTTCTTTCCGAGCTTCACAAGCTCACGACATCGCGTCCAGTCCTCTCACGATCAACCAACCATGCCGTCGTCCGACTATAGCAACGCGGTGGGCGGAGGCCTAAAACTCAAAGGAGCAGGAGGGGTTGACAAGAAGAAGAAAAAGAAGAAGTCCTCTTCAAAGAAACCCGCCGAAGAAGAGACGATCCCCGAGAAAGACGAACCAACCGAGCAATCGACCGCTCTGCAAAAGGCTCTAGCGGAAGAAGCAAAAGAGGAGAAAGATGATGGGAAGAGAGAAAAGGATGTGAAGGAGTATGGGAAGACGGAGGCGCAGAGACGGTTTGAGGAGAGGAGGAAGAAGAGGGTGAGTAGACCACACATACAAGGAATTGTGGTTTTGGGAGGAGAGGACTTGTGCTGATGTGATGGTTTTGTAGCTGGACGAGCGACTCAAACGCGAGGGCGTACAGACACACAAAGAGCGGGTACAGCAGTTGAATAAGTACCTCTCGACGCTGAGCGAGCATAACGATATGCCTCGTATTGGACCTGGCTAAGAGCATGGCTGGAATTGGCGTGGTTGGGCTCGTATGGGCATGGGCTGTCCACGTCTTTATGATATTAATGAAGCCATGAACTTGGGAGAATCCAGGAAAGCCGTTGAAGCGAACTCAAGTCTTGCGATTGGGAGGAACAAGGAAAGCCGTGGGAGCGAACACAACTTCAAGAAGGAAGAAGTAGTATCGACCCATGGGAGAGAAGGCAGAACAGAGAATTGTAAGAAACGCCGTCATGGCTATTCACACATACAGAACTGACCATTGAAGACCAAATAGCATCAAGGCCATCCATCACTGTTCTCCGAATAGCAAGCAGACATCCTCTGGGGACTCCATTCCGCTGCAGAAACATTCTCATCGCCTCGCTCAGAAAAAGGAAAAATCGCTCCACGCTCGCTGAAAACTTCTTTGGAAAATCCATCATTCGACCATCTGCCCTTGCCTTCTGGCTCAGCTCCTCCTCAGTGCAACGCATGAGATACGGTCGCCATCACTGCTGTCCTCGTCGTCTTGGCCACTAGTGGGACCTGAATCCTAGTCAGATCGGACGCTGTAAGCCCTGTCGACGCGGATGCGGCCCATCTTTTGCATCTCGAGATCGATGCTATCGCGATCTCGTGGCGTGGACTGGTATGGCTTCGAGGGGCTCGGCTCGGAGACGCTTTGCTGTCGGTCGTCGACCAGCGTGCACTCGGTGTTGACAGTGGTGTTGACGGTGGTTGGGAGGAGGCCCTTCTCGCTGGACCATGGGTAGTGTCTCTTGCTGGGTGCTGTGCTTGGCCTCCGGCGCTCCTGCCATTGGTTTGGCGCAGCTATGTTATTGGCGTTGGCCGTGTTGGTAGAAGCCCAGATGCTGGACAGCGGCAAGAAGGTGGCGACAACGACTGGCACCATGGAGTACAACTGCGAACCAGGGAGCACCCAGTAGGACAGAATGCCGAAGATTACTGCGATGATTGTCAGCTCAAAGTCAACGAGATCTGGCGCCGGGATTCAACTCACCTGGGACAATCAAAGTCTGACAGCCCATGACAAACACTATTTGCATCGGCCCAAACTGCTTCATACCCATCTTGTGACGCTGGTAGATGGCGTGCGCGAGCTTGGCAACGAACATGATGCTGAAGAAGGTGATGCTGCACATCAAGGTAATGTTCGCCGCTGACGACAACTCCGTTACCATGTTGTGCTGGTCAGTCGACCCCAGGCTGAGGATGTTGTATTTGATGTTGACGACCATGGATGCGAATCGGACGGAGACTGTGGACAAGACAGCCGCTCCTGACAGCAGATCCAGACCCCAACGCATCCAGCGGCTCAAGGTGCAGCAAACGATGCGGACCTGGAACGCCAACGACAGCTCGAGGGACAGGACGATTATGAAGGTCATGACGTCTGCCGCCACGGATTGGCGCTCGCTCTCGCCGCTGTCAGGGTAGTACGCAGCAGCCCAGTTGTAGTAGTTGTAAAGAGGTCCAGCAAGCTGAACGACCTGGATGACGGCGCGGATGAAGATGAAGACCAGAGCCGTCATGTTGAAGATGAAGATGACGTTGCGCCTCTTGTCAGACTTGGTCATGAGTGCGAGGATGACCATGAGGAGCACGCTGAGGCCCATCTGGACGCCGAACAGGATAGCCTGGTTGACGGCTGTGCTCTGCAGGGCGAAGATGGTCTGGATGTTGGCGGCGAACTGCGTCTCGCCATCTGGCATGGTGATGATGATGTTCTGGTTGTACGGGTCGAAAGGGCCGCTGTCTGGCACGCTGTCGAGTGTGGAAGCCATCTTTGACGAGCCGCTTGCTGGTATGCTTGCTGTGCTGCAGGTGCAAGAGTGGTTTGCTGTCTGGTGCAGGCGAAGTGATAAAGAGGTGGCGAAAGGAAGAGTCGATGTATGTTCTGGAATCGCTCAGACAAGTCGCTGGTGGTTGTTGAAAGAACGAGAAACAGTTGCCAGGTTGCTGGAAAGATCTTCTTGTGTGCGGCTGGAGACAATGTGAGTCGAGACAATACCAACAAGGGGATTGTCACGCTCTGCCCCGCTGGTATTGTCCGCCGCGGGCGGGTGAAGAAGACGACGTACAATACGAAGCAAGGCAATGCTAGGTATTCATGGGATCTGCAGCTGCTGCAATGGCGGAGAGGGTGGACATGTTGGTGATGGGAGGGTGTGAAAAGTCAAGAAGTGGGAGATTGAGGGTGGGCTTGGGATGATAAAGAAGGCGCCCATCGCTCTTTCCAAATTCGGAGGCGACCTCCCTACGAACCCGGACGCCTCATCGATATCGCGACTTCACACAACGCACAAGGATCTATTCTCCGCAATTGGATCGATGCGGCTCTCAAACTCGGTGGCAACGACAACGAGTTGGTTGGAGATTGGAAAGTGCAACAAGCGATGAGCGTGGAGCTGCGTGTCTCAGGGCTTAGTATTGTTCTTTTGCCCGGCTGGCACAAAAAAGCCCAACAGCACGACCTCCCCCGAGACTCGCATTTCACTACAGCTGGCCATATCTGTGAAATGCGTCGTAGGCTGTGTAAGAAAGGCATACTCTTCTTGGGAAGGTACCAAGGTAGGCGAGCACTTCATGGGAAGGCGCTCCTTCCCTACCCATTCACGTCGCTTGGCTTCGATTTTCTTCCCGTTTGTCACGCTCCCTTGCAAACACCGCGACTCTCCTTCATGCTGCGGTGTATGAGCTTGAACACCTCGTATTTTTCTGACCACTCGCTCTCCACCTCGCCGCTGCACCTCTTCCGCCACCGCGACGGCCGCTTCTCGCTCCTCTCCCAGACTCAACTCACCACCGCAGGAGAGAGTCTAGCTCGCGCTGGTACGTGTCAAACCATCGCCGCCTTCACTTCCTGGCTCACCAGAGACCCTCGACAGTCGTTCAGTACCCCTCCCTCCTCCTCGAGACATTCGTCGAGGCCGTGGTCGAGCCTGCCCCAGGCAGCAACCGTACACCCACGAGTAGCTTCATCACAGACGGCCCGTACCAATCGAATCGCCTTCGACTGTCGGGTGGAGACTGCATCCATTTGCCGAATCATCACCTCAAGGCTCTTTACACGCCCCTACCGCAACCCAACCCTCAATTGCTGCCGACTCCTCCCATGGCTGAAACACGAGAATCTCCCCGGGTAGATGAGGACGCCGAGACTGAGTCGGGCGAGGATGACCTCAATCCGAAGGAGGTAGCAGAAACGCCTATCACCTCGCGCCGGACAGATCCCAAGGAGTCGGATAACGTTGGCCCTCCAAGTTCAGCGACCAAGACTGCACGGCCTCAGGTACGCTCCTTAGCTTGCTATCTAATCATTCCCCGACCACGAGAACTGCCCCAACTGACTAGAAATCAGGATGAAGATTCTGACGCCGAAGTCATGGCCGCCCCGACGCCAAAGTCCCGGATCACGTATAGCAAAGCCAGCCGTCGTGCTAACAGCACGAAAGGCTCAGACGCTGCCACCCCAGAATCACCACAGCCCGCTGCGGAGCGGTCGACTCCAAATGACGATGACGCTGGAATCAAGAGGTACGTATTGACTACTTTGAAGCAATCTGCTGTGAAACAGACTCGTCGCTGACACCTTGTAGCACAAGCTCCAGCGGTAAGCTCACAGCGGTATCCAAGAGAGGTGCCAAACGCAAGGCACCTCCTCGTCCACAAGGTGCCGATGCAACCTACGGCATCTCTGCCGAAGATGAAGACCGTCCCCCTCCCACGAAGCAGGTTCGAATGCCGAAGGCCGCGCGCGATGAGTCTTCAGACGAAGACGAGATTGTCGTTGCCCCAAGGTCGGTCAAGAAGAAGGCACAGATCCCGCAGCGATCGGGTAGAAGAGTTAGCAAGACGCCTGTCGACGACCAGTCGCCAGTTTCGACGCCGGCTATGCTCGACAATGCGAACAAGCCGGCGAAGCTGCTGCTAAGCGGGTGCGATCTGGAGGGAAAGGTCAGCGCTTGGATCAAGAAGAAGGTTTCTGTGGTCGAGAAGATTCCTACTCCGCGAAACGACTACGTTTGCGTCACTCGCGACAAAGGCCTCCCCAGCACAGCGAAGGTTCTGAAGGCTCTTGTTGTAGGCAAGCCAATCGTCAGTGTGAAGTGGATTACCGACTCGCACAAGGCAGGCAACCTCCTGGATCTCGAAGCCTACAAGCGTAAGTGGCCTCCATCCACCCAGTTTGTACGAAACTGACCCTGTTGCTTTAGATTCGGAGGTTCAAGAAAATGGCGACAAGACGAACCGCAGCACACTCTTCTCCGGCAAGACGCTCTTCTTCACCAACGCTGTAAGTTCATGTATGCCTCGCGCAACAACTACTCCTGCTGATATTGCAACTTCTTCAGGCTGTGCAAACCTACAAGGACAACTGGATCGCAATTCAAGAAGTTGCTAAAGAAGCCGGAGCAACGGCAGTCGAGTCAGGCACTGCTGCTCATGGCCACGACCTTACCCCGAAGAGCCACGTGCTCCTGTTCGGTGACGGCGACTCCGATGAGGGAGTCAGCCGTCTCATCAAGGAGCACAGCCGGGTCGTTTTCGACAAGGCCATGTTTAGCCAGGCAATTGTACGAGCTCAGCTAGACCTTGACTCAGATGAATTCAAGCTTCAGGGTGGTGAGATCAAGGAGTCTCGCACGAGGGGCAAGTAAAGGGACGAGAAGGATGTTTGGAAGAAGATGCAGATTCTACAATGCTTCATAGCTCACAGCACATGGCATGATCTTGGAGGTCTGTGAGGCGTGGAAGATTCGCTTTGGTGAGAGGTTGCTAGTAGACGTCGAACAACCGTAGCCACGCATAATGAGCAGCCGATCGATCGCATTCCCCTTCTCGATGATCCAATCAGTTCACTGATGGCGATATGTTTGTTCTCCAAGTCAGTCATCCCAGTATGACCGACGACTAGCAGGCTAGTAGATTTTGATGTACACCTGAAAGAGCAGGGCGAGGTCGGGCGAAGGTTATCATGGCCTGACGAGGGTCAAAGGAAAAGGGCCAGGCGGCTTCAAGTTTCGAGTGTGTGATTGCAAAGGAAGAGGTCATGCAATTTTCGTCACCGACGGCGGGTTTCATTATCGTTTTGACTACTTTCTATCATTTTGGGTATCATTTTTCCCAAAGTCTTTCTAGCTTGCCACATCATTCGAACGAGGGCGAAAGGATCCGACGTTCTTTAAGTGCCCGTGACCAGGGCTCTCGGAGGCCGTTGCGTTTGTCCGTTGAGGCAGGCTCCTCCGGGCCAAGTACGCAAGATCATCAAGCGCTGCTTTCCAGCATTCGTCCTTTTCGGAACGCCGCTGATGATCCATCCTGCGTCTTGAGAAGCTCGTCATCGCCCCTCGGTCGTTGCATGAAGAGCTTCAGCGAGAAGGATCGCAGACCGCTACCAACTGCATCTGATGCAGTTCTGATAGGCTGGGACCCGAATGCGGTAAGATGTTGGATTCGGAGCACAGGAGAGTGCTCGTAAATGGAGGTCAGACTGCGACCTGCTTATTGATGGCTGTCTTTCAAGAGTCTTCCTGTCGTAGTCGAGTGTGGTCGGTATTTCTCGACTGGCGCGTGGATATGCCGAACTCGAAGTTTTGTGAGACGTGGTCCACAAGTATCTGCTCATACCAGGAGAACACTTTGGCACAACGTCAGCATTGCAAAATAACGATCATGGTCGATCTAGACTTACGCATTCACGCAACCGTCATTCTCAGGGTTGTTCGCGATCTGAGCCCAGCGACCTGTCGTGCGAATTCACGTCAGCTTCCTGAGACAGGGGCGCATTCCTCTGAATCTCACTTACCCCATACAACTTTGCCACCGGCTGTGACCAGTCCCAACTCGCTGACATTGACCTCAATGATGGTACCCTTGGTGAGGACGCCCAACTGCGTGTACATGGGATTCTGTGGGTTCTTCTTGACGCTGATGATGGGCAACTGGACCGTCACTCCCAACTCAGGGTGCGTGACGTTGGCTTTCTTGTATCGCAGACCCATGGGCCGGATGAAGCGCTCGTACTTGACGGGTCGTCTTGTGAAGTCGGGGCCGACAAATGTGGGCTTCGTGATCATACGCTTCCAGCTCTTCTTGGCGGTCTTCTTGCCAGTCTTGACAACCTTGAACATCTCCTCCTCAGAGATACCTCGCACCTTGGGAAGTGGCACGCTGAATTTCGCAGCCTTCTCGGCTCTTTTGTTCTTGATAGCGGAGCTGAGAGCCTTGGCGTTCGTTGTGTTGCTACGGTCGAGCAGGTAACTGGGAAGTGGCGTGCTCGAAGGCTGGGCGGGCTCTGCGGATTTGACATTCTTCTCCTCTTGCTGCTTGATGGCCTTCTTCATCTGGATCTTCTCCTTATGGCGCTTCTGTTGGTACAGCTTGGCCCGCAGTCCACGCAGGTTCTGTGCCTTCTCGGAGGCATGATGGGCCTCTCGAGCAGCACGTTTCCGGGTGCGCTCTTCGTGGTCAAGACGGCGACCATGCTGCTTTTGGAAGCGCTCGATGTACTCGTTCTGCGGCATGGCGGCGGTTTGTACGTGTGCGGTGCCGGTGTGAGTTGTCGAGCGGGTGGATGTGGAGGCAACGAGCAAGTCGAAGCCGACGAGAAATCTTGAGTCTTGGCGCTTAGTCACCGCCTAAAGTCAAAGTCCGCGGGAGTCTTCCATCTCTGCTTGAACGCGAAGCAGCTGTTCAGTCTCGCAGTCATTGAACACCACATCCAAATACGACCGCCCATCATGCTGTCCAATACGCTGAGAAGAGCCGTGGTGGAATCGCCGGCACAATGGCCACCTACCTTCCTCCTACCATGGGCCGCGAACCTGCCAACAGCGTCCTTTTCCACGCAACCCTCACGAACTCAAGATAGCTCTCGACCATCTCCTGCATCGCACGCTCAGACACGACGAGCGTCAACTACGGCCACAGAATCTTTCAGAAGGGTCAAACTGCCTCCACCATCATCGCCTTCGTCCACACCGTCACAACTATCGTCCTCCGTTCGCGAGCTACTACCCCTGTTACGCTCTCAGGGCCCTCATTACGCTACACTTCACATACATGGCAAACCATATCTTGTCACGCAAGGCGACACTGTTCGGTTGCCATTCCTCATGAACGGAGTCGGCCCTGGAGACGTCTTACGATTGAACCGAGCGCTCAATCTTGGAAGCAGAGACTACACCTTGAAGCCTCCCGCTCCCTCGCCCAAGCTCAAGAGTCCGACTGCGAGTACAGTCTCTGTCCTCGACCCCACGACTGGCTCATTGGCCAGCCACTCGCGTGTCATGCCCACTGGCTCCTTGGCTTCCTCACAAGCCAGCAACCGTGCACCGCATTATATCCCCCACATCGCCAAGGGACAGCATTCATATCTCGACGAAAGACTCTTCGTATGCCGTGCTGTGGTCATGGGCGTCGAGAGCGAGCCCATGAGGACGAAGGAAAAGACGAAGCGGAGACAGCGCCATGTCAAGACGGTAAAGAGCAAGCATCGCTTCACCATTCTCAAGATCAAGGAACTCCGGATTGAAAGCCCCGAGAAGATGGAATCTGCCGTCGAGTCTTGAAAGAAGCTTATGCTGGAAACCGCGCCATGGAATCCGCAGTGAACAATATCCAGCGGTCAAGCGCCCAGAGCCGCTCGAATATACCCCGGACAGACAATCCCGACACTGCAATGTTCTGTACAATTCAATTCCATCTCTTGTGGGGTACGCGCCTGAAATGGTCAGCCGAACGCATACCGAAGTGGTCACGTGGTCAATCTCGGTTGCCGAAGATTTTTGTGACGCAGACGATGTATTTCGTCGCGGATGTGTTTCGAACGGCGGACATCCTTAATTCCGTATGTCCGTTTTCCAGCAGCGAGAAGCACACAGAAGCACGGAGAAGAGGCACAGCAGAGAAGGTATTGCGCTCTGGCTTGGGGGACGTGGCGTCTGGTGGATCGCCGATTTGAGTTCAGAGGCTGGGAGGCACAGGATGCTGAGACGACATGGGCCAGAGCGAAGTAGAGAGGATGACAGTAGAGCTTGGTGCAACTTGACATGTGCACTCAATTGATCCAGCGCCGCAGCATATCCACAACCCGGCTGTTTTTGAGAGCTAAGCCGACATCACGTGTGTAGAAGTCAAGTCAAAACGCAGTCCGCGCGCCGGCGGTTGTATTTCACAAAATTCGGGCCACGATTGGGTGATTGGCTCGATTAGAAATGGCAGCGGAGCGAGACGGCGGCGAGGGATCGATTCGTGAGGGCGCATCCTGCTCTGCGGTCTGCGCTCGGTGGCTCGCGATTGTGCCGCGTTGATGACTGGATGGGAAGGCCACCAAGCGAGCCCATATCCCCCAAACGCCCATCCGGCCATCCATCGCTGCATAGTATGTCACTCTGCACGCCTCACACGCAGGCCCGCCGGCGAACTGTGGGGCCTGTCCTGCGTGCAGGCCGACGTGCATTGCATCGCTGAGGCGCATGTCGACTGGGCCGCCGGTCGCTGTCTTTTTGCCTGCCTGCTTGCTTGCCTCAGCGCTTCTTCTCCACCCGGGTCACGAGGCTGCCATCTCTCACATCCATCCATTTCGGGCGGCTCGCTACGGCCGCTGCACATACAACACCGACCCCGTCACCACTGCTCGCTGCACATGGGATCAGCGCCGACTGTCATTGCCCCCAAGAATGAACGACAATAACGATGCGAATGCTGCCACCCAACCTGCCAACGTTGCAACCCAACCTGCAAATGCCAACAACCCAAATCAACCCGCAAACGCTGCTAATCAACCTGCGAACAATGCCGCCGTCCAACAGGCAAATGCTGCTAACCCGGCCAATCAACCCGCAAACCTCCAGAACATCTTCAACAACCTGGGCGTCAACTTCCAGAACCTGGTGGCGTCAACGCTCAGATCATACCCACGCCGAGTACAGGCACAGCCTGCCGGATCGATTGCTTATCGACGCTCACGATATCCCTTCCCATCGGTCACCGACCTGGCCAACTGGGCACTGGCGAGCGCTATCAAGAGGGAGCTGATACGCCTTGCCGACAGCACAACAAAGCTCCGTGCTACGATTCTCTCCAGGGAAGATTCGCCCGCTTCAGATGATCAAGCCATTCGACAATCCCAAGAGGCCATCGTGCAACTCGACAGGCTCCTACGAGTCATCCTCGATGGCATACCCATCGAAGCACGGCCGAACCCATCGTCGGCTCTCAAGGCACAGAAAGTCTTCGACGTTGCGGAGCTGTTGGAGAAGATCTTGCTGAATTGCGACTATTCGGACCTTTTGTCAGCCCAGCTGGTCAACCGCACATTCGCTGAGGCATTCCAACGTTCGGCAAGAATACAGCAGGTCATGGGACTGAGACCGATCACAGAGGGCTCGGCTTTTTCACCTGTGGCCAACTCGTTCTTCGTCTCCCGCGGCTGCATCGTTCGTTTGGAAGATCATCATCGATACGGCCACCAGCTCAACGACAACGAAGTCGTAGTTTCAGCAATTTTCAATGGATCGAATCCGTTCGAAGAGCATCCTCTCCCACGGCTTTCCGAGCGCTTCCGCAATACGTTGATCTGTCAACCGCCCATCAAGCGCATGAGGATACGAGCAGGTTTGTGATCGAAAGCAGGCAAAAAATTGACGAGATTAGCTGACTGTCGATGGATAGGCTGCTGCGAAGACCCGCTCTTTAGACGGCGAACCCCCCGAAACGCACAACAGAACCATCCGCCATCAATGAACACCACAGCCGACCGCGACGAAGAAATGGACCAGCTGCGCTCCGTGACCTCTGAAACGGGCATCACGCTAGGACAAGTCCTCGACGAGACGCAAAGACTGCGCGACCAACATCGCTACTGTCCAGATGCGTATCCCGGGCTTCATCGTGAGGACGGGACGGTCGACTGCGGCATCCATTTCGAGGAGGTGTTGCAATTGCCGCGCGATGATCCCGTCTTGTTGGCGAATCGACGTGCCAAGGCCTCGTTTGATTTCGAGCAGCAGGATTTTCAGGCGAAGGACCAGAAGATTCAGCGGTATATCCAAGCTAAGCAGTCCGGTGAGTATCAAAGCTTCCTCTTGAAACTGCTCAGGATTAGATCCTGACCGACTTTGACAGCTCGCGACAATGGCGAACCGATACCAACGCTGCAAGAATGGGAAGCGCGGAACCTGGTCAGCAACGTAGCAGCACAGGAGCAGGAGGCAGCAGTAGCAGGACCGAGCGGCGAGGCTCTGTAATGAGGAGCAAGCAGAATTCGTGCATTCGATTCGATCAGCGGAGCATAGCCACGCGAGAAAGCATTTCACGGGGATTGTTTGAGCAAGACTTCAGGACGTGAAGTCGGGGGAGAACGACTAAATTGGCATGGTGAGCATTGAGCGGCTGCGACTATCTCTGGGCAGGAGGCCGTGGGGGAAGAGAGCAGCGCACATGTAAGACGGCGCAGATACTGTACACGGGCAAGCGTGAGGCTCAAGAGAGTTTTTCTCCCAAGCAAAGCATCAACGAAGGCAAGCATAAGCATAAGCACAACGAGCAGGATCTAATAGAACAGCATCAAATTGTACAGTCCATTCCATTCATCTCGAGAAAATAATAAACAAGGGTGACGCTATCCTACAAGTCATAAATACTAGAGGGATTGGGGAAACATCAACGCTTCAAGAGGCATGGCATCAACATCTAAACATCCTCATCGCTGTCCTCGCCCAGAAGCTCCCCTTCATCTTCATCAACAACAGCATAATCTCCTCTTCCTCGCTGGAAACTACTCCGCGTTGTGTATGGTCGTTGGTATCCGCCTCCGCTCCTGCCCATTCTTGTTGAGATCATTCTCCACAGACTTCCTATTAACATCGGTACGGCGGCGAGGACGGCGACGAGCCCGGAGACGGCCATCACAGGGTACTTGACCCACGGGGCGTCGCTGTCGAATGCACCGCCGTAACCTCCGCCTAGGTTGTCGCCCAGGCGGATACGGCCAAACTTGCCGTCCCAGTTCTTCCATACCCAGTATCCGACTCCTGCGGCGGCCGCGATTGGAAGTACGATGGCCAAGAACAACTTGAAGCCACCTAGGCTGTGCTTCTTGTCGTATTCTTCCTTGTGACCGGGACACGGATGGGTTGTCGACGTGAGATCCAGCTCAATTCCACCTTGGCATGTCGTTAGGGGGATTCGTCGGTACCCGGTGATTTCGTAGTATTCGTCCAGCCCTGGATTGGCCTTACAGACTGCCTCGGGATCGGGCTTCTCCAATCCCGCCACGAGATCGCATGATTGATCCGACCTCCGTTCGTAGTTGTAGTCGCATTCGAAGTCCGCTCGGGTGCAGGTGCAATTCCGCGCAATGTTGTGCAAGTGTTCGATCTTGCGTCCGTTGTAGCATTTGCTCTCCGGCTTCTTCCGGTGGTACTGAGCCACATGTCCGAAGAGGCAGTCATCGTCCGACAGTGGGTGCTTCGGGGTCCACAGCGTATAGTCCGAACCTTCGGCCTCCGGGTGCTCTTCGTCGAGTTTGCATTGTTTGCTTCTCTCATTTAGCCCGCTGAAGTCGAGGTTGATTGTCGCGATCTTGCTGCCAATCTTTCCCCAGAGCAAAAAGTTCCGACTGGTATCGCTTGGCACGGTGGTGATGTCTTCGACATTCATGGTCTTGCCGAACTTGTGCTCCTTCCACGTCTCGCCCTCATCGAGTGAGTACCGGACGAAATCGGTGGGCTCATCTTCCTTGACAATCACAATGATGGAGCCTTGATCGCCGTATTCCCACATCCAATTGCCTTCGGCCGCGAAATGCCAATTGACTCCTCCATCTCTGGTGATGAAGGTATTTGCATCTTGCTTGTGGCCGAGAGAATGACCGACATTTCCAGTTGCAATCATCAAGCCAACGGCGCTCGGAGAACTAAAGGTGTCGCGGGGGTCCTTTCGTTCGGTATATCCATGAAGGTGCAAAGCGCAGTCGCCTTGCCCTGGCGTGCATTCGTATTTGAAATTGTTGTCTCGTGGAGATTGCACCTGCTGGAGGAGAGCCCAGTCCGCGCCGTCGTTGTGGGTGATCATAGTCTGCAGCTTCTTTGAGCTCCCTGCATCCGTTTCTTTGGGGTTGCCAACGACATTGATAATAGCCACGCCTTCAAGACCCTGCATCTTCTCAAAATCCACGTATCCCGCTCCATTCCTATTCACGTGAGATTGAGAGAGAACGTACGACGTTCCGTTGCTGTTGCTCTTGATGATGCTTCCGTATTCCTGGCCGTCGACGCTGTTCACGGTGACGTGCAAGAAGACAGCATGCGTGCTGGAATCCAACACAGTGTACGCCCGTTGGTGGTCGACCTGGAAATTCTTGGGGAACTGTGCATCTGCGAAGCGCTCGCCGTCGATGCTGGTGTCCACCCTGAGGGATTCCTGCTCCTTGTCCCGCACGGCCACCACGATATACTCTTCCATTGTTGCAAAATTTATGACGTTGCGCTTGAGCTCCTTCTTATGAGCGAACCAATCCTCACTGCTCAAGAGCAGAAGAGGAGACTCTTCGTCATCTTCGTTCTCATTCTGCTCGCAGTACACCAGTTGATCTGACCTTCCTTGATCTTCCATGTACACGAACTGGCACTTTCGTACAGCGCTAAGCAAAGACTTCCAATCTTTACCGTTGTTCTGGGAAGTCTGGGCGACTGTACCACCGTCTTCGGCGCCAGTCCAGATAAGCCAGTCGGGTTGCGAAGGGTGGAATGACAATACTTGGACGCCCTTCTGATTTGGGTCCGTCTTCGTCTCGAAGCTATGAAAGTCCTTGGCGCCATCCTTGGAGTAGAACACCTTCTTGCTTGGAGTAATCAGGAACACCCTTTCGTTGATGTACTGATGTGGGTAGATCGCCAGAATCTCCTCCTTGTTAAGTTCATCGGGCTTCATCCATGACTTGCCATGGTCATGGGTCTTCCATACTTCCCGCCTGTCAGTACGCATGATGATGGTCTCGTCGTCACCAGTGTTGGTATGGGTCCGTTCCAGATAATAGTACTCCACAAACTTGTCACCAGGAAAATCTGTGATCTCAGTGCTGATCTCGCCGCTTGGAGGTGGCGCCTTCGTGGCACTACATTCACGTTCGACCTCTTCGGCGAGATTCTCGCCACCCTCGCAGTCGTTTCCTGGTATCAATCGGTAGCCGGACGTCCCTTTGAAGGTCTTTTCACCGCCCTCACAAGCACCATCAGGTGGAATAATGGGACGACCTTCGGCCTGAACACACTTGCCATCGTCATCGCGTACGAAGTTATAGTCGCACTCGAAATCCTTCTTGGTGCACTTGCACGTCTCTCGATCCTCTTCAGGGTCTTCGAATTCCTCGGACACGACTAAGCACTCGGCATCAGCCTTTCTGCGAAGAAAGAACTGCTTGTGGCCCATAATGCAAGTCGCCTTGCCATCATCGTCGACTCTCGCGGGCCACTTCTCGAGGTCGTCCTTTTTGCATTTCTTCTCGTGTAGCCCGTCGAAATCGAGAGCAAAAGTCCTGTGCTTCGTCTTTCCACCACCGCCCTCAGTAGCTACCAGCAAGAACTTCAGAGAAGTCGAATCGGGTGTCGTTGTGAGCGCGATTGGTTTGATCTTTTCATCCAGCTTCAGCTCGTCCCAGTCTTTGCCGTGGTTGAGGGACCACTTGATAGTCTTGGTTTCTCCATCCTCAACAGCGACCAGAATGGATCCTTGTGCGCCAAATTCATAGATGTGAGGCTTCTCCAAGGCCCGTTTCCAAGTGAGGCCAGCATCGTCCGACACGTACAGATCGCCTTCATCGTAGCTGTTGAGATGCTTGCCCGTGTTACCAACTCCCATGACAAGGCCAGGCGCTGGACTGCTGAAGATTCGACCAATGTTACGCTGCTTGGTGACTGAGTGAAGATGAAGGTCCTTGTCTCCCGCCTTCATTGATTCCCATGTCCTCCCATCGTCAAATGAGATCTTGGAAACAATCTTCTTCTCTGCCATCCATTTACGCTCGACCTCCTCCCAGTTGTCCACGACGTTCACCAGCACGATTCCTTGGATGTTGGACACCTTTTCGAAATCGACGAACCCGTGCGAGTTGCGGTTGGTGTGTTCGATGTTCCTCGTGAAGAAAGTACCGTTGCTGTTCGAAGTAAGGAGGACACCCATGGCACTCGAGGGCGATGTTGTCATGATGTCGACTTGCATGCTGTAATTCGTGCTCTCCAACAGTGTGTAGGCATTCTCTTCCAGCTTGTGCTCCCCAAACTCGGCGCGGTGCCATGCTTTAGTATCGTCCGTGACATACATGGCCATTTCAGTTGTCTTGTCACCCTTTGCAGCAAATACAATGTACTTCTTGACCGACGCAATGTTGGTGACTCCTTCAACAGTCCTTCCATCGCTCACAGTGACTTCTGTCGTGTGGTCCTTGAAGAAGTCGTCGGAATAAACGACTCGATAGCTGGGCGACAGACCCGAGAATTTCCCCTTGGCCATGCACAGTATCCGATCGTTGTCAAGGTCCTTGTCCCCGGTGGTGAAGATGTCGCTGCTCTTTGCCCATAGACAATTGATCACATCTTCGTCCAGTCGTTCGGGCTCTGTCTCAAACCCATCGGTGGTGTAATAGACTGAGCTGTCACAGAAGAAGAAGCCTTTACATTTTTCGGCATGGAAAAGCATGCGTTTCGGATCGGAGGCGTGGAAGGCGATGCCAGGGTGTGATAGGGACGGGTTCTCCTCAGCTGTAAACTTCTTCCAGGTCTCGCCCCGATCATGCGTGATCCAATGTGTCTTTTTCCGTCCCAGTATAACGGCAGTCTTCTTGTCGTATGGATGCTTCAACATCTCCAACACCTCCTCGTCCTTAACGCCATCCAGCTTCTTCCACTTGAAGCCTCCATCGTCGGATCGCCACGCGGTTGCGGTGTCGTGTACGGTCGTAATTATAACGTCGCTGTCCTCGAAATACAGGATGTTCATGGGCTGATCATCAAAAGTGGTTGCTTCGAGATCAGGCTTATCTTTCTTCGCCAGCGCCTGAAGGCTGAGCAGGCTGAACAGCACTGCCAGCAACAGGCGGAGGTGTCGCATGGTGGAGGTTACCGGATGAGCAGCAGAATGGTGGGGGAATATACAGCTGCAACCATCGGGAATGTTGGTGCAGCAGTGAAGTTGTGGTGGTGATGATGAGGTCGGAGTCGTTGGCGACAGGCGGCAACTCACGTCCAAGCTCAAGGTGGCTTGTTTCGTGGCAGCGCATCCCCGTCACAAGCACGTGAGACTTCCGCGGCCTCCTTCCTTCACGCTAGTGATATCGACCGCATCTCACATCTGAACGTCTCCATCTACACCTTGATCTGCTCACCCATCTGCTTTGTCTTCCAGCACGCGGCCAGAGATGGTAATCTGAATGAATCACAGCAATGGCCGCTGCTCATGATCACCTCATGGTGCTAGAGGCCCCTGCCATTCATCCACCAAAGATGTACAACCTTCGCTATGGAGCCCCTGCCGCTTGATGTGATCACTCATGGGCGAAAGATAGTTAGTTCAAGCGGAGTAAAAGCCAAGATGTTGCATTTGACAGCTTTGTAACTGAACGTTCTGAAGAAGTTTCACATTGATGCGAATAGCGTGTCAAGAGCCAACATGGCCACCACTGCATCCCTTCGATGGCCCAGTCTGGGTTCCAATTGCATCCTCACATATCCTGCCACTATCCCGCCACAGTTGCACTGGTCCGATCATCCGAACATCTGCACCAGCAAGCCCCGGAGCAAAAGGTTGTGCTTGGCCTTCTTCAGGGGAAAGATCTTGCCGGTCCGCTTCGAGTAGTTGCGCAGGTTGTTGAGCGATGCACGGCGAGGGACAGCAAGACCGTCTCTCTTCGCATCGATAAAGTCGAAGATGTTGACCCAGACGCCCTTCAAGTTCTATTCTGGCATCAGCATTGTTCTTCGAGTTACAGACTGGCTCGCGTTACGAACCTTCTTGCACTGGATGATGGACTTGCCTTCCGGCTCGCCCAGGTCACGGCAAAGAGCCTGCCATGCCTCGAGGCTGTCCGCGTCGCTGCCGTAGAAAGTTTCGAATTGCTTGAGGTATTCGTTGATCTTGGCCTCTCGCTCCACCTTCTTCTGCTCGTGGCTCTTGTTGTCGCCCTTGCCGGCCATGTTGACGACACTATCGCAGCCTATGGTGGTCAGTATCAAAAGCGTGTCAAACATTGCTTCTAGCTTATCCTTCTTACTCTATCGTGAACACAGGATCGCTGCAGAAGTTGTCTTGAAGGCGTTCGCGCTTGTCTAGATGCGAAATGTGACAGGGCGCAGGCTGGAGGTGAGGTTATGTCGCAGCGTTTGCAGCGTCACTTGAGCTGAGGCAGGCACGCGGCGACCTACAAACGCGGTCTTCCGTATGAAAACAACATGACAGACAAAATTCAGTACGACGCGGTGTTGGGTAGGTGTCGTGCCTTCCCTAATTGCCAGTATTGCTGATTGTGGTGAAGAACATGTGAAAGCCAAGACCAATCACATGAAAGTTTGTACCAAGTCCTTCTTCTCGCGGAAAGAGCGTTCGACGATGGATCTCAGGCGAAGTTGGAACTACGGAATGAGGAAAGCTTCAAGGAGATGCTCAGGCACGTCGTCAGATTGCAAACTCGAATCCTACGCTAAGGCAATCGTGGTGCTCCTGTATGGCACAACCGACACGTTCTGTACCAATCCATACTCCTGCTCCTTCGGCTCTGGGCCAAGCCAAAGGGTTCCCGAAGACTTCACATCTTTCCAGATCGTTCTCAGCACATTACTCAGCGTAGTCCCAACAACGATCTCGACCTCATTGGTACCGTTCGTGAGGAAAGCCCCGATGTCAGCAGTTGCATTGGTGGGATCAAGAGGTGGCAATTGCTGGCCATTGACCCACGCTCTCGCCGTATTTACAATAGCTCCCATATGCAGCATTGCTCCATCTGCAGTACCATTGACAGGTGGCCAGTCGAAAGATGTAGAATAGAATCCACGCCCGGACACGTTTCGTAGCTCCTCCGAGATCGCGTTCCAAGGCTGAAGCGAGGTGATGTTGTACGTAGAGTTAGAAAGAGACGGCTTGGTCTGATCCTTCTCCAAATCAGCTGGCGGGTTCCATGCCTCTACGATCAAGGTCCAGTTCGTGAGCTGGACTGGTGCCGCGGGGATTGGCAAAGAGATAGTCGTCCCGTTGGAGAGCAGGACAGGCTGCGAAGCGTTTCCTGCTTTGATGCTCATCATGCTGCCATCAGACATGGAAGCGTTGAAAGTCTCTGGGGGCAACGAAATTGCATGACTGGACGCACCGCCTGTCTCGTTGTGATGGAAGGCGATGATCGTGCTCTGGTTGCCCGCTAGCGTCAAGGAGACGGTAGTCGAGCCGTTGCTTTGTTGATAGGCAGCGATGGGGCTGATAACACCAGTCCAAGCGTCGTAGGAAAAGGGCAATCCCGTCGTCTCGAACGTAATCGAGCCCGTCGAGAATCCCTCACCAAGCTCACTGTCCCAGCCATCGTTGTAAACGAAGACATAGGTGGTCGACGTGTTCTTATCCTCCCGCCAATAAGTATACCAAGTTCTATCGGTAGCCGTTCTCGTACGCGGCATGATGTTCAGTGCCATTAGAGAAGCCGCCAGGTTGTCGTACGGTACGAAATGGACATTGGGAAGCTCAGTGATTGATGCCAGCGCAGATCGAACATACTCTGTGCCACTGATATTGTATCCGGTCAGGTTTTGAGGTAAACCGCCAGAGAAGACAATCGGCAATCCTTCGTTAGCATATTGAACCAGCCTTGCGACTCCTGGAACTGTGAGCGTATCGTTGGCTCGAACGATCATCGCCTTGAAAGCCTGGCGTTCCGGTGCGAAGATTGCGTCTCGTACATAGGCCTCCGGCAGATCAAAGTTGGACGGCGTGAGGTACTCATAAGAAAACCCGGCTTCCTGCAAAAGAGAAGGACCCAAGGTTAGCAAGTGTCTTAGACATAGTAGCATGGCATCTATCCTTCGCTTCTTACCTGTAGATCGTTCGGCAGATATGACTGTTCTACCTCGTAGTAGTCGTTTCGCTTAAGCCAGAAGACCAGGTCCATCTTCGGGATCCCACTTTGTGCTAGGAATTGCGTCCTAGCTGTCCACTCCATGAAATCCGAATAGAATTGCCACGTGGGCTGACGTGGTCCGTGCATGTTGGAAAATCGATAGGTGAATGTAGTGTAGCCTGCCAACCGATCCCGTCAGAATCAAACATGCCCATTAGCGAATCCCAACGTTTATTACTCACCTGGCCAAGAAGAATTTGGGTACGCGCCCGAATATGGGTATCCGTGATAGACGAACTGGTTGACGGAGCCGACAATGCTGCGCTTAACGTCCCAGATCAGCTCCGGCATGGTCTGTTCATAGACTTCTTCCTAACAACGAGAACTAGCATCAGTGCATGTCTTAGATGAGGTGTTAGGTATGGACTTACTCTTTGAGCACCAAGCTCTGATGAAATGATTCGTTTACCCGCCACTGCGACTTGATTAGCCACCCTTCGACTTCTTGTCCGTTGTCTCCCAGAACTCACGGTTTGCTGGGCCAGCGAATTGCCGGTAAGCGTCTATAACGTGATTGAAGCCGAGAGATTCGCACTCCGGACCGTCAACTTGGCAGAAGGTCAGCATATGTCTCAGACATGAAGCGGCATGCCTTTTGTCCTTAAGACTTACCAGCAGGAATGTTCTCTAGCATGTCCATTGGCAAATTATACCCAACCTGAGCAGAAAAGCCGCATTCCAGGGAGTCCATCGACCAGTTGGTAAGCGTTTCAAGATAGACACGATTGAGAAGGGTCAAAGCTTGCCAGTAGTCGTTGACATGACTCTGGCCTTCATCGTCCTCATCTGTGTAGTAATGGTCCGGCGAAGCGAGAGGCCCGTTTGCTTCTGTATTGTAGGAGTAGACAAGTGGAAGGTACTTGTTGAGGTCGTATCCCGCATTGGCTTTGAAAGTCTCCAGCAGCTTCGGTGTCCACCAGAGCAAAGTTCCAGCCCCTATTTCCATGGAGTCTTCCCAAGCGTAATTACCAACATCCTTTATTAGCTGCCGTGTGTCGTCATCGAGAATATACTGCTCCCAGAAGTCTGTGATCAATTTCGCGCCCAGGGCAGAAAAGTGATCTACGACTCGAGACCCGTTCTGGACAAAGCTCTCCACGGGGGATTGCGGCACTGTGGTATTGAGATCGAGGGGAGACGCTTGCTCCAGGTATGCCGAGTGGGCCTCATAGTACGCAAAGACCGTATACGCGATGCCTTCCACATCAGATGGAAAGCTCAAGTTCAGACGGCCGTCGGAGTCCACTTGACCGGAGACATCCTCAAGAGACGATGCCGAGAGTGTGTTACGAGACCCATTGTAGTAAATAGGTCCTCTCCAACCTGGAGAAGCCGAGTAGTTCGCAAATTCCGTAGCCGTGACAAGGCCGGTAGAAGCGGACACGAACCGTCCCTTTCCCCAACCCGGCAGGACATCGTTGAAGGTACCTCCGATTGGGACGGATACGTTGTAAGGCCAGAGTGTCCACATCACACCTTCGTCTTCTGGCATCGCTGGAACGCCTGCTCCTTGATTTGGACCCACTGCAAAGTCCATGATCATCCCCAGATCCTTGGTTGCTCGCAGTGCCACTGAACGCAGCTGTCAGCATCTTTCAGACACTAGATTTATGCGAGATCTCTCACCATTCTGTAGTGCCTTCCAGGCTTCTGTTCCCCAGCCGTACTTCGTCCAATCTGTTGGAACGGGCCCGCCTTCACTGATGAAACTGGGGTAATTGCCATACAAGTAATACCCCAGTAGTTCCAATCCACCAGCTCCCACGTCCTTGGCCTTTTTGAAGTCATCTGCCACAACATCGAGATCGACCGAGGCGTCTGGAATCCAATACCGGAACCGGGGCTGAGACGAACGTGTCAGAACATTGTAAACTGCGTCTTGTGTTCGTTGTACTCACTCGCACGAATGCTGATGGATTTTCGAAGGTGCCATAGTCGATGCCGGAATTCACCTGGTCATTGGTATTGAGGGCAAGACTGGTGGTTGCCAGTATTGACCACAAAGACAGCAATCTAGACACCATTTTGCGGAATAGAGCAGTCTAGCTCGTTGCACAGGACGGCTCGAAGAGTCGCCATGGCGATTGACAATTTATACGCAGACCAACTCTCACTTTCTGCCATGCACGTCGATGCACCGACGTCAAGTACCATTGCCATGCTCGAGCGGGCTTTTGCGGGGACTCCAGGAAAGTGTGGAGGAGCTTGGCCAAGAGCAGAATGGTTCCTGAAGATCGTTACGGGAAAACGATGATGAAGGCAAATGGCCCCTCGGCCTTTCGGTACAAAGCTGAGCGACATGAAAGATGTCAGTCTATCGTTGCTCGAGTTGCTCGGCGGCTCATCGTTCAGTCGTATAACCGGCAGTGCGAAGATGATTTGTGATCTTGGCTCGCAGTTCTTGCAGATGCTTGTATAGCACAAGTATTTCTCCGGCTTCTCAGTCAGCGCTCAAGTCAAGTATATACATCTCGACTGTTTCACGCCCGGAGTATTCGAGGTTTCCAGAAGGACATGCTATGGTACCAAGACAGACTGTCTTCTGTGCTCGGGTCAAATTGGAAGGTCCTTCCAGCGATCCCCGACTCTCTCACCCAACGTTAAAGCGTGACAAGTTGTCCAAGAGCTTCGTATCATGCGGTCATCCGGAGAGACCTTTCATTCCAGTTCGACCAGAGGACGGAGCTCAGTGACTTTGATCATGCTTAGGCCCGCAGATCTAAATCGTACTGACCTCCAATTCCCCATGGCCATATCCTGTCCGAAGGTGGATATACAGCCTACAAGGTGGAGATGTACTCAAAGATTTGAAGATCGTTCCTCAGATCGAGGGCAGACAGGTGTTCATTCATGACCCAGAGATCCAGCGTGTCTGAAGCAAGATGATTTGACTCTCAACTGGAGCAAAGTCCCCGCAGCTGTGATAGCCGCCAAAGGAGAACAGCAGAGCAGCGACAGCAATGCCTTTACACGACGCTTTGCCAACGGATGTACATTCGATTCCCGAAGTTTAGATCGTTCTATCGACTCTGGTAAGGCAGAATGTTAGCCAAGATAGCTTCGCCAACATCGAACCGGAGCAATAATTCGTGTGCGACTGGACGTCCATGGTGAGCACCCATTCGGATCGTGCCACCGGGCCAGGAAAGTGCATCCTTACTCTTGGCGTAGTCATCGTCTCGAATTCAAGAAGTTGTGGCTGCCTCTGACAGAAGAAAACTTCGGTAGCTCCAAGGGACGGCCAATGAACAAGCAAAAGCTGAACTGCAATGCAGCACTTCGAGGCAGTCACCGCTTCTCCCAGCACTGTACCGGAGTTGTGAGATGAGTTTGGAGCTGGCAGGAGTTCATGCATCCTGCAGCCGACTCATCCCGTCGGAACGCATGCAGCTTTCTCTCCGTCCGCTTGTACAGTGATTGAACTCCCAGTGCATGTTGAGGAACTTCTGTTATGAGTTCTCACATGAGTTGTTGAGGCCATCTCCTTTCTCACAGAGGGCCAGCCATGCTAGAGCCAAGGAACATCTCCCGGAAAACTCGACCGAACATCCGCAACAAGGGGCCCGAAAGTCTTCAAGGTGCCACAAATCCAGCCACCAGATATCCATTGTCGAGGCAACACGGGTGAGGAGCAGCTCAAAATTCGCAGTGCGTTTGTTGTGTTGTTTTTTGTCGCACGAAAGAGGTCCTGTGTCACTTTCGTGATGCGGTGCAATAGTCGACATCCTGGCCATACTATGGCGTGGTCCTCGAATCAACAACCACGTTTCATCAATAGCACCCTGCGTGGTGCGTTAGTGCAATGCCGTCCCATGTAGATTGTCCAGTTTGGGGAGCGAACATTCCCGCGTCGCCACCTGTTCCGAAAAGGCCAGCGGACATTGCAAGAACTGTAGTTTGTTTGAGCTGCGCGGGATTGAATACAGGGCGTCTTGTGCATACGGGAATGTACCGCCCGTGCCGGTAAGACGCTTTTCCAAAGAGAGGGATGATTTGCAGGCATATTCGCTGTAGCCGGCCCAATCGGATGAATACTGACTTACTGGGGTTTGCGACTTCATCTCATGTTAATAGTATAGGCTGTATATGCCCTATTGTAAGGTGTTGTTAATTTAGCTACTATAGAGACTATATATATACTTCTTCTTAACACGTAAGTAGCGACTAGTAAGTAAATAACTTCTACTTATTAATTAGTAGCGAGTTAGACCTCCTTCTACCTTAATAACTACCTTAATTCGGTCTAGTATAGAGCGAACTAGTAACTCTATATACTACTCTATTATAAGCTTATTCTATACCTATAGTACTAGTCTACGAAGGTACTCGACGTCCGTAACTTAGTAATAGTTATTAATATAATACTTAACCCTTAAGAAGTAGTTCTCGATAGGATTAAGGTCTAGAGAGCTAGCTAGCTATAGTAGTAGATAGACACTAGCCTAAGCGAAGGAATCCTTCGTATAGTAAGCGATATAAGGGCTAGCGTTATCGTATATAAAGATAGCGTAATAAAGGTACCTTAGAGCTAGATAGGGCGTGTTAAAGGCCGTTATAGCGTCTAGTAGCTCGTCGTTAACACGCTAGTATTTAGTAACGGCTAAGGGTAAGATATTATTAGTATATATCTACCTATTAATCTTATACTAGTCTAGTAGTCTAGCCTATCGCTACCGCTCTACTATCGTTATATTAGAGCTTCTATATATCTGTTTAGGCTAGATAAAGTATAGTCCTCGTCTATACTAGCCGCTAATAAAGCTAGTAAATATATTACTAAAGCTACCGCTACTCTAGAAGCTAGTAGTAAGGTAGGTAATATCGAAGGCTTCGTCTAGAAGGCGTGTAACGAGGATTCGCTAATAGCCGTATCGCTTATTAACTAAGAACTCGTCGCTCTAGGTATATTAATACTAGTCTTTAAACTACTAGTCCTCGTAGAGTAGCGTAAACTATAGCTAAGCCTACTTCTTTATTATAGTAAGCTATAGCTTCCTTCGAGTAATATAGCGGTTATAGCCTATCTCTTAAAGTGCCCTTTTAAGCGTCGTAATCGTTAGATTAAGCTCTAAGGCGTACTAGAGCGAGCGATATAGTATACGGCGGGCGGCTATAGAGCGCAAGAGGGTATTACAAATATATAGATAGCTTAGTAAGTCGAGAATTAGATTAATAGGTAGGCGATTATAGGTAATACGTAACCTTCTTAGAGTATATACCTCGCAAGTAATCTTTAATACTATACTAATTCTTAGGCTAGTCTATATCGCTATATTACTAATACGCTATCGTAGCTTATAAAATAATACCTTAACGGTCTAGCGGGTACTATATAGGACGCTAGTACGCCTAAACTAGCCTACTTTACTAGTAAACGTAATTAAGTTATCGACTTCTTCGCGATTACGACGAGCGATCGCTTCCTTATTAACTTCTACCTCTTTAATAGCCGCTAGCGGCTTGTCTTCCTCTTCCTCGATATCCTTATTATTAGCGTCGCTTCCGCTATTACTAGTATTACTATTAGCTATTAGATTCGTTACCTAGCTAATCCTAGCTATAATTATAGGCTCCGAGTCGAAATCGAGGTCTATTAATAGTATCGACTACGCTAGCGGCGTATAAGGAGCTAGAGAAGCTAGATAAGTCTCTAACCCTTTTAGCTCTATTAATATTATATTATATAGTGTCTAAAGGCGACTATAGTACCTACGTCTACTATAGCGGGTATAGTACTAGTCGCTATATATATATAGTATTCTAAAGTGCTTACTAGACTAATATACTTAGTATATAGTATAGCTCTTTAAGAGTAATTAGGTACTAACTATATCCGTTAATAGAGCGCTCGAGGTTAGCCTTAAAGGTAGGCTCGATTTCCTTATAAAAGATCTTAATTAGGTTCTTATTAGGATAGTAGTATAGCTAGTCCTTCTATATTATACTCTCTACTAACGATTTTGTAGGCATTTAATACCTCTAAACGACGCCCTATATACCCTACTCCTACCTTCCTTCTACTCGCTCTCTTAAGCTACCTTATTATTAGAAACTAGCTCTTTTATTATTAAATCCCTAATTAACAACTTTAAGAACTCCTCTAGCACTACTAACGTTACGAATTTAGCTATAAAGAGTATAGTTTTAAGGATTAATAAGGTTAAAGAGAAGATTAAGAAGGTCTATAAGTAGGAGGAAGAGATACTAGCCGCTATAATCGAAGATAGACACGTTAAAACGCGATCTAGAGGGCATTGTTTACAAAGCCTAACTCGTATAGGCCCGATATTAACACCATATCACGTGCGGGAATGGACGAATTACAGACACCCGACGATTAGGGATAAACCATGGAAATTACTGCCAAAACGAGCCTAATCTCCCAATCCTTCAGGGCGGCACGGGCGGCACATTCCCGTATGCACAAGACGCCCTGTAGACCTGCGACAAACCGGCGTTCCTGATCCGCCGTGAAAGGCAGTTGGGGAAGAGGTGAGGTGCGTGAAAGACAGGAGAAGGTTCGAATCGAAGAGCTTATGATCAGCGCCGGGCGCTGTGACTGGCTCGCTTGACCGGGATCAGATGCTAGCGCCGCCATGAAACCTTAGCGCGTCGAGATTCACATGCAAGGGATGGAGACGCCCAGCCGGCCATGAACCACGAGTGACGACTTCAAAACCCTTCGCCCACTGCATTCCAGTGACCAACCTTCTCTTCACGTCCCTCCAAGTTTGCAGCTTTTCAGCCACAGTCGTTACAAAAATCGCCTTGCTTCGTTCGCTCTTCAGAACACTCATTGCGACTTTTCCGCACCACCAATACACCGACCTCGACTTCTTCTAATACCAAACGACAACATGCGCTCCGCCGTTCTTGTCATCGCCGCCGCCGGCAGCGCCATTGCCGTCGCTGGCAATGCCGCCAACTTCAACCGCGACACCGTCCCTCAAGGCTACTCCTCTGTTCCCGCTGGCGTGGTCTCTCAGATAGATGATGGTTCGTACTCCCTCGAGGTTCTGGTCGTGGACTCGACACTGACTTTGCTTCCACAGGACAAGTGCAGGCTCCAACGGGCTCGTACGCACCACCAACCTACCCCACCACGGCTCCGGTCGAGACCACGACTCCTGTCGAGACTTCCCCAGTCGAGACTTCGGAGACCAGCGTCCCGGCCTCTGCACCACCAGCCTATACTCCGCCAGCACCAGTCAGCTCCGAGTCAAGCATCCCAGCCTCCGCTCCACCGGCCTACACTCCACCAGCTCCAGTCAGCTCCGAAGAGTCACCAGTCTCCAGCGCCGAGGTCCCTCCAGTCTCAAACGCGACTACGCCTCCCGCTCCTCCCGCCTACACCACTCCAGTCGTCAGCCCTGTCGCTCCCGCCAACTCTACCGCACCATACCCGACTACTGCCGGCAACAGCACGGTCCTCGCGACCTCGACCGCTGGCACCACCTTGACCACCGAAGTTCCCAGCTCCACCGAGGCCGGTCCTGTGGGTGGATCTGCCACCGAGTCCGTCCCCGCCGAGACTCAGTCCGTGAGTGCGGCTGGTGCAGTCCGTGTCGGTACGGGCATGTTCGGCGCCGCCATTGTCGGGCTCTTCGCTCTGCTTGTCTAAAATGGATGGCTGATTACACTGGAGTCAACGGATTCTAATATGCGGGTTGGATGGCAACGGGATTGGGTTCAGCTTGCTTTGTAATGACGTACATGGCCTGCTCATAGATGGGCGTACACGAAAGCGATTGTGAATTAGAGCATAGCAAATGAGAAATGATGACCTACTAGAACTGTGTTCCTTTCCTGTCCACCTTGACTCCACGGCTGAAGCATCGGTCTGATGGCAGTGAGGTTGTCAAATCCACCAGTCGAAGAACGTAAGCGGGTTGCAGTGTGTTCGGTTGAGAGGGTCCGTTCCGCAAGGGCCGAATGCAAGAAGTCCAGCTGAATCGTCTACCTGCGGTGGTCCGTCAAGATGGCAGTATGTACTCAGCGATCTTCAACTTGGTCGCAAAGGAACAAGAGTGTAGCAAGCCCCTCAAGAGCATGGGCTATTGCACCGATTTCGAGAGAGCTGGTCTTCCAATTTGAGTAGAAGCAGGAGGGTAACGTTCGTGGCGGAAGTGGGCATGACAAGTTTTGCGTGTGGAAGTCGAGAATTGGTCCTGGGCATAAGCTACAATCTTCGGACAGGCGCAAGCGAAACTCCTCATTGAGACGGATGTCGGCGTTTCGGGGGCCTGAAATGAGGTAAAATCGTTGGTTTTCACATGTCATTTGGATCCCCTCATCGACGGTGTTGTTCCTGCTCATTCAATGTCGTCGTCTGCGCGAAAGGAGTACGTGCTTTTTTCGAGGCTGTTCTCCGCCCGGGCCGAGGACCATGTAAGACCACGTGTGGTCGTTCCACCGCTTTCACTCGCGGAATTTCTGCCCGGTACATTCGAATTCAAGATACGGGGGTCAATTGTTCCCAGAATTGAGACAAACGAAATTTTCCCTCCCATAGTGCCTTGGAGATTTGCCGTGGTTGGTGACCGAATGGAGGTGAGGTTCTGGACATACAGCACATCGTCCCGCCAGCTTCTTCGGAAAACAAGAGCTTTTTGGGCCCGCAAGAATCAGATGAAAGGGTACCACCTTGGGAAGCACCTAGTCAATAGAGTAGCTCGTGGAGTGTGGGTCGACCTAGTCGGCAGGGTGCGTTGGTGAGAACCACTCGAACGGCAAGCGGCGATGGGTCTGTATGTACCCTGCATCCTCGTCGTGGCAAATTCTCACATGCTGACCATGCCCACGAAACTGTCGCCGTCGAAGTGGCGTAAATAAATGGCGACAGTGGACAACGTAAGCTCCGACAGGCCGATCTGAAGGAAGAATGCCGTCTTGTGTTCCAGCATGAGAATGTGAACGTGTGAGAATGAGTGGCCGCCGGAAGACCCATGTATCTGTTAGGTGAGAAGCCCGCTCTCTTGCCACCATCCCGCGTGGAGCTGGTGATCCGCTGGCTGTCTCCACGTTCAAGCGTTCAATCTGCTGTCAAATCGACCAGGTGGGCGTAGTCATCGCTGCTTTAGCCCGGAAGGCTTGCGAAGGTGAGGATGACAAGACGTTGAAATAACATTGTTAGGTTCATATTCCAAGCGCTCACAAGCTTTCGCGTGTCTGCGTGGCCAAGGTTGATCGAAGCCAAGCGAACGACAGGCGCTGGTGTTGAATGCGCCATCCGCCAAGGCTAGCCAGCCGGTAGGTGAATGAAATGCGCTTGTTCCCGGGAAAGCTCGGCCACAAAGCTATTTAAAACACCGGACATATGCCTCGTCAAGCAGATTCAACCCCCTCGTACGGAGGCATCCATACTCGGTCCTCTCTGCGGCGTCTGACGGGGTAGCATCTCATCAAAGGCGAGTGAAGGAAGTCCTTCAACTGCCCCTCGGAGCCGGACGAAGAGGATGAATAGCGCCGGGCACCTGCGGCGGGAGGATCGACGTGCAGAGCGGGCCTTCTCTCGTCAGCGAATGGCAGTGTCGTATCTTGCACGTGTGTCGGTCTCTGGACCTCACCTCTCTGCTTCTTCAGACTATCTCGAGCCAACGTGCCATAGCGCACAACATGATGGCGCCAAGCATGAAGCGAAAAGCCAAGTTGGGCCCCCGGCGGCGCCTTCTGCGAGTGTCGCTTGCAGGGTGGTATCATGGGTCGAGAGGGTCGATCTAGCAGCTACGACGCGTGCATCCCAGCGTCGGCAAGCATGGCTGGTGGGTTCAGGAAAGCGTTCGCTTGCTCGAGCGGGCGGCGGTTGAGAGAGAAGATTTTTTGGTGCTGCCCGCTGCGATATAAGTCTCCCCTCAACCTTGGACCTGGTAAAACCTCTCCAGATTGGCTGCGTTGGAAAGCCAAAAGCAATCTGCTTACCAGCTTCCCCCGACCGCAGCCTTTCGTCGTCTCCCAGCACCTTCAGAGGTCAGCCTCTCCATTGGCGTACCGCGGGCGTTAGCAATTCCTTGACAGATCCATTCGGAACCTTATCCTCAAGCCATTTGCTGCGAGGCCCTTCCGTCTCATCCGTCATCGACCTGCTGCTGCTCGCCTGCGTCGGCCGTCCCGTCTTCAATCGCATGCTGTGCCTTCGAGCTGCGGCCATTCATCGCTCGCCCGCGACAACGTGGACATCCTGAGTCTCTTCACCGGCAACGAGCAACCGATCCCACGAGACACCCACGCGGCTTCGACAACTGCTCTGGGTTAGAGCCAACGTTGGATCTAGCGGCTCAGTCTCTCGTGCTGAGCTTGAGATCTGCTACAAAGCTTGCAATTTTCCACCCGGACTTCTTCTGGTCTACAAATCCCACCCAACAACGGTGCCCGACAGCTTCCATCCCTATACTGTCACGACAGACTCAAGATGGGTGACAGTTCTATGCGAGACTATGGTCTCGCGGCACCTCACGGCCCAAACATGGGCGGCCAGCATGTCGCTACCGCCAATCTCGCCGACATGAATGAGAGCGAAGATGCCGTCTTTCGCTCTCTCCTGCTACCAGATGATTCCTACGACGAACAAGGCACCTACTGGGCGGATATGAAACTGGGCCAAAAGATCAAATTCATCGGAAAGGTCGACAACGCGGAAGCTGCAAGCGAACTCAAGTCTATTGGCAGGATGATCAAGGCCGATCCCCTCAGCCCAGTCAGCTATTACTTCAGGAACATGGTCATTCCTGGTATGGGTCTGCTTCTCGAAGGGTGAGTCTATCTCGACGAAACGATGACACTCTATGCAATCGAAACTGACTATCGTCCAGTTACGTCCTGTTTTCCATCGGGAACGTCAAGCCTCTCTTTCAATCCGGCTTCAAGAACTGCTGGAAAACGTACGAGGTCTGTAACAAGACCTGGATCCAGGCAGTCGACTACCTCGAAATCGTTGGCATCATCGTTGGTCAGATCCTTGTCGGAATCATTGGCGACTGGCTTGGTCGTCGCTGGGGTCTTATTCAAGACGCCACAATCATGTTCATTGGTCTTCTCATGCTCACTGCGTCATGGGGTGTCACTCTCAGTAAGTGCAAGCGTCTTGGTGCCATCGAACACGCTTCTAACGTATGATTTTCATAGACGGCTGGGTCATCTGCTACGTCTGGTCGCTCTTCTTCTACGGCGTCGGTGTCGGTGGCGAGTATCCTATGACTGCCACTTCTGGTATGGAAAACGCTGTGGGATCTGGAAAGATTTCTACTCGCGAAGACCGTCTTCACCGTGGCCGCAAAGTGACCTCCGCTTTCCTGATGCAGGGCTGGGGCCAATGGTTCAACCAGGTGATCCTGATCCTGCTGCTTTTGATTTTCCACGGTGGGACTAGCTCTCCTCCCTATGGTCAGACCCTCTCGCAGTGGACCTACAGAGTCAGCTTCGCCATCCCGGCCGTTGGAACCCTCTGGCTGGTGTACTACCGCATCTACAAGATGAGATCGGCATCCAAGCAGCTCGATCAAGCCAAGAAGAAGCAGTCCGTCACCGGATACGATGTCAAGTCCTTGAAGATGACGTTCTCCTACTTTGGTGGCCGCGTTCTGGCAACAGCCGGCGCTTGGTATGCTAACGATATCTTCTTTTACGGAAACAAGCTCTTCCAGGCCGAGTTCATCAGCACCATTACCAACTCCGACTCCGTCATGGTCAACTGGCTGTACAACTTGCTCAACGTTGGCGTCGAGCTTGTTGGCTACTACCTCGCCTCTTTCCTCATCGACCACAAGCTTTACGGACGCAAGTGGATGCAGATGATCGGTTTCTTGGGCTGCTTCATCTGCTTCGTCATCCCCGCCTTCGACTACGAATACTACGCCCACGGTGCTGGTGTCAAGAAGTTCATGGCCATGTACTTCATCTCGAGTTTCTTCAACCAGTTCGGACCCAACTGTGTGACCTTCTTGGTCGCTGCCGAAGTCTTCCCAACGCCAGTGCGTGCGTCCGCTCACGGTTTCTCTGCTGCCTGGGGTAAACTGGGTGCTCTCACAGCCGCCGTGCTGTACAACTACATCGACGTACCAACCCGTTTCCTCGTCGTTCCATGGTTCGGTCTGGCAGGAGCTGTCCTTACCTTTGTATGGTTGCCCGACACCACCGGCCTGGATCTCAAGGAGCAAGAACGTCGCTGGGCCTACATCCGTGCCGGCCGTGAAAAGGAGTATCACGGTGTTGCTGTTCACCCTCAGCATTTGTCGCTCTGGGAGAGAATGTTTGGCTTGGCCAAAGCCTACGACGCCGAAAAAGACTATGCTCAGCGCGTGGAAGAGATGCGTGCTGACTGGGAGGCTGCCATGTCTCGTCGTGCCCACGAGAAGGAGAACGAGATGGAGCCCGACGATGACGATGATTGGAGCGCCGAGGTCAGCACTTTCTTCGAACGAACTAGCAGCCAGAAGGGTGGTGCCCCATCGCCTTTCAAGACCGGTGCTGGTGGTGTGAACGGCGGCGTACCCAACGGCAACGGCAACGGTCACCCGAACATTGAGGAAGAAAAAGATCACGAAGTCAACGGCCAGTAAATGACGCTAGATTGACGATTGTCTTGTACATCAGATTGAGCGGGTGGATGCATGATAGATCTATAGTCATGACGGCCTGCATACTACACTGTTTGGTAGATATTTGTAAATTGGACGACTCTGGACAACAAACTATTTCGCAGTCTTGGTCTCGTTGGCCGTGCATCAGGCGAGAGTCGCTTCGTCTGGACCCAGCTGCTGTTCGACTATTGATTTCATCTTCGATTTAGTCGAAGAGCTGATGGGTCAACTGAAGACTAGATGGTGTCACAGCCACCTAAGCTGGTCACGACTTGTGAACTCATTTCAGACATGCTTAATAGGAGCAGGGCGATTTACGCTCGATGCAAAGCCCACAATAATCCCCCGGCCTCTCTTCCAACATTCAATGATGGTTTAATCCCCCACCCTTCCCCTTCTCCCACCCGCGTATACTCTCCTCAATATTCATCCAATACCGCAACCTCACCGCCTCCCTTGCCGCAGTCTCCAAATCACCCTCCCCAAACGCCCGTTCCAGCACCTTCACACTCCCTTCAATCCTCTCATTATTCTCCTCCCTCAAGCCCACCAATTCCTCTTCACTCTCCACCTCCTCAACCGCCTCCCTCGCCTCCATGACCTCCATCAACAGCTCTTTCTCTTCTAATTTCGCGCTCTCGTCCTCAACATCTATCCCAGCTTGTAGAAGCAAATACTGCGCTCGTTTCAAGGGATCTTGCAGTGTTTTGTACGCTTCGTTGATTCGCATTGAGAGGGCTTCGGCGTGGCGTTTGAGGTTTTGGGGCGCGAGGTCTGGGTGGGTTTTTGCTTGGGCTTGGAGGAATTCTTTGCGGAGTTGGCGGAGGTCCGGGGTGAAGGGTGTTTTGGGCGGTGGGCCCGAGGGAAAGGTTTCGGGGAAGAAGGAGTAGTGGGATTGGGGTTGTTGGTCTGGGGAGTTTTCTGATTCAGGGCGCCGGGTGGTGTTGGTAAATGGTCGTGTGGGTTGGCGTGAGGCCTGGCATTTGGCGCAGATGAAGGGTGTGCGTCGGGGCCATGGCTGTGGTATTTCTCGTGTGGTGAGCGCTGCGGCCTGCTTGAGGACTTTTGTTGTGTTCTGTCGCATCTTTGTGGAGGGGGTATGGGATGTTGGAGTGGAGGCGAACTTGCAGCACAAAAGTCGATTCACTTCATCCCGAAGTCGGTCTTAGCTCGCCTGTTTATGACGTCACCGTAAACGTTTCTATTTCCCATGACACTGCGATATGTTTGTCGTCTACACTGATAGAGACTCAACGGAACGGAACTTCTAGAGCTTGAATTGTCCATTTGGAGTTCATCAATAGCAGAACGCTATTCGTACACTGGACCGTCAACGCAAAAGCGCCACCATATCACACAGCTTGTGTCTGGAGACAGCCGTATGACGGGTCTGGAGTCTTCTCCAAATGATAAACTGAGCTGGGTCTACATCTGTCGTTTCTGATCTTCCTATAATAGAGCTTGTCTTCAATTCTGCACCCTCATGTTGGAGCAGCCGCCTGTCTGAAGGCAATGCAACTTCCACTCCTGCATCCACTCCTCAACTGCAAACTGGAGCAAAGATTGCGTGTCTTTGACGGCAAGAGGCGGTAGCGTAGGCGTCGTCTCTGAAGGGAGCAATCCATTCTCGTCCCAATGGTGTACAGCTTCCGGTATCAATATGAAAGGCTCTGATGCGGTACTGTTGCGATGTGGTGCACCAAACTCAAACGCGTGAGGCGTGGCATCCTTCCATGGATCCCAATCGCCGTCGACAATGGCCAGACGCGGGTATGAGATGTCGTAGGCCCCGTACTTGTTGACGATCTCGACGTCTGGTGGTGTGTCGATATTGAAGGCGGCTCGGCAAATATGGCTCTGGTACTCCAGATCCAGAGTACGCGAGATCAAAGGCAGCATATCGCGAGGCGTGTTGCCAGTTTGGAGATATCCCCATTCGGTACAGTACTGGTAAGGCCACGAACGCCAGTCTCCCTCTGCAATGCTATCAAGATCGTAGAAAGTTTGGTTATTTTGCGAGAAGCACTCATCAAGCGTTCCATCGCAAGTCGACAGCTGAGTGAGGTTGTAGTAGCCGATCATGTTCAACATGCGATTCTCAAGAGTCTTGTTGGCTGCGTAGCCGCCTTCTTTGAGGAGATTTGTGACGTTGGCACGCTTGGCTTCCGTATTCGGGTAGAGCACTTCATTGGAAGTGATGTTGTCGCAGTATCTGTAGACCTCGTTCGAAGTCACAGCGGGATCCCAGTTGAGCGATTGCCAGTCTCCGATGCCTAAGAAGCGTTAGAAATTGGTTCGTGACTGAAGAATGCTCGCTGAATTCAACTCACCATTGTTCTCGAGTACGAAGGCGAAGTCTCGATCATCGGTGAGATTGCCAAAGCCAAACGTGGTCTTCAGTTGCTTGGGCAGGGACGTGTCGTTCTTCTTGAGCCAGATGTTGTCCATAACGTGGATCAGCGCTTGCTGAGTCTTGATGCAGTCTTGTGGTCCCTTCTCGGCGATGGTTCTGAAATATGCCCAGTAGTCATAGATGGCCTTGGTGACTCCAGAGCTAGAGATGCTGCCCCAGAAGACGTCGGGGTACTGGACTCGGAGAAAGGCGGAGAATGCACCAGCGTACGAACCACCGTAACTGATCCACGCTGTCGTTCGACTAGTGAGGTCGCAATCCAGCCCAGGAAACTTGATGTTTTGAGCAAAGTAGGCCTCGTCTGCCAAGGCTTGCTCGGTGGTCAAGAAACGGAGGTTCTTGGTCGAGAGATCAGGAACTGGGAAAGACGTTCCATAGTAGCGGTGCTCCAAGATGACTCCAACGCCATTTGTGGCCTTGGCCAGTTGGTAGACGATTCCCTTTTGCAAATAAGGAAGTCGATCGGTACCAGAGGTCTCTCCAGATTGAAGAACTATGACGGGACCGCCAGGCTTGTAGTACGTAGCATCGAACCAGTATCGCAGGGGAAAGGTCCCATTTGAATGTGGCTCGTATTTCGTTTCGTTATGGAAATGATCGATTGGCACCGAGAAGTTGTGAGCGGGATAGAGAAGCTCAGGATCTGTATCATCGCGTTTGACCAATGTAGAGGCTTTTCGCTGCTCGAACTGTAACAGTGCGCTTAGTACTGGTGGCTTCGTCTAAGCTGCAGGTACGGACCTCTTGCGTAGCTTGCTGGATCGACTTTCTCTCGCCCAGACGGATATTGAAGGCATTCGCACACGATACTGCGCATAAGGCAGACGCGGCCAGCTGTAGTAATGGAGCCATTGTAGTGGTCAGGAAGGGGCTGGAAAGAGTCTCGTCCTGGCAGGCAGTGAGGTCGATTTATACGACAGTGACGGCATCGCACTCCAGGCCCATCTGCCACTGCAACAGGAAGGTGCCTCGCCGCAGTGCAACGTTCTCCGTGCGCTCTGCGGCTATCAGTGGGTGACGGTATCGCCGTCTCCACTTCCGCTGCAGCTCATCCGGCTTGTGCCCGGTTGCATTGTGCATCGCAGGACATTTCCAATTTCCATTCCCCTGGCCACAGCAGCAGTTCAAGGTGAACGATTGTGGTGATAGAGGGAGAGAAAGGACGGAGGAGTGAGATTCGCAGTGACAGCCGTTGCCATCCAGCTCATCGCTCGCTGCCGAATCAGAGGAGAGGAGCTGCTGCTGCGCATGCGCCAAACAACTGACCTCCAACCACGTCAACATTCACCACCCCCACTCCAGCGACGACTACAGCGATGCAGCGGTGATATGACAGTGCCCGCAACACCGCCATGGCACGAGTAGCCAGCCCCGACACAGCGTCCCTGCTGTCCACCCACTCGCGACCCAGCACCCTCCAATCCGTGCGCAACACCCCCGTCTTCACGCTCGACACCTTCAGCAGCAAGGACTTCATCGTCAAGGATTTTGTGGAGTCGCTATCAGATTCTACCGTTGGCATCCGAAGATCAGCGCCGACATCCGCGGGATCGAGTGCGCAGGCTAGCCAGGCCTTCGATCCCAAGCCCTTGATCCGGACGTTTGAACATGCGCTGAGCAGGCTAAAGACCCTGAGTGAGGACCTGCAAGAACGGGAAAATGAGCTGAGTGCGAGTGTCAGGAGGGCCGAGGGCCAGCATGACAACAATATCAAATCTCGCGAACAGGAGTTGGAGCGCACGATCGCGTCATTCCACCGCCTCGAGCGGACCCTGGACGGCGATGGGGACGAGGGCGGGAACGCTGCGATGAGAATAGGCGAGCGCCTGGAGGAGCTGGACAGACAGAGACAGCGAGCGCAGGACGCGAAGTTTATCCTTCAGTGCTGGCTGGAAGTCAGCGAGCGAGGGGATCTCTCGAGCCTGGACGATGTGCGAAAGATGGGCGGAGGAGAGGGGAAAGTTCGCTGCGCTCATATAGCGAGACAGCTGCTCAAGATATCACAACGTCTAGACGGCCACTCGGATCCTCAGAATGGCACACCCAAGACCAACGGCGTGCATTTCACGAATGGTGTGAACGAAGTCAATGGCACCGATTCGCCGACCGGCAGTCAACGACGAGCGAAAGGCAACAAGCAGCCACGAGAGATTATCGAGAAGTTCCTAGAGATGCTTGAGAAGGACCTTCTGAAATCCTTCGACGAGTTCTACCGAAGGCAGAATTTCGATGGCATGCGGGAATGCGCTGTCGCGTTGCAAGATTTTGGAGAAGGCAATTCAGTGATCTCGCTTTTTGTCAACCAACATCAGTTCTTCATCGACCGCTCTCAGCTTGTCACGGAAGAGCTGGTTGTAGACAACGAGACCTGGGACCGCCTGGCTGACCCAGACACCGAGCCTCCAGGAGTCGAGCCCAGCTTGCAATCTTTGATCGACGAAGTGAAGGTCGTCGTACAAGAGGAGAGCTTTATCATCAAGCGTGCATTCCCCTACCATGAGGAAGTTCTGGCTCGCTTCCTACAGCGTGTGTTTCAGCAATCCATACAACAGAGGCTTGAGATGGTCCTCAACAAAGCCGACAGCATATCATCCCTAGCGTTCCTCAGATCACTACAAGCTTCGAGGGCTTACATTGCGGCTCTGGTAGAAGATCTGAAAGCCCACGGACTCACAGAGCATCCGGAATTTGTGTCATCGGTGACGGCCGCAATGCTGGACCAGCAACTTGACGAGCTCTTCGTTCCATACTTCACAGGGACGAGCTACATCGAGCGTGAAAAGCGCAACCTTGGGGAACTCTTCGAAGGTCTACTCTTCAAATTCGCCATCTATCATTCGCGAAGGCGGAAAGTTCACGTTCAGACCAATACATACCTCGGGGCTATTTCAGCGCGAAGTAAAGAGTTCATCAGCAGTGCACGCGAAGCGTACATGGAACGGCTAGATAGTGCGGACTTGCAGCCTGGACAGAAAGCCATGCTACTTCGCGTGGCTGGGCTGCATCACAAAGATCAATCTGGCTTGGCTGAGATCGACGTCACCGACGAAGATGGCCAACTGAGCTTGCCATTCACCAAGCGTATGCTAAAATGGTTGGCCGAAGGCGTTGGACGCGGTATTGAGTTGGCCGGCGGTGGCAGCGAAACTCCGAAAGAAATCCGCGAGCTACTTCAGCTGCTTATTGCCAACATGGGCGAAGTCTATCTGGAAACCGCGCTGGACGCTGCGATAGACCATGCTGCGGCTGCTGAATCGAACACAAAATCGGAGCCAGACCTCAGCTACATCATTGATCTGCGGACTGCTGTCAGCGTCCTCCATCTAATGCTCACAACGATCCAGACTCTTCTATTACCGCTCGCCGCGAGCAATCTTACAATCCGCAGAGATTTGGAGAAGCAGACAAGCAACTTCGTGGATCGAATGGAGAGCAAAGTTGATACTGTCCTTCAAAAGACTATTGATGCTGCCCTGGCCTGGACCGCGAAACTGTTGTCCGCACAGAAGAAGACAGATTTCAAGCCGCGCGATGATCACAACATTCAGCTCGATCAGCTCCAGACATCAACTTGCCGATCAATCTTCACCTTCCTTGACAGACTGCATAGCCGTGCGCGGAACGCATTCTCTGGCCGCGTCTTGGAATCTTTCTCGCTCGAGCTTGCCGTTGGGCTACGAACACTGCTCCTCCAGCATTTCAAATCGTACCAGGTGTCGCTGACGGGAGCCCTTGTGGTATCGAAAGACATCACCAAATATATCGAGCTGCTCAAGTCCTGGGAGCTACCTTCGACGTTCGATCCGAGTCTGGAAGTGTTGACGGAGATTGCCAATCTGTTCGTCATTGGACCGGAGGCGCTCAGGGATCGACTCAGGAATTTTGGCACCGGAGCTGGTGGGCTGGCGGGTGTTGAGAAGACCGATCTCAGGCCTTACGTGCTAAAGCGAGAGGATAGTGCAACTGTTGGAGTGCAAGCTGTCTTGCATGCTCTCTGAAGAAAGCAGTTGGAAGGAGGATTGTAACGTTACCTCGATGTAGCAGCAGAGGCAGCCTTGGAGCATCAAAAGGCACTGGAAGCCCACGATGCTACGATAATTGGTATAATCGAAAAGTGTAATATCATGTCTCGTGTTCAGCTCTCCTTCCAATCGTGTTTGTGACCTGTCGTTCCATCCCTTTCGAGAGGAGTCACGGCACCGGGCAGCCGGTTTGGCTTTGCGGCGGGCTGGCCCGCTTCAAGGGAGCCTATTCGGCCTGCAACCTCACCTCTACTAGTAAATGCGCGACAATAAATCCCCGAGCATGCGCACTCCGCTATTGATGGCTATTGATAATCGGTTCTGGGCCTTGTAGGAAACGATTGTCTTCTCGAAATCGTCTTTCCTACCATCTTCGCCAACACCGCAATCCACGCAGTTGCCCGTCCGTTTGTAACCTCGAACGCACAGGAACGACCGACTGGAACTGGAACCTGCCTCGATCTCCGGCCAAAAACATCACAGAGCCTGCCATCGACGGCCAATATGGCACGCGCTCAGAAACGTGTCGCTGTCGAGAAAGCTCCGAGCACACTCATCACGATCGACGAAATCGTCCCGGTCGTTGTGCCAAAGGTACTCCAAGAGGTCGGCAATGGTATGTTGCACCTTGAGAGGCTTTACAGCTTTTAGAACTAGCTATTGACCTAATTTCATTAGCCTACAATCACGTCGAATTGCGCCTCAACGATGTTCAGAACAAGCGCATGCCGATGCTAGAACGACAGATTGCCAGATGCGCGAAGACCGAGGAGATGGAGCCTCGAGTCGAGCATCTCAAGAAACGCCTCGATACAGTGCAATCCAAGGAAACCGAGGTCGAACATCTCTCCACTTCAATACGAAATCTCGAGGCCAGTCATGCCAAAGCCATTGCCACGGCCGATGCCACCGCCACGGAGACCACCGACAGGATCGATGACATTGCTACGCGGGTTGAGCGCCTGGAGGCTGACACTTCAAAATCTAAGCAGAACTCACAATCTGATGGACCTAGCCTATCGAACATCCTCGAGAAGTTAGAGGAGCTGTCTGGTACCGTCAAAAAGCTTCAGGCGGAGAAGGAGGCCGACGCTCGAACCATCCGGAATCTGGAAGAAACCGTGAGCAAACTGTCCAACGATGGATCTCGACAAGCGAATCGCATACAGGACAACACGGAAGGTATCAAGAAGTTGCAAGCGCAACAAAATGAGAAGGCAGACAAAGCTGCTCTTCGGGAATTCGACGAGAGGGTTACAACGCTGGAAGAAGCAAGGGACCTCGATTTGAGCAGCATCGAAACTGCTGTCAAGACCGTGAACGGTTTCAGATCGCAACTCGCCGAGAAAGCGAACAAGATGAAAGTCAGCATCCTCGAACAGAAGGTAACCTTCGTCGAGAAGGGCGACAAGGAGCGAACAGCTGCGATGGATACAGTATCAAAGGACCACAAGAGACTCGAAGATCGTCTCGGCAGCTTGGAGAAGCAGCTCAAGGAGGGGGAAGCCGCATCTCGAAAATCACAGAGCGCGACGGTATCTATCGTTGACGGATTGAAGTCCGCATCTAAGAACCTTGAAAGTCGACTCCAGAAGCTTGAGGCACGACCCTCCATCGGGACTGGCGATCAACATACGAACTCACCTCTCTTCAAGCGACTTAAGGACCTCGAGAGCCGCGATGCGTTTGTCACCCAGACCAACGCCAAATCTCAGGCCTTGCTCAATCGCGTAGAACGCCTAGTCGGAGACGATTCGAAGGCTTTCAAAGCACACACCATGGCACAGGAGCTTGTGCCGCGCGTCCAGCAGTTGGAGGAATTGGGCGCCCAAGCAGTCAAGACTACATCCAACGTGAAAGCTCTTGTCGACCGGCTTGACATGCTAGAGCCACAGGGTGAAGATCTCAGCGCAATGAGTGCAAACATGGAGGCTTTGACAAAGCGGCTGGAAACGGTGGAGGCGCGACACAAGGCGTTGATGAAGCTTGTCACCCAGCCCAAGCAGGATCTCGCAGGAAATGCCTCCGACCGTGCCACTCATCGTCCATCCAGTGCATCGAGTCCAGCGAGAGGCTCGATGGAGATACCGTCAGGGGAACCTTCCTCACAGCGATCGAGGCAAGCGCCCCAAGTCCACCTCAAGAGAAAGGCTCCCATCCAGGAAGATCAACCATCTCAGAAGCGCACGAAGCTCACACCCAAGAATGGCGTGAAGGAAAGCGCCACCGTCCGCCCCGGGAGCCGGAGAAGGGAACCCTCACAGGAGCCAGGGGCGCCCCAGGAGGAGGAAGATGAGTCTGGAGAGGAGGACTCCGACGAGGAGGAGATCGCTCCCCGGCGCACTTCACGACAGGTGAGACCAACAGAGAGAGGATCTCACCTGGGCTTCTTGGATAGGAGGAGCTCATAAAGTCCACATCAAAGTAGCGCAAGGAAACCACATTGCCTTGGCATAATCCTTTCACCTGCCAAGCTCACCTGCTAGAACGAACCGTGTCTCCGTCTCCCTCGCTGTATCCATGCCATTCAAGAGGTGTGTAGCGTACTATTGCTTCCCTGCAAAGCGTTGGAAACCGTCTCCATACACTGTCGACCTTGTCACAATTTGCTCATGTGAACCAAGGACTGCCCCACGCTGCCCCCTCCTTATGAAATAGGCACAGTTAACGGATTCATCACACTACTCCCTCCATCCAAAATCATATTCTGCCCCTGCATATAGCTCGAAAACCCCGAAGCCAAGAACCCTACCGCACGAGCAACTTCGTTCGGCTTTCCCGGCCTCTCCAGACCTATCATCTGCTGCTGGATCTCCTTCGATTGCAGACCAGATGGCGGAAGTTGATCCAGATCCACACCAACATCGATCTGTCCAGGACTGACACAATTGATACGAACCCCCGTGCCTTTCAAACTTGCTACACCAGCTCTGACGACACCCAATGCTGCATGGTTCGTGATGGTGAAGGCTGGGCCCCAGCAGCCGCCGCTGGTGCTTGCTACGCTGGAGACCACGACGATGCTTCCATAGGGCTGGTTCTTGGGGGTTGCGTTTGGGTAGTTGCCCTTGGGAGTGGTCTTTTGCATGGCTGGTGGGGCGTATTTTAGGGCGAAGAATGGCATCATGGAATTGGCTTCGAAGAGCTTGTAGATGTCGGCGGGTGTTGTGTCTGCGATTGTTGGGGGGCCGAGGAGGCCGGAGGATGTGATGAAGACGTCCAATCTGTAGACATCAGCTTTAGGTCTACATGACATTTTGTGTTCTCACTTACCTTCCCCAGGCATTCAAGACATCATCAATGAGCTGCAGAGTGTCTTCTTCATTCGCGAGCTTGAATGGATATCCAATCACTTTGGTGCTTGGGAATTGGGCATTGACTTCGGCTTCGAGGGTTGCATAGTCGTCCTTCGGCGAGGATGCACAGGCGTAGACACAAGCAGCACCATGAGCGGCTAACTCAGTGACAATGGCCTTCCCAACAGGCTGTGTAGCGCCTGTGACCACGCATACAAATCCATATAGCTTGCCATCTGATCGGTACGGTGAGAGATGTTGATCAGCGTCGTTTTGATGCCCGTTTACGGCGGCCATTGTTGTTGTAGTGAAGCACCAAGCCTTTTGAGAATTGTCTGACAGTTGATCATTGAATGCATTGCTGTACGTTGAGCTTGGAGATGCAGTGAGAGCTTTGCTTTGTGCAAGTCCTCGGAGGGCAGTCCTAAGCTGATAAGAACGTTATCTTTAGTAAGCGTCAATGGCCGAGCAACGAGAGGATGACTTTGATGGTTTTGAGTGTTCACTTCTTCTGCAGAGAAGACAAAAGTCCTACATCAGTAGTTGGCCTGACTTCTTACTCTTTTCTGTATCATCGAAAGCACCAGAGGAGGGACCTAGGCGGGAAAAGAAGCTTGAATGGCCATTAGGCGAACTCCTTGCCTTCGATGTGGATCACAGATATGTGACGCGCGCGGAGCATGTATTCAGAGTCGAGAATACGTGCTGTCATTCTGTCCAGAAGTGAACTCACGGTCAGAGAAGGAGTTCGATTTCGTTTCTCCTCGAAAATCGGCAAGACCAGTGCTGAGAAGTTCGCAGGGCCAGTCCCAAAGATCTACACGTATATCAGCAGCTGATAGGCGCCGGCAAACTCTCCTCCTCCCTCTTCCACGATGTCAAGCACCACACCGTCCAAGTCCGGACACGCCCGTCATGATACCGCATTGATCCATGGCCTCTCATCGACAGAGGTCCAGAAACTCGCCGAAACATCAGCTGAGGCGAAAGCGAAGGCGTATTGTGAGCAATCCTTGCAGTGCTTCTATGACGCTTGGCTGACCTCGGTGTTCAGGTCCATACTCACACTTTCGAGTCGGATGCTCGCTGCTCCTAACGAACGGAGACGTTGTTACAGGAGCCAATGTCGAGAATGCTGCGTATCCGGTGGGAACCTGTGCCGAGCGTGTGACAATTGCCACTGCGGTTTGCCAGGTACGTGGTCTCAAGAGTCCATCCGGGCAAGGACGAATGCTGATGAAGGGTAGGGCGCTACGAAGGGCGATATTCGTGCCATTGCTGTCGCCACCGATATCAGCCCGCCAGCCTCTCCTTGTGGAATGTGCAGACAATTCATCCGAGAGTTCTGTGAGCTGAACATGCCGATCCTCATGGTAAGTCTCGATTCACAGTCCAGCAGAGACAACAGCAACTAATGTGTGTGCGACGAATAGTACGATAAAGATGGAAAATCAGTCGTTATGACGTTGGAACAGCTGTTACCCATGTCGTTTGGACCGGAGAAGCTGCTGACGACAGAAGAGATGTCGAATGGAGTCACTCAGTAGGCGGAGGTCTGGCGATCCCGGGAAAGAGTAGCAAACCGTATGTGCTAGTCTGAAGCCAGCTACCAGGCTCTAAGAATGAGACAGAAGATGAAGACGACATGGTTGCACTCTACCTCCCAAAATGCTTTGACCTCCCATCCATATATACCGTGAACAAGGTTCGGTTCGGCCCGATGCTGCCAGGTACCTGACGCCACGTTTTTCGCGCGTCTGCTGTGGCTTGGAGAGGCAGAGCTAAACGACATGACGATGAAGTCCACGTCTGTTTCTTGGGAGCTGGTCGATAAATGGCACCGCTCACCCGTCTGCTAAACGATTGCACCGAAGCGACTCCCTCACCCAAACGTCAGGTCCCACTTTCGCCCTGAAACACGAAACACCCGAAGGCGCTACTCTCACACACGAGCTGCAAGCAGGCGCAGTCAGCAAACAAGAAAAGATGGTTGGCCTACGGCAGTCGCACGCCTTTCACACCGACACCACCCGCCAAGGACAGCAGTTGTCGCCGTCAGAGCGGGAAAGATTGCTCAAGCCGTACCTCCCTCGCGAGCCCAATAACGACCCCCGACATTCCAGCGCCAGTCCCAAGAGCAATGGGCCTTTCCACCACCGCCAACGCGTACGACCGGCCATGCGCCACTTAATCCATTCTTTGCTCTTCAGCTTCATCCACGTCATTTTCTCTGCCCTCATTCGAATTCGACAGATTTACCATGCGCTGCTGGACCGGGTTTTCGCAGTCCTTTACTACCACCATCGAACTCCAGAGCTCATTCGACGTGATGTGAGGAATCTGAGCAGGATACCGAAGCACTTGAGTGTCATACTGGATCTTCCGCCAGAGGGAGGAAAGAAGGATGGATTGGAGACACTGTTGAACGATGCCTGCGAGTTGGCGGCGTGGAGTGCGAGCGCTGGCGTCCCTATGCTGTCGATATACGAGAAGACTGGTATATATATTCTACCATAGCTCATGGTGAGACAATTGCTGACATTATATCACAGGCATCCTCAAGTCCTCCCTACCACACCTCCATCGCCGCATCTCCCGCACAATGACTTCGTACTATGGAGCCACCTCTCCTTCCAAACCTACGATTTCCCTACGATCGCCGAACCAACCTACCTACAGCCCACCACACACTCCCGAGCTCACCAATGGCACCAACGGCACTCATAACGTGGACAGCCCGCATCACCTCACAATCCTACTCCTAGACGCAACAGACGGTCGTCAGACACTCGTAGATCTCACCAAGACTCTGGCAGAGATGTCACAACATGGCAAGCTGTCACCGTCGGACATCTCACAAGAGTTGATCGACGTTGAGATCAGCGAGAGTGTAATGGGAGAGCCGGACTTGTTGATACTGTTTGGTGATCGGGTGGTGCTTGAGGGATACCCTCCATGGCAAGTTCGGTTGAGCGAGATCTTCTACGCGCAAGACAACAGTGCCGGAGTTGGATATCAGATCTTCCTGAGAGCGTTGTACAAATACGCCAAAGCAGAGTTCAGACTGGGGAGGTAAACGTTGGTTGGGGTATTTTGTCTAGTCCTAGAATCTAACAAGAAGTTTGACGCCTTGCCGTTCCACATGCATGCAGTCGTCCAGTCGTGGTATCACAAAAGACATGCTAGTGCGCTGTTCTTCCATGCCGATCAATGCCGATCAATTACTTGAGCTCTGTCTTGCCCAATGCATCCGCCAGCTCGTCAACCTCCTTGTCCTTCTTTCCAGTCACAGGTTCATTCTCAGCCGTGTCAGCATCCTTAACGACCTTCTCTTCTTCAGCTTCTTCCTCGTCCTCCTCCTCGTCCTCCTCGTCTTCATCTTCGTCATCCAGCTCGTCGAGTTCGTCAAGACCCCACAGATCCTCATCGTCCTCGTCCACCCCCGGATACTTCTCCTCGCCATCCTCTTTCCGCTTGTCGAGGAGCTCCTTCAGGGTCTCGATACTGGCATCGTCCTCAGCGAACTTGTTGCCATTCAGCTCGACTCTCCGTAGTCGTGGCAGTGCAGAGTCTGAAGAGGCAGCGTCGGAGAGTGCTTTGAGTCCCTTGCTGTCGATCTCGTTGTACTGTAGTCGCAGCACCTCCAGCTTCTTGTTGCCGTTCTTTGCCAGAGCCTCACCCAACAGCCGTCCACCACGAGCTGAGAGCAGGCAGTCGCCAACGCCCAAGTCCCGCAGATCTTTCCAGCTCGGCACGACAGTTGACAGAGTCTTGGCTGCTAGGACGGTGAAAGTGTTGTCCTGCAGGTCCAGCGTATCCAACTCGCTGCAGTTTGACAAGCCATGCTGCAACAGCCTAGCGATACCCTCCTGCCGAATTCCGTTCTGCACCATCTTGACCGTCTTGACTTTGTCATTCGCCGTGTATGCCTTCACCCATGCGTCCATGCTGCCTGTCTCCAATCTATTGCGCCCGCAGACCACCGTCTCGAGGTTAGGGACCTCCTTGCCATCTTTTCGCGCTGCTGCCTTGTTGTCTGCGAGCTGAACGAGCGCTTCAGCGACGAGGGTGCCAGCTGCGGGGCCCAAGCCGTTGTTGTTGAGGTAGAGGTGTTGCAGCGGTGTGTGCTTGCTCAGGAAAGGACGCAGAGGCTCGACGGTGTTGAGGCCAAAAGCGTTGTCGTTGAGGTTGATCGTGTGCAGGTTGGGGCATTTGAGCAGGGCTTTCAGCAGCGCATCAAGTGCCTGAGGAATTTCAGACAGCAGACGACCAGTAAAGATATCGGCAAGGTTGGCGTATTTGAGATTCTTCTTGGTCTCGAGGACCTTAGCAAGCGCTTCGGAGGCTTCTACTCCAATAGTGTTGCCTTCGAGGTGCACCTCTTCGACGTCTGGGTTATCCTCGAGGGGTTTGATGTGTTTCGCAATATCGGCGGCGGTGTCGAGCTTCAGGGCCTGGCCCTTGAGGCTGAAAACGTTGGCCATAATGGATGCGTGTCAGGGATTGTGAGTTTTTTCTGGTCGGAGAGCGGCAGTGTTTGTTTGGTCCAAGTTGAGCTGGCCGTTGGCGGGGCAGAAATTGAAGATTCCCGCGTCGGCGCGTCACATGCACTAGCGTGGCGTTCCAGGCACAAGCATCCATGGGCAAAGTCGGCTCGGAATGATGACAAACGCCGAAACTTGAATGACGACTTTCTTTTCGACTGCGTCGCATCTCTCACACGACACTCTATCCAATCTGAATTGCGAAGATGTCTGCTCAAGCAGCGACAAACATGTCCACCTGTACGCGATCGCGCCCAATTCCGCATTGACAACCTGATCTAACGCCATCAACAGCCATGCAGCCGAACAACGCAGCGGCCGATCTCAAACCCCAGGGTGAAGCTGCAGCCAAAGTCAAGGTTCGTCCCAAGAAACTTGCGCATTCCCACTCATCGAACCACCTAAATACTGACCGACCGAACCCCAGCCCTGCTGTGTCTGCAAAGAGGAGAAATCCGCCCGCGACGAGTGCATGCTGTTCTCCAACGCTAGCGATCCCCAGGAAGCCTGCAAAGACCTCGTAGGGAAGTACCGGAGTTGTATGGCGAGTTTCGGGTTCAATATTGCGTGAGGAGAGGGGATGGATACAAGAGCAGTTGCACTGGGACGGCGTTATGGGCATGGATGAAATGAAAGAGGCGCATTAGAGGAGCCGTCCAGACGATGGCAAATGTAAAACACTGTACACTACTTGTACATACAAGAAAGGAGCAATCCCACCTCCCACCAGGGTATCACTTGTTTGATGTAAGAGCAGCGGCTGCTATTGCGTCTTCTTCTCCAAAGCCACAGATTGCTTATGCACGCCGAATACGCCCAGAAGCTCGCTCTCGAGCGCGAGGTTCCACAGACACCAGAGATAGCAAAGTCCAAACCCAGCAGCTCCCAGGCACACATTTGCGACAAGCCAGAGATCCGGTTTGTTCGTCGGTGGGAGCACAAACAGCTCGAGGCCGTGCCAAACGATGGCAGCGAGGAAAGTGCCCAAGTGGATCAACTTGGTCAGGATGTTGACTCCGCCTTCATTCGAAGCTTGCGTGTAGGCGCTCAGATCAAATGGTGGCAGACCCATCAAGTATGCCCAAAGCAGAGTCAGGACTGCGTATGGCATCCGTAGCTCGTCTTTTGCCAGGAGTGGGAACAAGGTCCAGCTTGCCAGAAGGTTCGCGTATCCAACCCAAGCCCGTACAGCTGGCTTCATTCCACTTTCTGTCGATAAGAGCATGGTCAGGGGAAGAAGCGGGAGGAGCACGTTCTTCTCGTGGACCTGGTATGAGCAGAGGAAGAAACCCCATGCAGTCGCCGAGAACGCCCACAGAATGAGTTCCCTCTTTGGCTTCAAGAAGATGATCAGGCAGGGAGGAAGAATCGAGAGCAACGTAAGGCCAAGAGCGGCTTTGCTCATAAGGCCTTGGTCGTACTGGTGCAGTTTGTGCAGCCCAGATGCATGGATGGTACACCAGATATTCGCCACCTTGTCCTCGAAGAGTCCTCGCGAAAATGGGAAGACCCTGTGGATTGACTGAGTGAGCTGGACCAGATACGGATAATACCATGCCTTTTCTGACAGCGAGATTGGTATTGCGGATAGCAGCGGCGGTAATGTGATGTCGGATGGGAGAGGGACCTTTCGATAACTGTCGTAGAGCGTCCCGAGCAACAAAGGCAGGTAAAGCAACGCGAAAGACGCCAATGTGACGATCGCGACACCGGTGAAGCGAACAATGTTGATCCGAGGAAACAAACAGACACCCGCTAGGTATGCGGCCACCGCCGGAGCGTAGAAGAGTGCCATCTGTTTGAACCCCAATGCGCCAACGAAGAAGAGGCAACTCCAGAGAGCTCGGCCAGCGAGCATGCTCGAGATGGATGCTACGACGAGGCCTAGCATGACTGTGTTGTATTGAAAATGCCCATGGTCGATCAGTATTGTTGCAGGCTGCATCAAAATTGCAGTCAGAGCGATTGATGCCTCCCATAAGTTCATGTTGGAGAGTCGTGCCAGATGCCGAGCACAGATGATGACCGCTGGAACATAGACCAGATGCTCCGATATATAGACTGTCGCCCGCATGAACACCTTCAGCTCCGGGTTCTCCATCCCTTGAGAGAGGTAGAGGGCAAACCAAGACGGGTTAATGAACGACCCAGCCTTGCCCAAGATCCAGGAATGGTATGCCGTCAAAGGTGGATAGTCAAGTCCCCACCATGAAAGATTGTGGAAGTACCAGTGAGTTACTGGTAAGTTGATCGTGAGCTCCATCCAGTGACGCTGCGCTTCGAAATCTCCGTACATAGGCGGCCTTTGGAAACCAGAATACGGCCATATCGCTGTGCACCATCTGAAGAGTCCCACAACCATCAGAATGCATGGGAGAATGACCCATTGAGAGACAGAACCCTTTGCTGGCCAGAAAAATGCTACGAGCGGAAAGGCAGGCGTCTCTCGTTTGGTCGAAGGGTCGGTATTGACAGTGCCATTGGAGCTGGCTGAGGAGATGAGCTCCTTTCTTTTCCTGCGCGGTCGGTGCGAGCCATGCTGAGGAGGCGCCATTTTGAAGTGAATGAAATGGCGGTGACTACCGTGACATGTCGTGAAGAGATTCGTCAAGTGAAGGTCCGTGGACGGCTGCTTCCAGGAGAGTGAAGTCCAAATCCAAGGTGTTGTCCTGCAAGATCTGGCGAGTCGCGGCTCGCTTATCTCGCGTGGAGGGCGGGTCTCGGCACTCGGCAGTGAACCCTGAAAGTCCTTAGCGCGGAAAAGCTCACCTCGAGGATTTTAAAATTTCGCGACCTGCCACCTCGTCTTCCTCTTCATCGTCCGCACTTTTCACCATCCGCCAACTCAGAGTGTTGTTGCAACTGTCGGCTTTTCCTCTCTGTCAGCTACTACAGAGACACTACACACCGCGCTACTGCGCTTTTGCACATTATCGGTTCGTGGGCTCTTATCCTCCTTCACTTCGCTGCCAGCGCCGTGATCGAGATTTCGCACTTCGGTGCACTTGTGGGCGCGGCACTTCATCTTAACAACGTTCGACTGCTTCGGCGGCGGACATTCAGCGGGCTGTTGGGCATCGGCTGTCGCACTGACGTCCTGGCTCTTGTGGGAACACACTGCCTCGACCAAGCGACCAGTACATCAAGGGCGGACTTCCGCACGTGGGCCAAGCAAATCTCACTCAGTGAGATACTCGTTCTGAGGGCTTTATCGACGACTCCAACTCGTGTGGTTGTCCAGTGGGCTTTTCTGAGGGCTTCTTCAAAAGCGACTCTGTCGCTCGAGGGGTTTTGCGGCTTTTTGTTACTGTGGGCTTCGGGAAATCGAGCGCTTGCGTTCTCCCCGCTGGGTGTTTGAGACGAGACATTTCTGCTACTGCGACTTTTCCGACACTGCTCGGTTTCGCACTCCCCAAGATTGACTTGACACTGACTTGAGCCGGCAGAAACTTATCACAAATCCTCAGCAATGGCAAAGGACAAGAAAGCAAGCAAGGCCGCGGCTGCCCCCGCTCCTGCTACCAAGACCAAGGCTACCAAGCCGATTGAGAAGGTCAAGGCCGGTCGCGTGACCAAGCCTGCTGAGACTCCAAAGAAGGTGTCGAAGGAGGCCGCGAAGAAGACGGCCAAGGTCGTCGAGAAGGCTGGAAAGAAGTCCAAGAAGGCGCCTACCCCATCGTCGTCAAGCGATGAGGAGGACGATGACGATGATGACACCAGCGCCAGCTCTGACAGCTCCGACAGCGAAGAGGAGGAGAAGAAGGTGCAGCCAAAGACCAACGGCGTTGCCAAGGCAGCTCCAAAGAAGGCTGAGTCGGACTCAGACGACAGCTCCGACGATGATGAGGAAGATGATGAGGACTCGAGCGACGAGGACAGCGACGAGGAGCCTGCACCAAAGAAGGATGCTGCCAAGAAGGTCGAGGCTCCCAAGACGAACGGCAAGGCCAAGGTAGAGTCCAGCAGCGAAGACGACTCTGATGACTCCGACGATTCCGACTCCGACGAGAAGCCTGCTGCCAAGGAGAAGCCTGCTGTTGCTGGCGCCACCAAGGAGTCCGACTCCTCTGACGACGACTCGTCTTCCGATGACGACTCCGACGACAAGGTCAAGGCCGAAGCTGCCGACAACGATGATGAAGACTCCGACGACTCAAGCGACAGCGACGAGGAAGAGGAAGAGAAGGAGAAGGTTCAGGACAGCAAGAAGCGTAAGGCCGAGGCCGAGCCAGCCCAAGAGAACAAGAAGGCAAAGACCGAGGACAGCAACGCCATTGCCAACCTGTTCATTGGCAACCTCAGCTGGAACGTGGACGAGGAGTGGCTCACCCGCGAGTTCGAAGAGTTTGGTGAGCTTGTCGGCGTTCGCATCATCACGGACAGGGACACGCAGAGAAGCAAGGGCTTCGGATACGTCGAGTTCAAGGACCCAGCCGATGCCGCCAAAGCCATGGAGGCGAAGAACGGGTCGACCATCGACAACCGCGAGATTCGCATGGACTTCAGCACCCCACGTGGCGGCAACAACAACGCTAATGGAACTCCTCAGCAGAAGAGCCAGGACCGTCGCGCCAGATACGGAGACGTTCCCAACGAGCCTTCGTCGACCCTGTTCGTCGGCAACATTAGCTTTGAAGCCGACCAGAACATGGTGACTGAGGTCTTCTCAGAGTACGGCACCATCAATGCCGTTCGCCTACCTACCGACCGTGAGACTGGCGCACCCAAGGGATTCGGCTACGTCGAGATGGGCTCCGTCGAAGACGCCAAGGCCGCATTCGAGGCCCTCCAGGGTGCTGACGTCGCTGGTCGTCCCATCCGTCTCGACTACGCTAAGGCTAGAGATGAGAACGGCGGCGGCGGAGGTCGTGGTGGATTCGGTCGTGGAGGCTTCAACGACAGAGGCGGCCGTGGTGGAGGCCGTGGTGGAGGCCGTGGTGGCTTCGGTGATCGCGGTCGTGGCCGAGGCGGCGCTCGTGGGGGACGCGGTGGAACTACTAATAGGGGTGGTTTCGGTGACTTCGCTGGTAAGTTCGATAAGCCAAAGTTGTTGATCAGGCACTAACATCAATCGCAGGCAAGAAGATGACTTTCTAGAAGGAGTCTGATCAAGCCAAGAAGTCGGGCTCAAAGAAGGCTGGCTCTGGCAAGGCTGCGGTGCCTAAGGCCACGGGCAAGAAGATCAAATTCTAAGGTGTACAACGTACAAAAGTGCTTGCTTAACGGTGTAGTAATAGGCGTTCAGCGAAGACACTGTTAATATGGAATTTTTGGCGACTGCTCCCTTTCTCTTCTCTACAGACTCTCACAGCCCTTCATGCACGAACAACACTTCATTCATCCATCTGTACCCAAGCACGTGCTGTTGTTACATCCTAGAGCCGAGATAAGAAAACAGCCAGGTCTCATGCAGGGCCTGTCCCCTTGCATGTCGGGATCCGATTGCTCGAGGCCCCTCATCCGGCAGTGCAATTGCGCATGTCGCCAGCAAGGCAGACTCGTCCTCGCTGCCCAGTTATTTGTTTCATTTACGACACTTCCCAACTCCCTGTGTCTGTTGGCAACTGTCGCCTGATATCCCCTGGTCACCACACCACACGTCAGCCATCATCCTGCCACTCCAGTCACGGCACCACACAATTCAGTGGATGTGAGACCCCACCCCCACGCCCGACTTCAGGCGCAGATCAGCGGCCAGCACGCCGTCCACACCGACCAGCTGACCCAGGCCCTCCGTCCCTCTCAACGACTCCGCTCTTACACGCATCTGTTGCTCGCCGGCGCCGTTGGCAGCAGCATCATTCATTGACTGGCTTTGTCGGATATACTCTGGCCCTGCGAACAACGTACGACTGCCGTGGAGACCTGCGACAGCTGGGCTGCTGCATGCCGACGTCGGCAACGCCCAAGTGGACCGCCCGATTGCCATCATTGAGCACATTATCAGACGGCGGTCAAGCTCGACGACAGGACCGACCTGACTGATTGCTGCGATCTCAAAGGCCGCACGTTCAAAGAAACATCGTCCAGTATGGACAATCAGCACCCGCCGTCGCATTCGAGCGATCCGATCTGGCGACGAGGTCACGCGTCGGCCATGGCATCACGTTCGGCCTCGTTCGACAGGCGCACACGCTCAGATGGTGAGTCTTCCAACGTGTGATGCCTTGCTAGCAGTGGACAGCCCCTTCTGCTTTCAAAGAGCCCCATCCTGCTATGTACAAACCCTCGAAATCATGGCGTGGTATATCGAGCCCTACAACGAATACGCTGACATCTACAATCTAGTCGACTCTTGGGTCGAAGTGTCTTCGCAACCGTCTTCATCTTCTCTCTCATCGATCGGCGATGACGTTGTTCCAGGTGGCCTCCGCGTGCAAGACGATCAAAGAACAAGGCGGCGACGAAGGCTCGGGGCACCAACCCATCTAAATGTCACCCGAACCGCAGAGGTCTCAAGCAGCCAAGAAGAGTACGAAGAGAGTGAAAGTGAATCAGACAGAATCATGACGTCTTCGGGAGAAGGGCCCATGCTGGCTGCGCCTATCGGTAGAAGCGGAGTTGAGGGCATACAGGCAGACCAACGTTCGGCAGCATCAGAGAGCAGCAGCGCTCAAATATCGGACGACGATGAAGATAAAACGGCGATCAACTATCCAATCAACAACAACGATACATGCTTCACGCCACTGCCCAATGCGTTCTCGCATCCGCCGAGCAATCAGCTACGAAGTGGAAGCCAGCCAGTCCCCGGATCGTACTTCCCGCCCTCGAGACCGGCGACCTCCTATCGATCAGCAGCTCGCCACTCAGTTCCTGAAACGAGACGGCAGAGTCATATGCCGCAAAACATCTTGTCACCATCGTTCAACGCTGCAGCCGAGCACGACGAAGCGCTGAGGGCTAGTCTCACGAGTCTGCTATCTGTAGCAGCGGCAGCACGAGGCCTTCCAAAGACCGATGCGAAGCGCGCCCCTCAGACGGTGACGCCACCACGAAGCAACAGGGTTGATCCAACATCATTTCGACTTGTGTCCGAATCGGCGTTGCAGGCTGGACCGCCCACGCAGCTACAGGTTCAAGAGCCCACGTTCAAGCCGACAATCCGACGGACCTCCACAAACTCAACCTCAACAACATCTGAACGACCCGAGAACAAACGAAAGGCTGTCACGGTACCTGGTCGAAGCACTAGCAGAGAGCGAAGGGCACTCAAAAAGGCTCGCCGCTCAAACTCAAGCGAAGATCTGCATGTCACGCCTACTCTACTCACCTGGGTGGTATCAGCTGGCGTAGTGGTCTTTCTGAGTGCGTTGAGCTTCAGTGCCGGATACAGCATGGGCAAGGAGGCTGGGAGGTTGGAGGCAGGCAGCTTCTCTCCAGCAGACGACCAGTTGAGATCTTGCGCGCGAGAAGCAAGTCGATCAAGTCTCGGCCTCAAGCGCTCTCTGGCTAGAAGCGCTATTCAGGTCTGAAGGCGCAAACTGCATGGCTTTACTACACGATGTTGACGCATAGCGACGGTGTTACGACGAATGAGCATGAGCATGAAGTGACGAGCACGATATATTCAGAAGATAGCCCGGAAGCCTGCTATGAAGCAGCAGCCAGGTCTTGCGATAATGTGGCGCCCGACATGGTCAAAATATGATAGCATTCTTTGTCTGGAGTTCAATTGTCAGCATTTGCAAGAATTCCATAATATACTGGAGACCTACCAGAACTGGGCCGGATGTTATTGGCTCTGAATGGATTCCCCGTACTCGCTCTCACCATCAAGGAGGCATTGTGATCGTCTATCTCATTCGCGTTGTACAGGCCTGGCCACCCGATCTTCTTGAACAAAGGCTCGAGCTGATCAACGAGCGCCTGGTGTCGGGGGTCCATCAGGGAGCGGTTGAACGCGGCAACAGCCAACAACAAGCACCCGTTCTGATACCCATGCGGCAAAGGGACGTCCGGTGACATTGTGAGGGCATGGATCAACGCCAGGCCTGTATTGCCACACGCAAGGTTGGCCGCTGAGCTGGCCTCCATGATATCCTGGCAAGCTTGTGGATCTCGATCATTGAGAGCTGCGGGTAAGCGATTGATCATGGTCTCCAAAGCTTTCTCGGCGAGGGCATCGGTTATCAGAGTCCGTCTCTTGGACCAAAGGCTTTCGCAGGCGTGGGTGATTGCATCTAGAGCGGCGTCGAGCATTGGCTTCTTTGGGCAGCTGAGGAGGACGTTGCCATCGAGAAGGGCTACTCGTGGCTCTGTACCGAAGCCTCTGACTATGACCTCCGTTGGCCTGCCGTGCTCATGCAAGACAAGCACCCTTGATACTTCGGAGCCGGAGCCAGCAGTCGTGGGAATGCATATCGTTGGAACAGGCAGCTGAAGAACTCGAATCAGAGACGCGCCTCTTTCGTTTGTAATATTCCGGACTCTCACCTTCGTCATCTTTTCGTTTCCTTCATATTCCAGGATATCCCGCGGGTTCACGAGGCATATGGCAATGGCTTTGCCCAAGCATATACTGGATCCTCCGCCAACGATGACAACACCATCACACTTGGCTGCCTTTGCAACGTCGATACCCTTCCGTACGGCGTCCAGATCGGGGTTCATAGGAGCATGAATCCGTGCTGGGAGGCTGGTGATTTCTGGAGCGAGCCACTTTTCTAGCAGACCAGCATTGGCAATGCCCGCATCCACCACCAGTGCTGGGTTGGAGATGTTGTACCTGCTGAGCTCTTCGCCGAGCTGAGAGATACAGCCTAGGCCGGAGACGACTCGTGTCTCGCAGGCGAAGAATCGATTCGGGGCGGCCATTGAAGCAATTGATGACCAGGGAAGCGGCTTGAAGTTCCAGAGGAAAGAAATGAGATCGAAAACGACCAATGCTTTATCGCTGACGATGACGGATTTGTTAAGAGGGGTAGCTATAGGTGCATTGGCAAATCACGGCGCTCATTTTGGTTTCAGTGTTACAGAGCATGGAAGTTTAGGAGGCTGATCTCGACTTCACATGCATGCATGAGACTCCTCGCTTAGGCTCATATAATAGTTATCTACTACTCAGCTTAGTATTCTTATGCTAGATCTCCCTTCGATTTCGATCAAGTAACCCCTCACTGAATCCTCCACGGAGTGTCCAGTACCACCTCCTTTCTAGCACACAGAGGTGATATCGATGTGTCTATCATTCATCAGATTCTATACATTAGATTCGTCATTCTACCTCATCCCAGATCTATCCCTCTCATCATTCTGTCATTCCTGCACCACAGCCAAAGCCGGATGCTGATCCAACGGATTCGCCTTCTCATTCGAATCAATAAAATGCGCATCCGATAACCTGCGATTGAAAATCGCCGCATCAATCTCCTCAGGATGCTCGCCCCATTCCTCCTTGTTGTCTTCCCACGCGTCCTTGGAAGAGTCCACGACCTGCACATCCCCATTCTCCCCCTGCCAGATCCGTGGTGGTTGCTCGCTGATACTCGCCATGCGTTGCCGACCTCCTGAATGCATCATCGGTACGTCGAGAGTCGGCGGATCCTGCTCCAGGGGGTTTGTACAACCCACAGGCGTTCGACAGCGTCGTTGACTCTGTTCATCAACAGTCCTCCAAATAACTTCCCGGACTTCTTTGCCGACTTTCTCAATGGCGTCCATGGCCCAGATGACGTCGAGATGCTCATACCCTTCAATGATCTTCTTATGCACAATTCGAACGTCAGGCTCGCGGCCACGGTCGAAGCGGCGGAGCAGACGACGGCCGTCAACGAGATCGTCTGCGCCGCAGACCCAGAGGGCCAAGGGAGGGAATTGCTTGTCGTACCAGGCGAATTTGCCCCGCGTGGAGTCGTGGTGTTGGTGCGTGAGGGTTTGGCAGTGGAAGGAGGTGAGGTTGCGTTGGAGTTTGCGGCGCTGGCTGACGTGGGGTTCGCGGTCGATGTAGAACTTGCGGATGACTTCGTCGTCCTGGGAATGATCATATTAGCGCGTGTCAAGGGTTGGGATGAATGTGAGCTTACCTCTTCGTCTTCTTTATCTTCTAGCTTGCCTTCTTCCCGCGTTGCGAGGATGCATTTATGTCTTGCGAAGCACTCTCGTCCCAGCCACCAGCGCATACTTTCTGCGCTGACGTAGACGGGTGCCCACTGAAACATGCGATCCCTTAGTCCTCGGTCCCATCTGCTGTCAGACCAGTTGAATAAGAATGAAAAGACGTGGTAGCCCATCCAGGAGAATGGCCGTGCTGGCATGATCTTGTGAGCCATCAACATCAGGGGTATGAAGGCGTGAATGCCGAAGACCAGTCTGAACATCGAGGGTGTAATCAGACGCATGACTTTGAAGTATATCTTGCCAATGAGTGGACCGGCATAGGCTGCAGGTGCGAGAGCGCAGAAGACTGAGATCTTCTCGCCAATCTCCGGTCTTTGCTCTTTGGCCAATGCAACGAACGTCTCTGTCGTCCCTTGGCTGTGAGCAATGAGGGCGAGCTTGGGGAAGCCAGTCTCAGAGAGTACTCGAGAGACAAGTGCAGCCAGGTCCATCACCCCCATTTGACGGATGTTCCATGCCCACATTCGTGGATCTTCGTATTTGAGGGATGTGTGTCTTGGTTCAAAGCCGCATCGATTGTTTCCTAACCAGACATCGTATCCAGACTTGGCGAGATAGAAGGCGAGTGAATCGTCGTCGTTGCAAACGAACGCTCCTGAAGATTGCAGCAGTCCATGGACCATAAGAACTGGATATTTTTTGTTGCCTTCTGAGAACGCTTCTTGTGTTCGGCCATATTCAGGGTCTTTCGTTGATGTTTGGAAACAGTCGGGGTTACGATACTTGTAAGAACCTTGCGGAGGGCGCTTGTATTCTCGCGGGTTGTAGATGTGCCAAAGCTCGATGATAAAACCGTCTTCTGTCTGAACTTCGAATGTCTCTGCTTCAAGTCCTACACGCCTGGCATAGTAGCTGACAGCTTTTCCAGGGCACTTCACGTCCACACACAATGGATCGGGTCCACCCTCAGTGGGTATAAACTCGCCGTCCTGCGGCAAGCCTCCGTTGCCTTTCTCACCAGATGGAGTCTGCATTCCCTTCTGTTGCGATTGTGACCATGCTTTGTCTGCCGCTCTTCGCTCTTGCCCTCTCTTCATCTCTTCTTCGTAGAAGGGCCGATGTCTCTTTGGGTTCTGCAGCATTGCTCGTCTTCGCATGTGTTTCATTATTCGAGGTATGGCGTCGATTACGGCACCGGCTACGATGGCGAGTAGGAATCCTAATGACAATATGGCAGAACTCATTCGAAAGAACCAACATTGGAAGGTCCTTAGCCATGAGGGTGGTCCATATAGCGGAAGTGGTGGGAAGAGAGGGTTTGTTCGTGAGGGCGGTATTGCCTCTCGTAGAGGTGCATCCATCTCGTCGCCTTGCTCTGAGGAGTTGGGCCTCGAGCCCCAAGCACCATGAGCAGATCCATCTTTGCTCTCTCGCAAAGCACCTGCCGGTGTCGTCCTTGGTCGTTGTCCCTCTACTTCATCTTTCAATTTGTTGAGTTTCGCAGCCTCGACAACAGGTATCGCAGGCAATCTCTTCCCATCCGTGGTTTCTATCACAGGATCCAAAGGAGTGACGAACTTGGCTTCTGCAGCTTGCGTGGAGCCGGTAGTCTCATCTTCTTGATGAGGCTTGAGTTGCGCTAGCTTTTGGGCTTGGTGGGTATATTCGATGGCGGAGTTCTCCTTCTTATGCACGCCATTTGCACTATTGCGGTCTATTCCGTTGGAAGCATTCGTGTCGTGCGGCATAGCGGGCTGGGCGAGAAGCGGCGGTACGTGATACCCGTATTGCTAGGTACGCGGATAGACGCGGAATACCGGACACTCGACGCTGTGCACGCATTGGTTGGAAATGGCAAGGGAACGAATGATTATTAGATGAGATTGCGAACAATGGAGGAGAGATCCTTGCGCATGTTGTAGACGGTAGAGGGCATGTGTTGCAAGAAAGGCCGTCGCTCTCCGCAGCGAGCCGCTCTGGTGATGATCTCTTGAGACTTCTCAATCACCGCCAGCCAGCCAGCTGCACTGACACATGAAAGCCGATGACGCAGGGTCTCTTTTCACCGCGTCCTGCTTCTGCTCCAGCTTTTGCACGTGCGGTGCCAAGATGTCACTCGAGCACTGATGGGGACTCCTGGACTGTCACACAAATACTCGATGCCAATCAAACGTCTCCAGGCGCAAGGATTCGATGTGAGGGCGTGTGACAATGACAATTTGCTGTTCTGTGAGGCATCTCTCGAGGATCGTCTTCTCTGGCATAGCTCCTGTGCCATTGTCTCTTCGCTGTTCGTGAGAGCTCTCACTACGCGCGTCGTTGGAGCCAGCGTAGAACTGATGCCACGTCCTCTGTGGTCATTTCGACTCCCTGGTCCTTTCACATCTATACGTACCTCCCGCCCCGCGTTTTGCGTGCACCTGGGAGCTTCTCGAAGAGGTGAAGGTTTGAACCTTTGCCTGTCTGGCCAAGCCGGCTCAGCAGCGAAGGTTCAGTCACCGCACGCCGCAATGCGAGCTGGTCACGGTGGGCAGGCGAGGGCGTGATGTCGTGTCTGTGTTCGTCGTCCTCATTTCATCGACTGCTCAATTCCATCTTCGAGCTCCAACCGCCAAACGATCCTCGCGTCGGACCTCGGCCTCGGCAGATTTAGCCTCTGTCTGCTTCTCGCTTCGACAACGCCAGAACGTGTCGCTGGCCATGTATTTGTTGTCTCGTCTCTGACTGTCGACAAACTGCCTGCGGAGGAGGGCGTAGACGAGTATGGTCTATGATATGCCCAAGCCGGGCTCTTTGAAGAGAAAGAGGAGAAGGAGAGCGGACAAGCCTGCCGTCTCGGCCAGAGTCTACCTTGACAGCAACCTGAAGGGCGAGGTTGGCGTGCTGTCAGGTGACCTTGTGGAAGAGTTGTTTCTGGGAGAGGACACAGATGGCGCAAGCAAAACATTGTACGCAGCTATCACGCCTTGGACCCCGAATCCATCGCCGTCCGAGTCGAACTGGGCCATCCTCCCCTTGAGGGCACAACTGGCGGACGAGAAGCCCCTGCCAGTCTCCACGATCCGGTTTCCTGCCTCAGCGCTTGGTACTCAGTCCTTTATCAGAATCGTCCATGCCGTCTCGCCAACCAAGACCCTCCGCCAGAACACTTGGGTGGAAGTGAGGATCAGCGATGTGACTCCGTTGCCATTGGATACGGTCTTTGTGTCGGTAGACACAGAGGCAATTCAAAAGCTAGAAGATGTGCACAAAAAGTATGGTGGGGGCATGGGCACTGGAGGAAACAGGAGATCTGGGAAGAGGGCTGTTACAGATGCTCAGGAGAATGGACCAAGCACTCCTGGAGAAGTGAAGGCGAAATCGCTAGTCCACGAGATCATTGCATATACGAGGATCTTGCACACAGAAGATGTCTTGCCGATACCATTTGCTCATCCAGTCACCCACACCCCGGCGCCTCCTGCCAAGGTACTGGCCTGTGAGCCTGTATCTCAGGGCTTCGTTTCCGCCACGACCAACGTTGTACTGGTGCCATCTTCAGATAAACGACCGAATCTCTTTGGAAATCGCGCACTTCTATCACCTCGATTGGACGAAGACTCTGGGGAGGAGGATACCGCAAATGAGGCCTTCTTTTCTGCGACTGAGGAGAACTCTCCCGCCAAACCGGTCGTGACTTCAAAATCTGCTACGGACTTCTCTGCTTCAGACGATCTACTAGACTCAAGTGCCGAGGAGAGCAATCTATCGGACGATTCTGATGATATGATCTCACTCGCGAAGCCTGGCCTGGCTGATGCGCCATCTGGGTTGAGTTCTGCTCTTACCTCTGCTACACCTCGTCCATTCGGAGGGCGCACCCACGGAATCAGCACTCCAGGCTCTGTGTTCTCGAACATGACTTCCACTACGATACGTGGTGGCCATGCTACCCGAAGCAAGATCTTCCGCGCGCAAGGACTGGTAGAGCCCATTCCAAATGAGTTGCTACACCCAAAGCCTGCGCCGGATGAAGATGAAGAAGCTCGTGTCTATGTGGACCCTCAGTCTCTAGCTCGCCTTGGATGTTTCTCTGGAGATTGGGTGAGAATTGAGGGAGCCGAAAGCCATATACTGCCACAGCTGAGCGCTTTTGGCGACCTGGCTGCGCCTCAGCAATGGCGTCCAGTCAAGGTCTATACTCTACCTGAGTGCATGTCGAAGCGCCCAGCGCGATATCAAGTCAATGCCAGACACGGACGCAGAGACAGCATCTCCTCTCTCATCACGAACAACGCCTCGTCCGCAGCCACGATCTACCTCTCCCCCATACTACTGGCCAATCTTCAGGAACCCACAAATATCAGCATGTCTTCAATGCCATCACAAAAACGAGCGAGCCTGAAGCGGCCGATGACACCAAGGCCAGCGTCGGTATCTGCACGTTTCCCACCAACGGCGTCTGAGGTGACTCTGAGAAAGATCGTTACCCCTATCTCCACGGAAAGGTCTCTCAACAACACCCTGTTCGCCAAGTTGAAACAGTATTTCGAGGAGAAGCAGCGAATCGTCAAGCCCGGAGACATGATCGCCATCCAAGTTGACGAATCGCTCGGTCGATCGGTCTACGAGGGAGAGGCAGAGCAAGACGGCAGCAGTGCGGCTGCTTTGCTTTGTCACGCGGTCAAGGACCGTGAAAGTGACGAGAGCCATCAACGGATGAACGTAGCTTGGTTCGCCATAGAAGGTGTCAACATCCCACCATCAGAGGAGCCGGACTCACCGGATGCCGATCAATGGGGAGACGCTGCATCCATTGATCCATCGAGGATACAGATGCGTCAATTAGGAGACGACAAACGCAGGCTTCCGTCTGCGTCAAGCAACACCTGGCAATACTACCTGGGCCTCCGCAAAATGCCAAACAAGACAGGCTCCGCCCAGGCGATGCCTGAAGTTGTCCAGCCATACATCTCTCCACTTCAGCGTCGGCTGCGTGAGTTGATGTCGGTATCCATCAGTCCTCGTGCGGTCCATCTCGGAATGCCTCCGTTGACGGTGCTGATCTACTCCACTCAGCGCAACATTGGCAAAGCACGTACAGTGCAAAGAGCTTGTGCTGACCTCGGCCTGCATTATTTCCCCATTGACGCAAACGATATTGCCTCAGAGGGAGGAGCAGGTGTGGAAACGCAAGGACTCCTTGAGGCACGCTGCGAGCGAGCGATGGACTGCGGACCACAGTTCACTGCTCTCTGCATCACCCATCTTGAAGTGCTTGGTGAAGATCGTGCAGCTTCATCCCTCAAAGATGTCTTGGAAACCGCGCGCGTGCTCATAGCGACCACGACCGACATCGACAAAGTGTCTGATACAGTCCGCGGACTCTTCACCCACGAGCTGGAAATGACCGCTCCAGATGAAGGCGAGCGAGAGGGGATTCTTCGCGAAGTTATCACTGAGTCCGGGTTGCCTCTGGCCGTGGACGTTGATCTCGGCTCAATCGCCGTGAAGACTGCTGCACTTGTGGCAGGCGATCTGCTTGATGTTGTGGACCGCGCCATTGTCGCCAAAGCCGAACGACTAGACACCTTAGCCATCTCGAAGTCTGAGGTGACGGAGCGCGGCATCACACTGAAAGACATCCAACTCGCGGGAGGTGCACCTGCAAGCTCCATCGTGCCTGCCGATTTCGATGCTGCGGTTGATCTCGCAAGAAAGAACTTCGCAGACTCCATCGGTGCCCCAAAGATCCCCAACGTACAGTGGTCCGACGTTGGTGGCCTGACAAATGTGAAGGATGCTGTCATCGAGACTATCCAGCTCCCTCTGTCTCGCCCGGAGCTGTTCGCAAAGGGTCTCAAGAAACGAAGCGGCATCCTCTTCTACGGGCCTCCTGGTACCGGAAAGACCCTTCTGGCCAAGGCAATCGCCACAGAGTTCAGCCTGAACTTCTTTTCGGTCAAGGGTCCAGAATTGCTCAACATGTACATTGGCGAGTCCGAAGCCAACGTCAGAAGGGTCTTCCAACGAGCTCGAGACGCTCGTCCTTGCGTGGTTTTCTTTGACGAATTGGATTCTGTTGCACCGAAGCGTGGCAATCAAGGCGATAGTGGTGGTGTGATGGACCGGATTGTTTCACAATTGCTAGCCGAACTGGATGGCATGAGTGATGGGGAAGAGAGCGGAGGCGGTGTCTTCGTCATTGGCGCTACCAACAGACCGGATCTTCTTGACCAGGCACTTCTGCGTCCAGGTCGTTTCGATAAGATGCTCTATCTAGGTATCAGCGACACTCACGAGAAACAAGCGACGATCCTGCAAGCCTTGACGAGGAAGTAAGTTCACGACGCAAATCTGCTGCACCCAATTTTGGCCTTGCTAACAATCATCTAGATTTACCCTCGACCCGTCCCTGTCGCTCCCGAGAGTCTCTGAAAGCCTCCCGTTCACGTTCACTGGAGCTGATCTGTATGCCCTTTGCTCAGATGCCATGCTCAAGGCCGTGACACGCTCTGCACGTTCCGTTGACCAGCGTGTTGCTGCAATCAATGCCGAGCGCGCATCCCGCGGACAAAGTAAGATTTCTGTTGCATACTATTTCGACCACTACGGCACGGATCAGGATACAGAGGTGACCGTGGTGGAGGAAGATTTCGTTCGAGCTAGGGAGGAGCTGGTTCCTAGCGTTAGCATGGACGAACTTCGACACTACGAACGAGTGCGAGCTACGTTCGAAGGCGCAACGAAGAAGGACGACGCGAATGCAGACGGCGATGGACGTTCCCCGTCGGATAATGCCGGACCAAATGGCCAAGCTATGCGTGCTCAAGCCATGGCCGCTATGAAGCGTGCCAGCAAGAGCAAGGCTCCGACCATGAATGGTGGTCCCCACCCCCATGTTCCTCCCCCTGGACCGCACGCGGTTCGAGCAGAAACCGAGCCCGACGAGGATTATGTCATACGCACCGACAACCTATCCTTGAACGACCACGCAAGCAAACCATACTCCGGCAAGGGCAAGGGCAAGGGCAAAAGTCATGAGAGCGATTATTCACCCAATGTCAGCGAGAGCCTGCCTGACGGGATCCATAATAACATCGGCAACGGGGATGGGGAGGATTTGTACGATTGAGTAACTTCAACAATCGGGCATTGAGTTGCGTTTGGTAGAGCAAAAGTCATGGAATCTGCTGCTGAGAGGTAGTTGCACTTTGGGTATGTAAATCTGTCTGTACATACGTGATTATGTACACTGTGCAGAAAGTGGATCTTCGACATAACTCGCCGTTCGGCATGATCGGTCAATCCAACCACGCCGAGCCGAACATCGATGTAGATAGTCTCCAAACCCGCATACGAGAGCGATTCCCCCAAAAGCTGCCATGACGGTAGCTGGAGTATGGTCTGGGGCAATATATAGCTCCCGACACTGCTTTCCGTCGAGCCAATCGACGAGACATTTCCGAGCTTACCACCCCTTCTCCGAGCTAGCCAGCCATGGCTGCGGGGTGACAACGCTTTTTGCTGGGGGGCTCCGCTGGCTGGGCAAAGCAAAGTAATGACAGCTGACGCCTTGCGCTCAGCATAGCTCTGGTAGTACCTGGGCACGATGTACAGACCTTCGGCGAAGTGGGACGGGTGAACTCTAAAGGCTTCGGCGCGAGAGTACGGGTTCTGGATCCCTCCTGTTGCTTGTCATGATGTCCGTGTTGTATATATATTGCTTTTACGAACGCGGGTCTGGCTGGGACGTCTAGCGAGGCCTTCCTTTCGAAGTTTTCTCACCACCTTCCTACCTTGTCATCACAATTCCATCGCCATCAGGTCGCTGGAGAAACCTGGACGGGCAGGATGTTTCTCTCCTTCCTCTTCACGCCATGGACGCTGCTGGCGCTGCCGGTGCTGTACTTCGTGCTGCCGTTCCTGCGAAACTGGTCGATCCAAGATGTTCCCGGCCCGATACTGGCTAAATTCACCACGCTCTGGTACATGTACGAATGTCGCCGGTGCAGGAGGTATTTGACGGTGCACAAGCTTCACGAGAAGTACGGCAAGTTCGTACGGGTTCAGCCAGATCACGTCTCCATCGCGGATCCGGATGCCATCCCCATCGTTTACGGCCATGGAACGGGGTTCCTCAAGGCGGAATACTACGATGCTTTCGTGGCCATGAGACGTGGGCTTTTCAACACGCGTGATCGTGCGGAGCATACCCGGAAGCGTAAGACGGTGTCTCACACTTTCAGTGCGAAGAGTATCGGCCAGTTCGAGCAGTATATCCATCACAATTTGGAGTTGCTCGCCACGAGATGGGACGAGATCAACAAGAAGACTGGCGATGGCAAATACACCGAATTCGATGCCCTTCACTGGTTCAACTATGTGGCTTTCGATATTATTGGCGATCTGGCTTTCGGCGCTCCGTTTGGCATGCTTGAGAAGGGCGCGGATATTGCAGAGGTACGGATGACTCCTGATTCTCCTCCAACATACGCTCCGGCCATTGAGGTCCTGAACCGACGTGGAGAGGTCTCCAATGCCGTTGGATGTATGCCATGGATCAAGCCATACGCCAAGTATCTTCCGGATCCATTCTTCAGCAAAGGTATGGCTGCCATTGCAAATCTTTCCGGTATTGCTGTTGCTCGTGTCAACGCAAGATTGGCGGCTGCTGAGAGGGGCGAGATCGATCGTGTGGACCTCCTGGCTAGATTGATGGAAGGCAAAGACGAGAAGGGCGAGAAGCTGGGCCGAGAGGAACTGACGGCTGAGGCTCTCACTCAGCTCATCGCTGGATCAGACACGACTTCGAATACCTCCTGCGCCCTGCTCTACCACTGCCTCAAGAATCCTCATGTGGTCAAGAAACTCCAGGCCGAACTCGACCAGGCCTTGCCCAGCGATGATGTCCCATCGTTCGAACAGGTCAAGGACCTTCCATATCTCGACATGGTTATCCAAGAGACACTCCGCATCCACAGCACATCCAGCCAAGGTCTTCCAAGGGTTGTTCCTCCCGGTCCTGGTGTTGATGTCTGCGGTCGTCGCTTCCCTCAAGGAATCGTTCTCAGCGTTCCAGCTTATACCATGCACCATAGCAAGGAGATCTGGGGCCCGGACGCTGACGAGTTCCGGCCTGAGCGTTGGGAGAAGGTGACCGAGAGACAGAAGGGCGCTTTCATTCCCTTCTCTTATGGTCCTCGTGCTTGCGTTGGCAGGAATGTGGTATGTATACCTCCTCCTCGTTCCGTTGTTGTTATGCTCCCTTCGTCATCGTTGTTGTCGTCGATGCTGACTCGTTTCCGTAGGCCGAAATGGAACTGGCATTGATCGTGTCGACTGTCTTCCGGCGATATGAGTTCGAGCTCTACCAAGACCACCTGGAGACGCGCGAAGGGTTCTTGCGGAAGCCGCTAGGGTTGAAAGTGGGCATGAGGAGGAGGAGGCAGGGTCAGGCGTAAGGAAGGTGCGAGTTCAGTTCGTTGTATGTTTCCAAGGCTGTTCCAAGTTGACTGCGTCCATACCCCTCGCAACAAGCTCTTTCTCTTTCACGATTGCCTTCCCCTCTTGTGAGAGTGTCGCTTGTGCTGCTGCCGGTCCGAGCTTTGGAGCACTTTCGAAATCAAACTTGCAGCTGCGTTTGCTCCTTCCTCAACCCGCCCACCTGACAAACGCCACCCCAAACAACGACAACCTCAACCCATTGGCGGATATTGACAACAACACCAGCACGTTGGTCGGATACTCGCCAACATGTACACTTCGCCGTTTGAGGCGGAGCCGCCTGAGGCTCCTGATCCGCCGGAGTCAGAGTTGGCGGACCAGAGGGTCGACGAGGAACTCAAGAATGCGGTGAGTAACAATTGATGAACCATCCACCGACGACGATACTGATACATTTCTATAGTTCAAAGGCGTGATGCTACTGGCCTGGCTTACCGTCTTGTATGCGATCATGGTCGCGGCAGTAATGATGCTCGTAGCCGTTCTCTGCTTCATCTGCATCTGGATCTGCCAGATGTACCTTCTGGGCCGCCTCTTCCTCTTCGCCTCGTCTATGTTGAGACTCTGCATGGATGAGCCTCGTCGTGTTCACCACATCGACGAGACCCAGGAGCCTGACACGCCACTGCCCGAAGATCACGAGCGGGAAGACGACCAGCAGACCGAAACCTTCATCCCCGAATCCGCTGAGAACGTCCATGGCACTGAAGAGCATGCTGAGCAGTTTGAAATCATTTCAAACCACGGAGAGTCGAGCCACCAAGAAGTCTCCTTCGACGCCACCACCACCCAGGCTGGACTGCGGCCAGAGCTCTTCGAAGGATATCAGCCAGGCTACCCAACGGATGGTCCGTCTTGTATCGAAGAACGTTGGACTCATGATAGGTATGATGAGCTTCAACAAGAGGATATGCCACCGGCCAACACAGAAGAGTGGGGATGGGGAGAAGAGACTGAGCGAACGGTACCGACGGGCTCAAGGATGGCTCCATCAGAACAACAGCAGCACATGCCTAGATATGCCGAGTCTTCCAAGCCGTCCAAGGAGAACCAGAGGGCGCAGGAGCAGCGATCGTGGCTTGACGACATGATATCCGCCCCTACATCTCGTCCTGGCAGAACTATGCCAACGAGGGATAAGGCCACTGAGAACAGAGCCCCAGGCAACCCCTGGAACTGTTCTGCAGACCAGCTTGCTGAGGCAGCGGCCTTCCAGACATCCGCTACAAAAGGCGGTGGCAAGAAGCCACAACCACCATACGCTAGGACATCCAACGGCCACGCGCGATCCATGAACCAGTCAACACCCTCGCGTCCCTCACGGCCCTCGCAGCCCACCAAGACGCATGTTCAAAACGCGAAGAGCACACAACTTGATACAACAGGTCCAAGAGGCAGGACAAGTGTAAGACAGCCAGGCGTGGTTCAGAGATCTGCGTCGAAGTCTCCTCCACCACACGTCAAGTGGCTAAATGAGCTGAAGGCCCAGGGCGCTATTTCTCAAGAGACTTCAAATGATCTATCCGACTCTGCTGCCCCTACCGTCCAAGCGGCCCAAGTGGCCCGCGCAGAGAACAAGCCACCGGAGACGAGTGCGGCAAATCAAGTCATTGCAAGCGAAGAGGACAAAAAGCCAACGGAAGTCAAGCAAAAGGGCCCTGAGACATCACTTCATCAGCGCAGTGTACTCGAGACGCTGTTTCCAGCACCAGAGACGCGTCCATCGCTTCAAGATCCCGAGAAGTTGCGATTCTACGATGGCACTCCACCCGTCACCAGTCCCGCACCAGGTGCGATGTCAGTGGAAGTGCTCAAGTCTTTCAGAGGGCCTATGCGGTTTGTATCCGACGATCAAATCGAGGGTGCCCGCCTTCTGGGCGTCGAGGACAGGTCCTTCATGACGAATGGTGCCCCCAAAGTACGAGAGTCTCCTCACGCAAGCAGCTGTCCTCCCGCCGTATCCACTCCTGAGAAGTTCTCTGCCACAAATGCTGCTTTCAAGAACACAGACAGATCGTTGATGGGCTCTCCCAAGAAGAGTGACGGGAGTCCGGGTGGATCGATTGACCTCAACGCCGAAGAGAGTCAGTCTACACAGCAGGAACTACCGTCAGCAGCCGAGTTTGAGGCTGCATTTCTTGCATCTCAAGGCCAGCAAGTCGTGAGCGAGAAGACGCCCAAATCCTCTCCATCTCGTGAGGCCAACCACAGTCGCATCGCAGAGGTCGCAGACTCAAGGTATTATCATTCAGTATCCATTATCAACTTCTACTAACATACACTTGCAGCTCAAATCAAACAAGCATTCTTCGACACGCCGTGAGAGTTTTGAAAGAACAGGCCCATGCAAAGCAAGACAGGCAAGATATACTCAATTTGAATATCCGCATTGCATCGAACACTGACCATCTTCAAGCTCCAGCACATACGCGACCGCTCGCGAAGACGCGACACCAGCTCGGCATGCCACCAAGAAAGACCAACAGTTGAGCCTGATCGATCTTGACGACGCTGAGCAAGAGACTACACCCAAGAAATCTGCTAAGCTGACGCCAAATGCTCCGGCTTTCTTTGCTCCCACCCAGACGGCCACACAGGCTGCTGAAATGCCGCCTGATGCTCATGTGCCTGCACCATCACTGTTTGTGCCCAGCGCTGCTGCCGCAGGCGGCATACCAACGCCATACGACCCCTACAAGTTGCCGGAATCGCCATTCATACCAGACGCTCCCCCGGTCAACATGGATTTCCAATCAGCTCCTCACGCACCGTATGCAGGTGTTGGTCATCCGGCCAACCCGTACGATCACACTTCCAGCATGTCGTCCTTTGCACCGTCGACGCACAACCCGTACGCGTACACGCCGAGCATGCCTCCTTTCGTTCACGCACCAGCAGTCCCGGCGATGCAGAACCCTTCGACACCAGGCATGGGCGCTTTTCCACCAGCTATGGCTATGCCTGCTACTCCGCATACTACTGGACACATTGGAATTCCGTCCTGGACTGCAGGTCACAACGTCGTACCACCTCCGCAAGGCCCGCAGTTCCTTGGGGACGTTGCGAACATGATGAGTGGCACCAACAACGCGTCGAACTCGGCTTGGCAGAACCAATATGCCGTGAGCCCGTACCAGCTGAGCAACAATCAACTCAGACCCCCAGCTACTCCCGACGTCCCTCGTACAGTTGCGCTTCGACGCCCATCACTCGCTATTCCTATCGTTCGCCCGCCACCCCCAGTTGTCCAGGTTCCTGCTATCCAGCCGCCAGTCTCACGTCCGCACTACGTGCACCCCAAGGATACGGTTCTATGGTCAACGTATGGCTCGACGCCTACAGCGGGAAAAGCAACGGAAAAGCCACCGGGATTGGGTGAAGCCCAGGCGACGCCACAAGCTACCTTCGACGCGCTGCTGTCTGAATCGGACCCGTGGATGCCGAAGGTCAAGCCAAATGATTACGTTCTCCCGGACGCAGATGGGTCGTTGACAGACGTCAAGCAAGACGTGGAGGCTCCTCCTGACAGGGAGACAGCTAACGCAATACTCGACAGCTTCAAGGAGTTCTCGAAGAGTTTGAATCTTCCGGAACTGAAGCCTCAGCACGCAGAAGGCAACTTGTCACCGGCTCGTGAGGATACCGGATCCGATGGCAGCAAATCAGACAAGAACATCGAAATGGCGCAGGAAGTTCCTGCAACAGTCTCCACGGGTGCGAACGAGTCCAAGACAGCGAGCAGCACTTTGCAAGACGAAACCGATGCCGCTAAAGCAGAGGAGTTGACTGCATCCGAGAAGAAGCGTGGCAAGCGGGAGGAGAAGAAGGCGGCACGAGACACTCTGACGGAGGCTTGGTGCAGCCGCGATGAGGCTCGCAAGAAAGTCAAGAGTACCTGGACTATCGAAGGCGCCATGAAACTTCGGGAGACTACTCGCATTTACAATGAGGCTCGCGAGAAGTTGGAGTCACTCATGGGCAATGGAAAGCTCAACGACGAAGACGCCAGGGACTTTCCGCGGTTCGCTGATCTGGAAGTGAAGGAACCTAAGAACCGTCCAGAGGGCTACGCGGAAATCCAGAAGAGGCGGAAGGAAGAGAAGGCAGCTCAGACACTCCTCGCTGCCAATGGCGCCGACACGGGTGTTGAGCCCGAGACCACCGACGAGTCCTCACAGCAGGAGGCTCACCGCCAGAACTTGAAGGACAAGCTCATCAACGCGTACAGCCTGCGCAATCAGGCTCTGGAGTCCTTCAACGAGCCTCGTCCCCAGAGCAACATCTCCTACGATACGTGGAAGAAGACGAGAGAGGCCAGGCTGGAGAGAGCTACCAAGGTCTATCGTAACAAGCGAGACGCTTTGAAGGCTGCTTATCCAGATGGTCTGCCGAACGAGTTGGTCGTCCAGTTCCCCGAGCTTTGAGGGTGGCTGACGATCGAGTGGCGTTGCTGGTCACGCAGGTAGCGGCAACGCAGTAGGATGAGGATAGACGAAGGCCTTTTTTGGCTACCTAGATAGTGAATTCGATAGACGGATTTGCTGATACATGCCTCTCACCTCCTTATTTCCTGTAAGCTGTTCGTAACGGAGAAGAAGTCTTGTAATGAGGGTGTTTGAACAAGAGAAAAAAAGGAGGTGAGGTTGGATTTGAGTGAAGGCCAAGGCCAGTCTCAGCCAATCAGGCAACTGCGATCCAGCTTACCGGGTTTCGCGACAACGGCCAACGTCTCCTGAGGTCATTGATTAACACGCTCCTGTTCATGTTCTGTTGAAGACACAGTTACAATATGAGAGTAACGTGACTATCACGGGAAACGGCACGTGTAGCGAACGCGATGACTCCCACAAAGCAGACAATTCGATCTCTGCGGTCTTTCGCATACGATGCACCCGCGACCCAGAACAACGGCTCCGAAAGCGAGCTATCATCACCACCTGCCAGTCCAAATGCTCAGTCACTAGGGAAACGCAAACGAGGAAGTACGGAAACCCCAGCGACGTCAGTCACATCGATCAGCGTCGAATCGAAAGAAGTTCGACGATCACCACGGAAGGTCATCAAAGGAGAGAATAGTGAGAAAGTGCGGAAAGCTAAGAGACAACCTGCAAAGAAAATCAAAAAAGAGGATGGAACGCACACCGTGCAGCCGCCTGCGAATTGGGAAGAGGTTTACAACATCACGAGTGAGATGAGGAAGAGAGTTGTTGCTCCAGTGGATACCATGGGTTGCGAATCAATCGCCGAAGAGACTCGATCACCGCGAGACCAAAGATTACAGACGCTGATATCTCTCATGTTGAGCAGTCAGACCAAAGATCCGGTGACTTTCGCCGCGATCAGGAATCTGCAGGAGAATCTGCCTGGGGGTTTGTGTTTGGAGGCGCTTTTGGAGGTTGAGCCGGAACGATTGAATGAGTTGATTATGAAGGTGGGGTTTCATAATAATAAGACGAAGTACATTAAGGCTACAGCGATTATGCTGCGAGACCATTATAAAGGCGATATTCCGGATACGATTGAGGGGTTGGTCTCGTTGCCTGGTGTGGGACCTAAGATGGCGTATCTGTGTATGTCGTCAGCTTGGGGTCGAGACGAAGGTATCGGCGTCGATGTACATGTTCATCGCATCACGAATCTTTGGGGCTGGCATAAGACTTCAACGCCGGAGCAGACGAGGGCGGAGTTGGAGGCTTGGCTACCGAGGGAGAAGTGGCATGATATCAATCATCTGCTCGTTGGGTTCGGGCAGACGATATGCCTCCCAGTGGGGAGAGATTGCGGGGAGTGTGATCTCAGTAAGAAGGGATTGTGTCCGAGCGCTGTGGCAAGTAGTCCAAGGAAGAAGAAGGTGAAGCAGGAGGCGGAGATTAAGGTTGAGGATGATGGGCTTGTGAAGACAAAGGAAGCTGTTGTGGAGGCGGATGATCAAGGCGTGAGTGTGCATATCAAGAATGAGGATGTCGGCGAGGTGGACATGCACAGTCGGATTGCTGACATTGAAGATACCCTTAGAGCATAGTGCATTGAATGACTGAACGACTTGAGACTTCGACTTCTTGATGATCATATGCAATGGACAGTGTAAGTACGAGGAGCATCTTTCGCCACTCTTTTCGCAAGACTCCGAATGCAGAGCTGTTTAGTCCAGGTTGCGCAATTCTAGGCTGGTTCCGTAAATCCCGGGCATCCTTGAGAATGCTTCTATCATCTTTCATCTTGCTCATCCCACTGCATAAGCAAATGCAAGGAACGCTCATATGCCCACATAGTGACAGCGCTCAAAGGCGCAGCCTTGATTAGGCTTACTGTCAAGCCTCTGTACAGACCAATTGCGCCTTCCTTTCTCAAGATCATCTGTATCGTCCTCACAACTCCTCGCTCGTAAACAGGTATGCGAGCGCCGCCAACGTATCTGCTGCGAGTTGGTCCTTGCACTTGGAGTCGCTTTCTCACTGTGTCCAGAGGAAATACTGCCGTCTTGCTTAACATGCTTGCTGCTATGCCTGCGACCGCATCGCCGGATCCAAAGGGTAACTCCACGCTAGCCAAAGTCGGTTTGAAACCTTCGTAGAGAGCGAAAAACAATCCCATGTAAGGGACAATTTGGCCAACAGCGGCGTTCAATCCCCGGAAGAAGCCTGCCGGACCTTCGTGCCGGGTGATATCCCGAATGCTCGCTATTAGGCCATCGTACACTCTTTCTGTCCCTTGTGCTGCGAAGCGTGTTCGCAAGAGATCAAGTGGGTATGTCGCGGTAGTACCTGCTGTACCAGCCACAGCACCACTTATGAAGCTCTTCGCTGTGCCCGGCATATTCCATCTGCCATCTTCAGATAGCTTATCCAAAAGTTGGGTCGTACTCCGATAAGCCAGAAATTGAACTGCTCCATAACTCAGGTATAGCCCCTCTGCAGGAATGTTTCCTTTCCAAAAGCCAGTGATTCCTTCATGACGCCAGATGTCTCTTGCGACTATGTATACACCGGTAGGACTTCGACTTGGGCGGACAACGGAGAGCGGGTCAACGAGGGAGTGGTAGTGCAATTGGAGGCGGATCTTGACGACGTCGAGCGGTGCGATGCAGAAGCGGGAGATCAGGCCTGAGATTGCGCCGGCGACGACGACTTGAGCTCGTGTGCCCTGCAGCGTATCAGTACAGCTTTCCGGACATTGGTGGTAAGGAAGTTTTCGTACCTCATCGCGGAGATGCTCTGGAGCCGGAGACATCCATCAGCATTCGCTCGCCCGACCGACTGCTACCGAGGGCTGAGCAGGTCGGTAGTTCTGGCTGTTTGCGAGGGTGTAGGCTTTATGGGTGATTGAAGTTGTGAGGTGCAGAGCCGCGGCATTTGTTTCACCAGCATCCGAGCTTTGAGAGGGACCCTGCATCCAACCTCCTCCACCAAATCAACCACACAGTTCCTCCATTGTCATTCGTTTCTGCATAAATCGCCACAATGGCGATGCGAATAGCCTCTAGGGCACCGCATCGGCCCCTCTCCATACTCAATGGGCCTTCCAAGTCTTTTTCACGCCAAATCTCATGCTCGCATCGCGACTTGCAAGCCAGCTCCAAGGGCATTCGTCGACCCTTTTGGGAATACGATACGAAAAGAATTCCAGGTGATGCGAAACAAGCCCTAAGACGCGACGACAACAACTCCAGAGATCCTGTACGCCATTTAAGAGGACAATTCAGATCAGACCGTTCGCCCGAACCGCTTCCCGTCGAGGTCACGATCGATGGCGTTTCGCACGTATTCTCACCACTTCTATTACGGGACATGTGCCAGTGTAGCCTCTGTGTTGACTCCTCGACACGCCAGAAGCACTTTGCCACAGTCGACATCCCCCAGGAAATTCGACCGAAAACTGTCGAGACAGACGGCTCGCATGTGCACATCACTTGGGGCAATGATATTCCGGGACTTCCTGGGGATCATAGGACATCCATTCCACTTCAAACTCTCAGAAACATTGTCGAAAACGGAAGACCAGTCCACCATAGAATACCCTCGCGAAGAGTTCTCTGGGATACTCAAGCGTACACTGACGAGACACACGATTTCGATTACGAGGAATACATGAACGACGATTCGGTCTTGTTCACAGCCCTAAAGCAGTTAGAGACACACGGACTCATGTTTGTTACGAATGTGCCTGAGAGCGAGGAGTCAGTGGAAACTGTAGCATCGAGAATAGGTCCCTTGAAGACGACCTTCTACGGCAAGACCTGGGACGTGCGATCTGTGCCCGAAGCGAAGAACGTTGCATACACTTCACAAAATCTAGGATTCCACATGGACCTCATGTACATGAAACAGCCACCGCATCTACAACTCCTCCACTGCATTCGGTCGTCTGCCGCTGGTGGCGCCAGTCTTTTCAGCGACAGCTTCAAGGCCGTCCAGGATCTCGCCGAGCACCATCACCGCTACTTTGCCACGCTCTCTCGCGTTCCTGTCACCTATCACTACGACCACGTCGATCACTACTACCACCAGGCGCGCCCTGTCATCGAGCAGGTTGGCACGAAGTTCGGCCCATCACAGATCAGGGATTACTCAGACTACGTAAGATTCAAGGCCAAGCAAGCCGATCCGGAGCGTCTCCCTGAGATTCCACCGATGGACTTTGTCGAGCACGTTGCATGGAGTCCTCCCTTTCAAGGCCCCTTCAGCTTGTACAGCGAAGACACCAAACGCTATGGCGATCCAGTGGACTTCTTGAACCCCATGGTCCGCTCGTGGCACAACGCAGCGCAGAAATTCAATGAACTTATCCATCGGTCTGAGGTCGTATACGAGAGGATGATGAAGCCTGGCGAGTGCGTTATTTTTGACAACAGACGAGTACTGCATGCGAGGAGAGCCTTCGAGGTTGGTGATGCTGGCAAGGAAAGATGGTTGCGGGGAGCGTATATCGACAAAGATCCGTTCATGAGCAAGCTGAAGGTCATGACGGAGCAGCGAGTAGAGTCTGGAGGGCAGACGAAGGTGGAATCTGCCGCGGAACCCCAGGAGTATTTTGCTGCCTCTGCAGCGTCGTGAGAATAGTCGACGTGCATAAAAATACAGATCATCTCCAACAGGCTTTCTCTGCTTCACCTGAGTGATCTGTGCCGAGTGGATGGCATGAGCTAGTCTTAGGAGCTCGTCTTGGATTAGCTGTATAGGTCTTCGTCCTCGTCAAAGATTGGGACACGTTGGTATCCAGGAACCTCGAAATCAAACTGCGGAAGCTGCTGCGGCGAGCCAGCAGTAGATGGGGTCCAAGGTCGAGAGCTCTGGTCGTTCAGATCCAGCTGTTGGGACTGGTGGTTTGGAACAGGTTTCCGAGAAGGCATCTTGTACGAATCAAATGTACTCCGTCGAGAAGTTGACGTGGTTTGGACACTAGCTCTTGGGGTTCGAATCGAGGAGTCCGGTTCTCGTCTCTTCGATATCTCCTCTCGTTGCAGATGTCTCTTGCGCCGCATCTCGTCTCTTTGGTCGCCGCTCAACTGGGAAGATTCGTCGCAGAAGTTGAACGCCTCCTGAGCTGAGAGTCTTTGCGTGAATAGCAGTAGTACTAGAAGTAGGACGAGCGTTGATATGAAGATGATGAGGCAGATGATGGCGATGGGGTCCAGGTTGCCCCAGACGTGCCAGACGTCGTGCATGATGTTAGTTTTGTGTGAAGATCGTAGATTCACTGTTCATAGCCCTCCTACTCTCAAGTACTGTAGACCTACAGATATACTATCGCCACTCCCAAGTTGCGTTGCGAATCTCGGTCTACCGACTCAGGCTATCTAAGACAGAATGTCCTAGACGAGGCCACACAAGACTCCATGCTTGTCTGAGACGGCGACGTTCGTAGAGACATTCACGTCTCGTGATAGTCCTACAGCTGCAAAACGCCATCCTATCATGAGTATCGAGCAGAGAATACATGTGGTGCGTTTTGGAGAAGTACTGGCAAAGAAGAGGTGAGGTTGAGAATGGCTCTCGGCTAGCGCGCGTTGTCGGGCCAACAGCGCGTCTTTCCGCGCGACTTCCCATCCCACAACTCGGATCGGGATCTCCTCCAAGCCTCCTCTCCAACAAGATACCCAACATCCACCGCCGCCCGCACGCGCCGCGCATGTAGGGAGCCATTTTGGGGCCCCTCTACGACCGCAAGCTACGCCAGCATCTCTTACCGTCGCGACATGGCCCACATCGACCGCATCACCCACACCGATCACGAAGAGACGACTGCGACAGCGATAGCACCGTTGGATTCCACCCACATTCACTGACGACACGGGAGGAGCATCTTGTACTGTCTGGAATAGCACACCATCACACTACACACCCCATAAAGGACTGCGTCAAGCACACCGCCAAGCGCGTCATGGCTGCCGTCGCCCATCCGACTCGGCCGCACATCAGACGCAACTCGCCATTGTCCGCCTTCAACCCTTCCAATGGCTTCTCCGCCGATGCGCCGATGATGAAACGAATCGATGTAGGCGATGACAGCGATTCAGATGATGAGCCGCCGCCGGCCATCAAGTTTTCCAAGGTCACCCAAGCGCTTCTGGCTGACGAGGGAGTCCCGTCATCTCCACCCAAATACGACAACGCCAACGATGCACCACGCTTCAATCGATCGGTCAGCGCCCCAAAATCTGAGCTCGATACACCTAGTAGGGCACCGGGCATCAAGATTTTGCGCCGTAGCTCGCCATCGAATGCCCCCGGCTCTGGGCAGCAAGGAAGAGGGCATACACCACCGCGCATCGTTCATCTTGGCGGAAAAGGAAGCGGCTCCGCCCAGCGCTCTATCAGCATATCAGGACCATATCCACAGCGTAGCAAGCGAGAACCCACTCCAGAGACGGGCATGAAATCAGAGGTCGTCACGCCTGCACACCCGCGCGCCATTCGCGTAGTTACTCGCTCCAGGGCCGGAAGTAATGCTTCGCAGGATGACAGATCCAACTTGATCTCGTCCATCAGCAGACCTACTTCTCGCAGTGCAATCAGAGCACCTGATACAGGCGAACGGAAGACTCAAGCATCGGATTTAAATCGCAGCGCTTCACAGTACAACCTTGCGGACACAGCATCGCGATATGCACCATCCACCGTAGCAAGGACACGAAACGCATCTGCGGAGACGCAACATCCTCCCGGCTCGCAACGCATCAAACGAGCACCCATTGGTACTGGAACTTTTCTGAGGAGCGGGCCAGTGAGACGGGGATTCAGACGCAGAGATAGTGAAGAAAACGTTTCCAGCCAGGAAGAACCACAACACGGATCAGCATCACAACCCAGCGCATCCAGTTACACACCGCAGGATCGAAGTATGTCTCAATTGGATGGATCTCGGAGCAGAAGTGGCAGTGTCAATACCCGAGCCACGTCCGTGGAGCCGGTTTCGGTGCATGACTTCGCCCAACAAGCATACGCATCGCAGGAATCAAGACCAGCGTCACGACAGGCGCAATCATATCTGTCACGAAGTCAAATGAGCAACGAATCACGACCACCGTCACGACAAGCAAGCAGAGATCTCCCGAGAAGTCGGCAGCCAAGTGCCGAACGGTATCAGCATCGCAGGCAGAATAGTGTTCCAGCAGTAGATACGTCTGCCATCGCCCAGCCGGAGCAACAGCAACAAAGGAGACCAAGCATCGAGAGCAGCCAACAGAGACCAGCCTTGAAGCAGCAGCCACTGCAGAGGGCTCCCTCATATGGCCGCGCGAGTTACAGATATGCAGCGCCGAAAGTACATACCGATGCATCTGAGGACCAGGAAAATGTGCCACCACCAACCTTCAAGCGCAACCGGGAGCAGGAGTTCAAGTACCTTGGAAAGCCTTCAATGGCCATCTCCGATGACGAAAAGCCAAAGCAGATGCCTGTGGAGGAGACGCCTGTACCAGTCCCACAACAGGAGCAAAGAAAGGCTTTGGGAACGATCAGTGGGAACACGCCGCATCGTCAAGCTCCTGCACCTCCACCAAAGATGAGCGTCCTGGATGCCGCCACCACCACGGCAGGCGCGAGTACGACCAAGACCAGAAAGAAGCGTCAGCACATGGTGGTCAACGGCAAGATCTTCACACAAATGGGCAAGATTGGCAAAGGAGGCTCGAGTGATGTCTATTGTGTCATGGCTGAGAACTACAAGACCTTCGCCTTGAAGCGAGTCAAGCTCGAAGATTGTGACGAGAACGCCGTCCGTGGCTACAAGGGCGAAATCGATCTTTTGAAGAAGCTCACCGAGGTGGACCGAGTGGTTCGGCTTTTCGACTGGGAACTCAACGAGGAGAAACAGGAGCTTATTGTGCTCATGGAAAAGGGCGACACTGACCTCAACCGCCTTCTCACCCTACGACTGAATGGCGTTGATGCCAAGTTCGATGCCACCTTCACTCGGTACCACTGGAAGGAGATGCTTGAGTGCGTTCAAGCGGTACACGACTACGACATCGTCCACTCGGACCTGAAGCCCGCCAACTTCCTCCTTGTTCAAGGACGACTGAAGTTGATCGATTTTGGCATCGCCAACGCCATTGACACGGACAACACTGTCAATGTACACCGAGATTCCCACGTCGGCACCCCGAATTATATGTCTCCCGAAAGTATTACGGACACGAACGCGAATGGACCAAGCCGAGATGAAGCGGGAAGGCCTGTGAAGAAGGACATGCGCATTGGCAAGTCATCAGACGTCTGGAGTCTGGGCTGCATACTCTACCAGATGACTTACGGGCGGCCGCCGTTTGCACACATCTCGAACCAGATCTCGCGCATCATGGCTATTACGAATCCCAAGCATACTATCGAGTTTCCCGAGACTGGCGTTGGAGGTGCACGGATCCCTTCGACTCTGATCGGTACTCTGCGAAGATGTCTGAACCGCGATCCAGATAAGAGGCCCAAGATCACAGACATGCTCTCAGAGACCGATCCATACCTCAACCCGGAGGGACCCAGGAATAGCATTCCCATGACCGAGGAGGTCCTTTCGCAAATCATACATAAGATCATAGAACGATGCAAGGATCCGAAGCGAGGGCCCCCAACTCCGGACGAGTCGAGCTTATATTCCAAGACCTTCCTGGATAGAATCAGGGCCAAACATGAGGGGCTGTGAGCATGGAATTATGAAGAGCATCAATATTCCCTCTTTTGAGCGTTTCTCGAAGACTGTTGGAAGCGCTTTTTCGTCGTCGTTCTCTTCTGAGCGTTTCTGAGCGTTGTTTGTTTGCTGCTGCGATACCAATTTGATTGGTCTGTTTCTTTGGATAAGGGGATGAGGAAAAGCAAAGAGCTCGAAATATGATAGACTCTTCAGAAATTGACTGAATGCCACACCACTGGCAGTGTTTCCCTAACCTGAACTCTTCTTGACTGCTGTCTCATCTTCATCTCTCTTGAGCTTGCTTCCACTGCACCTTCAACTCCTCACGCCTTCGCTCAACAACAGCACAACCTCTTGACCTGCTCAAGCCGCACTCTTCTTCTTCTTATCCTCCACCAACTCAATATTATCCTCCGGAATCTGCTCATACTTCTCCGTCAACCAATCAAACACATCATCACTCACATCCCCCTGCACCGTAATCTCCTCCCCACCCGCCGCCGTCTTCGTCACACTACTCCCCGTAGCAAACTTCTTCCCAAACTCCTTGGCCACCTTCTTCAAATCCAAGCCAAAAGCTTCCAGACCCGAAATTTCTGTTACGAATTTCCGCTTATTGCGCTCGACGCGCTTGATGGTGATTTTGGAGGTTGCGCGTTTTTCCGACTCGCGGGCTTCTTGGGCTTCGGCTTTGGCGGCTTTCTTTTGGGCGTCTTTTTCGGCGCGTTTTTGGGCGTCGACGGAGAGGGTCGAGAGGTTGGCGGTCACGGCTTCGGCGGAGTAGAGGTGTGCGTGCAGGGTTGGGTGGTTCTTTTCGAGCCAGTCTTGGCATTTTTTGACGGTGCCGCCGTATTCACAGTACTACAGGAGAGTGCGAGGTCAGTTGTAGGTTCTTTGGTCAAGGTCGTTGAGAGGTAGAGAGGATTGGCTGTTCTCGCTCGTGAAAGGCGCCGTACCTACTTCTGGAGGGAGAGTGCAGACGCCGCAATACACCACGCTGCGCGCGGGCTTGAGGTCTGCTGCTGGAGCAGCTGAGGCTTCTGTGTCTGCCATGATCGTGTGTTGTTTTGTTGGTGGAAGGTGACGGCGATGTTTTGCGTGAAGTCGTCTGAGAATCGCGGGGTCTTGGTGGGGCAACATTGGCCTCAGGCAGAAAGTACCCACGTGATGCTTTTCTCAATTCAGTACAATGCATTTTTGATATCTATCGAATATTGTACATCTGAACCCGAGCACGCTGGTAAGTGCTCAGTCGACGCGGAGAGTCCTCGGTCCTCTCCTCTTTCCAGCCTTCTTTCTCTTGTTACCCTTTTCAAAGCCAACCGCCTCTTGGTGGCTGCGGCCAAGGTTGTCGAGGTCCTTGACCTTGTAAATTCTGATGATCCAGTTCTCACTGGTGAACGCTTCCTCGAGCGTTGAAAGTTCTGGGCCCTGGGCCGGCAGCTTGGAGCCTCGAACTCTGTCGGTGGCTTGGCCGGCGGGGAAAAGTGAGTTGTAGTTGTAGTAGCTCATCTTGTACATGAGCGAGTTGCGCATGGTTGGTGTGGCCTCATCGTCCACACGGTACTCGCCACGTGGGGTGAAGAAGTCACGCTCCTTGACCTCGTCTGGCCAGATGCCTGCAATTGTGATTAGTGATGTGTATACCGCGGTTATATCAGGAGCATCTTACCCTCGGCGATTCTGACCATCCACAAAAACTTGTTGATATCATCACCCGAGTATCCGAGAAGACCACCAAACACGACCAAGACGTAGTCGACTTCGTGCTGCCTCATGATTGGGTACGAGACTTCCTCGCGGCTGGACATGGCCTTGCCAACCGTGGCGATGTGGGTGTTGTTCCAGGTGTTGTTGTCCACCAGCGTAGGCCTGTCGGCCATACCACCAATCTGGTAGCCATAGTCCCACCAACTCATGACTTTGGCGTCTTCTTTAGTGTTTTGCCGCAGCCAGTAGTAGGCCTCGCGGTAGTCATCGATGATGTGCTGGCTACCGTCAGGCAGTCTGGAAGCCAGCACCACAGATGGAGAAGAGTATGCGTTGGAGGTGACCCACGTGCAGTGCAGCACAAATAGGAGAAGATAGGCCGTGACAGCTCCAGTAATAACAGATTTAGAGAGGTAGCTGTAGATACCGACGAGAGGTCCCTTGGTAGATCGCAGAGATTCTGGAATGGCGGCATTGAGCTTGTCCTTGATGTCTGCAGAGCCGTTCGCAGCGCCGTTGGCTCGTGGTGTCTCCGTAGGCTCGGTTGGTTGGGCTGAGACAAGGAAAGTGTCGAGGATCTGGCTGAGAGCCATGGCGGCGGCGACGCAGACGATTGGGGTCAATGTCAACATCAACCGGACCATGACACCAGCGAAGTAGCTCGCCAGCACGGCGTAGATCACGATGAAGACCTGCTCATCCTTGAGGTTGCGGAAGCACATGTAGACACCGGCGGGGAAGAGCCAGATCAGCATGTTCAAGTCGAAGAAGAAGGCCGGCCAGGCGGTGGGCTGATGCTCCGAGACGGACGCGATGATGGGAATGTGAATCTTGGCATAGCCCGTATCCCAGAGCGAGTAGAAACGTCCACTCCATGGGGCCACAACACCGGACACAGTAAGGAGGACCAGGCCTCCGAAAGCGAGCCCGAAAACGATGAGCACCATAGCTCGCAGGAGCGTCTGGAATTGCTTGGAGGGGAGCTGGTGGCGGATGTACTCCGCAAAGCCCACCAGCTGCATAAGGCCAAAGACGCCTGCGATTCGTTAGTTCGTGCTCGCATATTATCAACTTGATCCTTACCAAGTGCAGACATGTGGTCACTGTTCCTGATCGGAAGGAAACCCACAAAAGGAATCTGCATGCTGGCTAATGTACCCAGAGCGTACCACGTGGTGTAGGCGACATAGAGACGTGCGCTGAATCGGCCCATGCAGATCAAGACAAACGCATGCAGTGGTAGCAAGTTCGTAATGAAAACGTAACCACCCCATGCGCTGACCATGTATCCGTAGAACAGGGCGCAAAGAGCTCCCCACATAATGCTACCCTGCTTGACCGCCTTAATCCAGAGGAAGAAGGTGAATACCAGCAAGAAGATGGCGATGGCCTCGTTATCGTATGATCCTGCAACACTTCTGCTGATGTAACCAGGGGTAATGCCCATGAAAGCTGCAGCCAGCAGACCAGCTGATGGACTATCACTCATCTCAGAGGTCAGGAGGTATGACGCAAAAGCTGTAAGACCAGAGAATCCTGGGGCGAGGAGAACGCAGATGTTTCGAATATCGACGGGGAGGGTCAGGAATCGAAGGAGGTGGTAGATGACGCCGGACGTGACCATGAGGCCTGGATAGAGAGTGCCACCAGTGACACGGCCCAGAGGATGCCATGTTCCTGAATGCTATCCGTCAGCTCCAGATGCTATCTCAATCCCCATTGCAGCTCTTACGGTCATCGAACCAATCCCAAAACTTGTAGAAGCCATGGTTGACGAGGTACTTTGTGGCTCGAAAGTTGAACCACGGATCGACTGTTCATGCAATTGATTAGACACATGTGATCCAGAGGGGCTGCTGTGCGGGACTGACACTCGTGGATGATGCTCTCGAAGCGGATGACGGAGAAGAGTCGAGCTGCAATGGCGGCAGCAGCGATGGTGACGAGGGTGAGCAGACGGAGCAGGCCTCGAGTGTTGCGGCCGCTCTCGCCCTTGAAGAACAAGGCGGCGCCGGGCACGGCGGTGTCGGCGGCCATGGCGGAGGAGATGGGAGGCGTTGGTGCGTGACAATGCCTCTTGTCGTCGTCGTCTTCGTTCCTGAGACCGCAGTGCCAGAGCTGTAAGTTGTCCTGACGGCTTGGCCCGAACTCTAATTCGCGTCGCGCTAGCAGCCCTGAGCTCCTCCAGACACAACCAAGCACAACCACAGGCTAGCACACCACGCCTCGGCTCATCTTGTCGCTTTCATATAAACACCCATGGATGGCCACGCTGATCCATCGGCGGCCTTCAGCTGCCTCTCACTGTCGCATCCTCACCGTCCGCCATGACCATCCGCAAGGACTCCGTTCTGGAGGGTTTCAACGAGCCTTCAGACTCCAAAAGCACACCAACAAGCTTCCTCCATCTGCCTGCAGAGTTGCGTATCACGATATACGACCTCGTTCTGGGTCATCTCGTCAGGACCTCTCGCGACTACCAAGGATCTCAGTATAACATGGGCCGGTCACAATGCTCCCTCATGTTTGTGAGCCGCCAGGTCCGCGAGGAGGTCGTCGAGCACTTCAACAAGAACTACCTTGGTCTACCATCAGATGATTGATTTCGGACATCACCGCAATCCGAGCCTTGAACGAGTATGAGGCGCGTCTCACGGCATCGTCGGAAGGCACGAGCTTCTTTGCCGTCAGTGCGAACATGATCCGGACTCTTCGGGCCCGTGAGGACTGCTCACGAGATATTCAACCTCGAGTTGAACGTTACTGCATATGATGGCGACGGATGAGTCCGAGGATTGCTATGCCCCTTGCGTATGGCAATCGTTGCTCTGGGGTCATAGATGTCACGACTGACATTTAACAGACTATCAAAGCTCCTCCATCGATTTCCAAGCCGCAAGCATAGCTCTACGAGCGGCAGGCTGGACGAAGCTCTATTCACCTGACGAAGAATCATTCATTGACGATTTTGCTGCGGTGCCATGACGGAATCTGGCTCTCTGCATTGGAAGCCGATGGCTCTTGTTCTGCAGCGACACGCGCGAATCCAACAGTATCGTCCAGTCGACTACTACGCATGCAGGATGACTTGTCGCTTTTTCGATTTCATGAGGCGATGAGGACCAAATTCATTTGACAAAGTTCGACGCTTCGGTAGGCTGCATTCACGATTCTGACGGACGTCGTCTTTCAACAAAACTATGCGATTTGTCTACCGCAATTGCACAACAAGACATTTGGAGAAGTCGCCATGCGACTTGTGATTGGCTGCACCGGGGACAACCCACAGCTTTTGCCACTGCGATTGAGCTCCGCTCTGAATCGGGCTTCAAGCAACAGGAATAATATTTCGCATGGATATGGCATAGAATGAAAAGCGTGGCAGTGCAGAAGGCATTTGCAAATGAGCAGCTGAATTGACGAGCAACAGGAGATCGTCATGAAGAGTTCGTCCGTAATAACTGAGTTGAACCCTGATCTTGATTACGGCATTGGGGCTGAGGGCTGCATCGAGTTCGACCGCGAAGGCGGCAACAGTGATCTGAAACTTACAAATGTTTGACCTCATGGACACTCCTTGCATGAAGTAATCTCTACAATCCCGATGGTCGGCGTCCCAAGATCTCGAAGGTGCACGAATTGCGCGAGAAAGAAGAAAGGCTGCGATTTGGCTCAGCCCTCTTGCGGGCAATGCGTGAAGCTGAGACTCGAATGCGTGGGTGGCTGACTTTGCCATTGGACTCATAGCCGAGAAGCTCACTCAGGAACGCAGACATACAAGGAACGAACATGGACCTTCGTGAACGAGAAAGTCGATGCCGACGAGTTCCAACCAGCCGTGTTGACCACCGAGCCGTCGGCCACAGTATTGCAACATAGGTCATTATCCCGTACTGCTCTAGAGATCCAAGTCGTCGATCAGTTCTGGAGGTTGTACCTGCCACGAGACCGACCCGATACGGTCTACATCGGTGCAATTGTTAGAACGCCATGGAAGCGCGCTGTACAGACGATTTGTCTCCAGGATCGATGGGTGTTGATCGCGTTGCAAGCTTGTGCTTTCATGGTAGGCCGGCGAAGACAACTTCTATGGACGGGCATTAGCTGACCCTTCAATGAAGAGTCTCGGTCGGTTGCAACATAATCGAAGTTATGTGCGATACGCCAGACAGCTCTACGGGCGTGCACTACGCGAGACGAACAAAGCCATCTGTGACCCCAAACGAGCACAGAGTGACGGAACACTCGCTTCCTGCAAGCTCCTGGGCATTTACGAAACTTTTCATCTCGAGGAAGATGGCTTGCCGTCAACGCAGGGCTGGGACTGGCAAAGACATGTCGATGGTACTTGCCGGATCGTAGACCTAAGGGGGCCAGAGATGGCGGCATCAGAATACGGCCATGACCTCTGGCTCGACGCCCGAATATCTGCATCCTCGGCGGGCATTACCCAGAAGCTGACGCCGGCATACTTCTCCGCTCCGTCATGGTCCACTGTGCCGTGGGAGAAGAGCGACAAAACACTACGCGATGAACTCTTGGACTTCCTCTTCGAAGTTCCACACCTGTTGCATCGACAAGAACAGCTCTTCGCGGCCATTGCAGAAGCCACCGACGATGAAGCCACCAACATCGTCCTAGACGATGGCATCGACATCCTCGAGAAGTGCATATGCCTCGCAAAGAAACTCTGCACCTGGGAACGCAGAACCCTGGCCGTCGCTCGTCAAGCCCGCAACGACACCGACACTGGCGACGATCCAAGTCTCACCCTATTCTCCATCAGCAAATCCCACGGCTTCGCCTTCTTCCACCTCTGCACCCTCTTCTGGACAGCAAGCCTAATCGTCCACGGCACAACCTACGTAACCCACAGCAAACTCCTCCCCCTCACAACCTGTTCCAACCTCCCCAAAATCCCCTGCTGGATGGACCCCACGCCGCACGCCGCCAACATAGCCCACAGCGCCCTGCACTTCTTCACCGACGAAGCCGGGCTCTGGGGTTCCTCAACCGCAAGTTTCCCCTTCGGCGCCGCTCTCCACTTTTACGCCGCGATTGGCGCCTTCCAAAGCCCCGAGATGCGTATGATCAAGACTTCGTTGGACAGCTCGCCGAAAGCGATCATGGTCTCCGGGTTTCTGAGGAGCATGGCGGCGAGCGCGACGCCCGAGGGAGGTGATCCTAGGAATATCGTGGAACACGAGAGAATGGCGACACGGTGGTTCGATTCTACGACGAGCAAGTGAGACATGTTGACAGAAACAGAAAGAAACAGACACATGTAAAATTTTGTTCATTCCAAAATCACCAAAGGTGTCATTCTGGTGCTTCTTCGTTGGTATTCCTTTTTCCTTGTCATACTTCTACTGTATCGTGCGTACCCTGGCGCAAAACCTCGGGGTCCGAAGGGAGCTTTCCTGTCCCTTTTCGCCTCCTCTTTCCCCATATCCCATACCATAATACAAAACATCCTCAAGAGCCAGCAGAGCGATGTGCAGAATCGAAGAATAAAACAAGCAAAGGCGCCCCAAGTTCCAACCGGCCCAAGATGCGGGAAGTCCCATCCCATCCCCCGTTCCAAGATGCCATGATGCCCAATGCCATGTTGTTGGTAATGTACAAGAAGTTGTTGATCGAACAAAGGAGAACGTTGGTGGCTTCCTCTTTCCGGGGTCCATGGGGTGTGTCGTCAGCAAATTAGTTTTGTTTTACTGCGCGTGTCGGCCGACGCGATGCCTGGTTGATGCCAAAAATGCTCCCCCCGGTATCCCAAGATAAAGCCCACAAAACTCCGTCGCCAAGAGACAAACAAAAACACGCCAAACAAAAGTTTTTCCACATGGTGCAAAAGGGGGTATAAGACGAGGTATACAGAATGCCGACCCAATGTAGCGCACGCGTCCTGTTGCGCGTCCACTTGATGGTGGTAATGCCCAAAAACGCCGGCCCAAATGAGAGGTGTGTGTTTTGAAGATGGTATTCGTAATGCCTTATCGGATGGACTCGCGGTCCATGCTCGATGTGCGGCTGAGTGGCCCAGCAATGTCGCTGCCATTCTCTTTCTTTCGTCGCTGGCTCGGATTCCGGCTGAATATGCGACGTGGCCACGATCGTTCCGATCGGATTGCTTCGGGCCGAGGAGACGCTGACGGCTCCATGAAACCGTAAGCGTTGTCTTCATGCTGCAAGGGTATGGGCGCCTCCTTCTTGATCTTGACGAACAGCTTCGCATCACGGTACTGCTCGCCCTGTGGATTGAACAGGGGCAGATGCCGATATCCTTGCTGGAGGCTGCTGAGCTTCGCTGTGAATGTGGCAAGCAGAGTGTTCGACGACGCAGATTTGTTCCATACCGTCCAGCGGACAAATATCAGGCTCGGGTACTTCGTTTCAGCTGTGATGGTGATAGGGCCGTCTGGGAACTGCGGATCAAACCCGTTGCCCTCGACAATGCGCGTTCGCTTGCGAAGCGGTGACCCGATGCCGGAAAACCCATCGCGGGCTGACGCGTCAGTACCACCTTGAGCCGTAGCGATACCACGAGCCTTGTCTTCGGCTGAGTACATTTCGAACTCGATGTAAGGGTTCATACCAGCATCGGCATTTTGATTCCGTGGCCTTGGCAATCGTTGAGCGGAGATGATGTCGACACTGAACCGAACCAGCTTCTTGCCCTTCTTCTCCTTCTTTTCAGGCATTTCGGCGATCGTGTCGGCGATAGGAACATGTTTGGCGTGTCGAAGTTCATCTGGCTTGAGCACATAGCCGAGGCGGTCCGAACCGGCAGCGAACATGGCCTCGTTGACTTGTTGGTGGACGTCGTAGGTCTGCCAATTCAGTGCGGCCATCTGAACGCCTCGCCGCCATGATTGGAGAGGGTTGAAGTTGGACGAGTCGATTCGTCTGGCGCCGGGATAAACTCGCATGAGATAGCGCTGGTTGTGCTTCTCGAGCAGCGCCTTGTTGTCGGTGTTCTTCGTGCAAAGTCTGTCAAAATTGTTCTCCGCCAAAGAGTAGATGTGGTTGAATGTCTTTGCGCCTGGTTCCTGAAAGCCGTTGAACTTGATCCCTTGGGTATACACGCCCAGCTTGCCGAGTTCTTTGGTAATCCTGCTGGTTTTGGTTCGCTTCTTGACCTTTTCAGCGGACACTGGTACCTCGTCGCTGTCTTCGGCGGAGCTACTTGGGGTCGCGGTAGGGCCAGATGTTGTCGATCCTCGAGGCGTGAAAGAAGAGTTGATCTCAGAAGGACTTGAGACAACAGAGCTCGCAATGAGGGGCGACGAGACGTTGCTTTGGTTTTCGATCGAAGGAGTGCGAGTGAAGTTGTTGATGCTCCGCGCTCTACTGCGTCCAGCTCCGTTCGCAACCTCGTGAAGTGGGTGAGGTTGGTCCGCATCTTCGGAGGCTTTGACCTTGATCAGGATCCGGTTCCGCAACTCCTCAGGTGATGGCAGGCTGATCGGATTAGGCACAATCGGCTCGGTCACCATCATGCTGCCAAAGTATCTCTTCATCAACTCAACCATGGCCAGCTGTTGGTCTGCGCTGCAATGCACCTCGAGTGAGACGATCAGCGGGTATGGCGAGCTGTTGAAGGCATACTTGGCGATGACAGACACACAATCTTCGAAAGGAATCTTGGTCGTCATCGTGCGGCCATGTGTGACCATTGGTCTGCCGTCGTCGCCATCCCAGCAATCGATCTCGATACACCGGCATCCTTTCACAAGCGCTGCGATGTAGCCTTCCACGCTGGACGCTCCTGCGACCTGACGACCCAACAGATAGGTATTGTGCGAGCTCGAGATGTAGTACTCGTTCAGGGGCTTGTCCAGTGTAGGCTCTCCTCGAACGGGTACAAGCGGTGAGCTGTGCGACGACGTTAAGAAGTTCTGGAAGCTCTGCATGTTCAACACCCGCTGAGGAGCGGCGGGCGGCGCATCGGGTAGCGAAGGGCGGTTTTGCGAGGGCCGCGAGTACTTGTCGAAGACGGTCTCCCAATATGTTCTTTCCTTGTCGACATCAACAGCCTGTTCGGTTTTCAAAAATTCCAAGAATGTATTGAGGTCCATGTCCAAATCTGTCCCGCACTGCATATTTTTGAAGATACGCTGAATGTCTTTTCGTTCGCGGAAGGACCGAACAAAGCTACGGTACTGTTCATAATCCAAGCCAGCATTGTGATCGGCCGGGACATTCTTGAAATGAGTTACGACCGCGGAATCGGTGCAGTTGATTTCAAGTTTGCGGCACAGCCATCTCGCATCGTCCAGGGTGAAACGCTCGTCGCCAGATTGGCCTTTCCGGTGCATGACATGTTGCCAAGCCATGGCCATGCTCTTTTCGCTTTTCTCTGGAGATGAAGACAACGCATTCATGATCTCGATGCGTTCTCTGGTGACGGTGTTAAGAGCATCAGTCCAGAGCTTTAAGAGGTAATCGTCCGGCATCAAAACATGCATGGATTTGTACGTCCTGCCTTTCGATCGTTCCGGGACATCGTAGAGAATGGTTACAAGACGGTCCTCTTGATCTTCAGGGATCTTGACGTCGTCTCGAGCATTTCTGGACTCAACTCCTACACGGACTTCTCTGACGTCGTCGATGAAGAACGACTTGCTTGGATTGGATGAGTGCCAGCACACTCGCGCGGAATTGGAATCAAGCCACAGCTTGATCCGTTTGGTTTTCCGCGATGTGAATTTTGTGAGCCAGGTCCCGTTTTCCAGCACTGCTGAATTGGCCGGGGCAATGCCTCCTTCAAAGACATTGTGGGCATTGCTCGATGCCAAGCTTGGCCTGCCAAGGGTGATTCCGAGACCATTACTTCGATCTCGAAAAGAAGATGCTAAGGATGGATAAGGAGTGTCTTCAATAACGTCCTCTGCGGTGCTGTCCAGATCCAGATCTGAAACGTCCTGGCCCATGTCAGAGGCACCATTGCTATCGCTGCGTCGTCGAATGAGTGTAGGACCAGCGCTGGGATCGCGAATGCGCATAGAATGTTGTGTCGACGCCCTGCGCCGGAGTTTGTTGTGAGCTCCTCGAGACAGTCTGCGAATCAAGCTTGGGCTTCGTCCTAGACTTGGACTGCGACCCACATTGATGGCCTCTGCCATGGCGCCAGGCTGGGGAACACGGGTGTGTGGCGAAGGGGATCGCTCAGCAGCAAAGACCTCTGACATGGCCGAACGCGGATTGGGAGACGAGGCGTAGACCTGGGGAGAGAAGCCGTTGGTTTCTTGGAGCGAATCCTGGGAGATGGTCGGGAAGGGCTTGGTAGAGTAGTGGAATGAGCTGCTACGGCTTGCGGTAGAGCCTGCAGCGCTCGTTGCGGCGGAGGCGGGAGTGACAGTCATGGCGACTGCAGTGTTGATGGTAGTGGTAGCCATTGGAGGCGGATGAGTTGTCGGAGCGGGAGCTTTGGGGGTTAAGCCAGCGGCAGAGGTAGACTGTGAGGCATCTTGGTCGTGCGTCTCGCAGGGTAGATTCATATCGGTCGCGGTCGCCGTGTTAAGGTGGAGGGGAGCTACTCGATTCGAGAACGCCTGCGCATGGTGACCGTCCGAATAGAGCGCCGTCCGGTGAGTTTGTGACACAAGAAGAGCTGAGCCGGAGGAAGGCAGCGAGGCGCGTCGTACAGCGCAGTGACAGGTGTAGTCGGCCGACGAGCGCAAGTGGTCGCGCGGGTGGCAGCAGAAGTGGGCGGTTGGCCGCACAGCAGACGGCTGGGCAGATGAAACCTGGGGCGGACAGGTCAAGCGGCGGTATTGAGTAGACGAGGAAAGCGGTCGAGGGCGGTTTCAGTGGCTCCCGGGCCTCATCAATGGGTGCGCGCTGGCGAGGATCCGGCCCTCCAGCGTGGCAGCAAGCAGGAGGGGAGGCTGCGTGCAGAAGGAGTCTGCGCCAGGCAGACGAGGAGTGCAGAGCACCAGCGCGGACGTATGCAGGGCCAGTTGGAATCGGTATAAGGCTGATGCACCCCACGCGGCTATGTTTGGGAGTCGGTGTCGTATTGAGAGCGTGCGTGCGCAGCAACGCAGAGGATGGCGGCAGTGACAAAAGGACGGTGTGCCGGCGGAGCAGGCGGCTGAGACGAGACGAGACGAGGATGCGTCGCGGCGCGGAGGTGAGGAGGGCAGAGCACTGCACTGCGGCGCACGAGGAGAAAGGAGCGGTGGTGGTGAGCAGCAAGACTCGAGGAAGGGAATGAGTTTCAAAGCAGCGCAGCGCGGGTGTCGTGTGTGCTGGGGATGGAGCGCAGCAGAGCCAGGGTCGACGACGGGCAGGAGAAAAAGGTTATTTTGGCGTACCGTTGACGATCATCAACTTTCGACCCAACCGTTGCGGCGCCAGGGCTCACGGGCGCCGTCGATATAACATCACCAGCGCCGGCCTGCTCATGCGCGCGGACAGACGACACCGATAATCTAATAATACCCGCTATGACTTGCAGCGCAGGTCCGTTCTTGCCTCGTTTCTGTGCGCTCTGCGCTGTTCCGCGCGCAAATCCTAGCAGCCCAAAGAGCCATCCTGGCTCCCGCACGCTAGTGTCCGCTCCCGAACCCAGTCCCAGGAACAGTGACGTAGCCGGAATCGCTTCTCCTGCCGGACGAATCAATGACTCCAAACCACTTCAATTTCCCAAAGACACCAGCAGCAACAACAACACCACCACCATCCGGTCACCACCGCGGCCTCGCTATCATGACCACCATCATCGTCGTCCGCGCCAACCCCGAGACGGTCGCGCAGGCGTCCTGTGCCCGCGGCGTCTGCTCGAGCTGCTGCATGCGAACCAGCCGGACATGCAATGTGCGTTGGCAACGAATGTCGACCTGCCCGGTCACGAGTTCGGTAAGCCTGCAGGGAGCTCTTTGTCGCTGCTGCTGCTGCCGCCCACCCGTCTTTGACCACTGCCGCATGGCTCCGACCGGCGTCGGCGAGTACGAGGAGTCGAGGAGTCCGGCAACTTCGCTGCCTTTGCTGCCTTGTATTGAAACTCTGTGAGGTGAGTAACTTGCTTGAATTCCTCAATCTAAGTCTAGCTACGCAGTAATATACTACACCTCTTCTTTCACACCTGTTTGTGTCTTGTTTGCTACCTTCCTTAGTCACATGATCTAGATCACGTGTCTAGGACATAGGTAGTCTAAGACAATACTCCTACTAAATGCCTGTTTCCTTACTCGTAATACTAAGATATACCTTTAGCTATTCCTATTATCCGTACTAGCCTCTCGTAGTTGTCTTAGTCTATTAGTTTTATAAAGAGATCTACTAGATTGTCTTTAGAGTTAACTCGAATAGTAGTAAGTCGTCGTTACTCGGTTACTATTTCTCGAACGAAGTAATACCTTAATTCGATATACTTAGTACGAGCGTAAAACTCCGGGTTACGTGTTAGCTTTAGAGCTACGTTATTATCGATATATAATAGTAACTACTCTATATTTATTCCTAGAAGGGACAGTTCCTATAGAAAGTTCTATAACTAGACTACCTCCTTTATAGCTTCGCTCGTAGCGTAGTATTCCGCCTAATAGGTCAATATAGTAACGGATCTCTAGCGCTTTAATACCTATAATACTAGTCTATCTAAGATTATAGCTACCTAGCCGGTTATAGATTGTCGGATATTAAGATATCTAGCCTAATCTATATTATAAAAGACTCTAGGTTATTTATATTAGGCGTCGTACTTATAATAAAGTCCTAGCCTTAGTATACCCTTAATATAAGCTATAATTCGATCTACTATAGCTATATGTTATTTATTTAGATTAGAGGAGTATTAAGCTATAACTCCTACTACTTCGGCGATATCTAGTCTAGTCTAAATTATCCTATAGTTTAATACTCCTACCTTCGACTAGTAGAGTCTACGGAACTCTAGTATCTCGGGAATATCTTCGTACTTAGTTAACTTATTTCGAGCGTCTATAGGAGTTAAAGTAACTTTAATATCGCTTAAGCCGTATCGTTCTAGTACCTAGCGAAAGTATAATTCCTAATAGAGATAAACGTCTCTATTTACTCGTTACTTAATATATATCCTAAGATAGTATACGTATAGTCCTATGTTACTTATCTAAAACTTAGTAGTAAGTATTTACTTGATTTTTATAATCTTGTTATCGTCTTTCCCGAGTAAAAGAATATCGTCGACGTATACTACTATAATAAGCTTATCTTCCCGGTATATAAAGACCGAGTTATTAAACTTAGATACCTACTAACCGTTCTTCTCGAGGAACGTTCGAAGTCGTTAATACTAGAGGCGTAGTAACTACTTTAGTCTATATAGTGCCTTGTTTAGCTTTAAGACTTTACCCGGTAGAAGTAGGAACCTATCTAGGGCTCGAATATAGATGTTATAATCTATATCCCTATTAAGGAAGGCCGTCTTAATGTCTATTTAATAGCATTTCTAGCGATACCTTACTTGAAGTACGAATAGTAAACGGTATAATAGGGCTTTATAGACGGAAGTATAGGTCTTATTAAAGTCTACTCTATAGACTTATATAAAACCTCTTACTACGAATCTTGCTTTATACCGAGCAACTTCTCTATCGAGTCTAAGTTTACGTTTAAAAACCTAACGTAAGTTAAGCATATTATAATTCTTTAGCGTATCGACTTCTTCCTAAGTCTTATTCTTAATTAGACTCTAATATTCTTCTTATATTACCTTCTCCTACTACTCGCGTTTAGGGCTAGCTAACGCTTGTCGTCTAGTAGAAGGTTTAGGTCCTAGTTTCTAATTTGTTATTATGTTATACTTCTTTCGGGCCCTAGATAGTACGCCGCGATTTCGCATAAATACTATAAGAGAAACTCCGCTACGACCTCTTCTCCCCCTACTAATACCCGCGGTAATTATATTCGTAGAGGGCTTTAGCTAGTCGTAGCGGAAGTTATTTAAGTTAAAACGCCGTAGTCGAGGCTATCGTAGTAGTACGCCCGCTAAAAATTCTAGTAAAGTATATAGAAAGTATAGTAATGTTTAATCTATTTTCACGTTAGAGTTATTATCGTCGGAGGCTTCTTACTCTTTCGGTTTAGGGCTATTTACCCGTTTCCGCTTTCGTAAGCTCTTCTATTATTTTAGCGGACTCTTAGTAAGGTTTATTTTAATACTAGGTATTATACGAGCTTACGTTAGTCCTTAGTTTAGGCTCCTTAATTTCGATCTTATAGTTAAGTTCCTATCGTGTCTAGAATAAACAAGTTAAGGCGATAGTATATTCTTCGACTACGTAGCTTCTACTATATTTCGAAGTTCGGGATCGATTATGTCGTCTAGGATTATGTAAGGAATCTGTTTATCTTCTAGAGTGTAATTATTTTCCTAGGCTACGAGAATTTTATCTAGATTACTAAGATCGTTATCTCCGTCTTTTAGATCCGTAGTATCTTTACTATATCCCTAAGCCGCGAGAATTTTATCTAAATTACTAAGATCGTTATCGAGCGTATCTTTAGTTTAAGAATTATTCTCCTTATTATCTATAGTACTATCGTTATTACTAGAATTAAGAGTAGCTAATAGATTATTAGTCTCGTTTATTAGAGTGTCCTTAGAACCCTACCTAGACTTGTATTCTTCTTTAATAGAGCCTATAGGGCCGTGTCTCCTATAACGATAGTAGATCCTATCTTAGTATCTAGAATACGGGAATTCTCTATCTCTAGTAACAGTATTGCCGAAGAGTTTACGCGAACGAGCTATATAAGTTATATAATAATTATATTATATGTCGGGGTTAAGAAGACCCTTAAGGTCCTTTATGTCCTCGATATACTAAACTAGTTTAGTGTTATAATTAGTCTTCTCGACGTAGTACCGTTTTCTACTTTTAATATAGGAGGTATATAGGCGAAATACGTAATAACGGTTTTTTAATTAGTAGTTCGTATAAGCGGTGTCCCGAATTCTAAGTCTATCGATTACTTCTAAGACTATTTAACGAACTTAGCCTTTTCGAATGTCGTCTAGAATAGCTAGGTAATATTCCTCTTTCTACGCTTAACTAAGGTCCTAATATACCTTAAGGATATTCTAGGCCGCACTCCCGAACTTTGTCTTTTCGTTATTATCGATCTTCTCTTAGAAGTAACTAATATCGAATCCTTTATACTTATTTAAGTCTTTAAGAATAGCTATCTTAATAGCTAGATCTCCTTAATCTCGAAGGGCTTTAATAACGAAGAACATATTAATTAAGATACGCTTCTAGAATATCTAGATATACTTTCTAAGTTCGTTTCGAACTCCTTAAAGTACGTTAGTGCTATAATACACTATATAAACTCGAGGGTTTTTAGGGTTACTATAAATCTCTAAGTCGTTATCTAATTCGTCTAATTCCCCGTTATCGCTTAATAAATCCGAGCCTAAATTAGAGTAAAAACTAGCCGTTTCTACTTCTTCGAGCTATTCCTTCGTAAACTAATTCGCAATAGGTTAACCCGGCTAAGGATTATCTAATCCCTCGTTCTTATTAACTCTTACGCTAGCGATATTATATACCTTCTTAGTGTCTAGGTTCTAAACCTTTATTATTAATTCCGAAACATAAAAACCGACGAAGTATCCTATCTAAGCTCGAGGAGTTCTTAACGATTTTCCTCTTCGGGCTTCTAGTAGTATAGACATAAATATACGGCTACTAAAGACGTGTTCCTTACTAAGGTCTAGTTTCTAATAGTAAATTCCTTCCTAAGGAGTTCTCTTCTTATTCTTACGTACTCGAGTAGGAGATCGATTCTTTAACTAAATACTATACTCGAATAATTCCGGAAAAAGCACCTCGGGAAGGTTAGTCTCCTTTATCTATTATACGGATTGCGTATCGAAGAGTGCCGTATATTTTGTTACGATGTCCGGTTCTTATATTATAGTAGCTGCCTTATCGCGATAAGTGCGGTAACTACGTTTAGCTATTCTATTATAATAGTACATATAAGGTTAAATTGCTTCGATATAGAGAGATCGAGAGTTAAAGAAATTCTTTATTCTATCGTTACGCGTGAATTCGTTATCGACTCGATACCCTCGAATAACAATTTTATAACGCTTCTCGATATAGTCGTATATCTTTTAGAAGACGACGGGAAGGTTATCCTTATATTATATTCGTTCCGACTAAGTAAAGCGCTCTATATTATTAGTAAGTGTAAGAATATACTTTAAACTATCCTACGCCCTAATAGGATACTCCTAGATATCGCTATAAAGTATCTCGCCTAGTTTCTTTATTTTCCTCGTAGCCGGTTCCTTTAGAATAGACTTAGTTTATCGACTAATAGTATAAACTAGATAGATAACTTTTATCTTTGCTTAAATCTGCTTCTTAGTAAGGTTAATCCCTTCGCTTATATCGATAAGCTTAATTAGGTTATCGAGACTAATATGTCCTAATTTTCGATATATAAGTATAACTAGATCGGAGAAGTCGATAAGGGCGACTATATAAGGAGGTTTAACTCCCCCTAGTATAGCTAGTAGGTTAGTAGACATGTTAATATCCTCTATAAGATCCTAAGTCTCTTGTTCGTCGAGCTATAGTTCGTAGAGTTTATCTTTAGGATTTACTCTTCCGATAAGATCTCTATCTATATCTCGAATAATAAGTCCGTCCTTACTCTATATACCTTAGTATCCTACCCTCTCTACTATCTATGTAAGTAAAAGAATGTTATAGCGAGTAGTAGGAACGTATATAACATTTATTAGCTCGAGAACTATAGTATCCTCCTTAGAATTAAAGAATATAAGTTCAACGGTGCCGCTTCTAGTTATATTTATAGAACTATGTTTATCGGCGTTATTTATTAAGTACGAAGTTGATCGGAAGTCTTTAAACTAGGCTTTATTATTTAAAATATATATATTTGCACCCGAGTCTACTATCTAGTATATATCCTATATATAGGTATCTTATAATACTATTATAACTTTCGGACTAACCTATACCTTCCTTATCCTATTAATTATATCTATATTTATAATTCGTCCTTCTAATATTATTTCCTCCCCCTTAGCTTTATTTATTATCTTGGTTTAGCTATCTAATAAAGAACTAAGCTAATCCTAGAGTCCGAAGTTAGTTTAAGGGTTAGAGAACGAATTAGTAGTATACGTACTATAGAGTATGTTAGTAATCGCGGAGTTTTAGTTAGTAGAGGAGCTAGTAGTAGTACTATTCTAGTCTAGAGTTAGGCTTTATATCGTAGTACTAATAGATAGGTAGCGACGAGCTTACTAGTAAATACGTCTTAGAGTTAACTTAGGAGAGGTAGAGCGAGTATAGGTGTTCTTACCCTAAGTGCTCTAAGTTAGTATATATTCCGTAAGATCTTCGTCGCTAACTTCTTCGGCTTTAGCTTCGTTATCGATAGAAGGATCTCCGTTTATAAACGCGTCTTTAACGTTAAAGTCTTTAGTATTAGAAGTAAGGCTAAATAGCTTAGGAACGTAGCGGTACTTCGTCTTAAGAACTCGTATTAGACCGTCCTTAGTTAGTTCCGTCTTCTAAATAGCTCGCTACTTTCCGGACATATTAGTACGTAAGTTTATAATAGCGTTAAGAGATACTATATCGAGTTCTCTCTAGAGCTATTCGTTAACCTTATCTTAAGCTTTATCGTAGACAGAGAGGTCCTCGATACCGTTGTCTTCGAACGGAGTATTAACTAGAAGAGAGAGATCGAGGTCGTTATCGAGCTAGAAAGCGTTATCGAGGTCCTATCGAAAAACTTAAATTCTCTAAGGCGTAGAGACTTATTATAGATAGCGTTCGCGATCGGGTATAAAAGCTATAGCGACGACCTTCTTCTTCTTAGGCTTCTCCTCGGGAGCTTCTTTATTAGTTTCCGCTTTCTTAACTATATTAGCCTACTTGTCCTTCTTCTTCTCGACTATACGCTTCTCGTAGTCTACTTTAAGTTCTAGGTGCTTCTAGATATATTAAGTGTCGTTATAACTAGTTCTACCGTAGTAAGAGTATTTAACCTTTAGTACCTTTAGAGAGTCGTCTTTATTTTCTTTAGTACCCTTATTAGTCTTATCGTTCTTATCGTTCTTAGGATCTTTGCCCTTCTTTCTATCCTTAGGCTAGTTTAGGTTCTTCCGAGCCTTAAGCTTAGTCTCCTATCCTAGTAGTCTACCCTAAAGATTCTAGATTTACTTAGCCTTTTCTTCCTTAGTCGTTAGTACGACGTAGCTTAGGTCGTCTATAAGATTATAGAAGTAGTCCTCGAAGGTGTCGAAAGCTTCTAGAAGACCGCGAAAGATTTTAGAAATTATTATGTCGTAAGTGTATTCTCCCTTAAGATCTTTAATGTCTTTTTAGAAGATAAGGAGCTTATTAATATAGTCTAATATACTAGTATATTTGTCGTAAGTAACCTTTTCGATACCTTCTAGAGCTTTATCGAGAGTACGAGTATCTTATATTTTGTAGAGACGAGTTAGGTATACTAGTCTGTCTACTAGATACTCTATTCTAGCTAATCCTATAGTAAGAGCGGGATCGATACTATTATAGAGGATCTTCTAGGTAGTATAGATAAGCTTCTATTAGGCTTCGTATAGTAGTATATCCGCTTTAAATTCTTCTATATCGATCTTAAAGAGAGTAAAAGTATATTCAAGTATAGTATTAGCGCTAGATTCTACGGCGGTAGCTACTTTATCTACTTTAGTCTTAACGGAGCGAGTAGTTAGGCTAGGATCTAGTATATTTAGGCGTTTAGGGCGCTCTAGCTTAGAGAGGATATCTTTAGACTTATTAAAGATCTTAGAGACTCCCTTAAGTACGGTATCGGCCTACTACTATCGGTACTAGCGCTAAAAGTTCTTAGGTCTAGTTAAGATAACTCTCTTATTACCGTTATTATTATTAGGTTAAACGTCTTAGGATATTATATTGTCGGAGCGATATCGTACGAGCTTTTACTTACTTAGATAATCGATACGACGGTAGGTTAATTAAGTTTTAGTACTTCGTAGAAGAGACTTTAAGACTATAAATCTATTAAAACTCTATAAGGTAAGTAACTTACTTAAATTCCTTAATCTAAGTCTAGCTACGTAGTAATATACTACACCTCTTCTTTCACACCTGTTTGTGTCTTGTTTGCTACCTTCCTTAGTCACATGATCTGGATCACGTGTCTAGGACATAGGCAGTCTAAGACAATACCTTGGCGCAGGATTCGCATTCATTCCTCCCTCGGAGACACTGTGCCTGCAATTACTCGTGTCGATCTCCTGGCTGTGCAATTACTGCCGCATGAATGATGATGGGCTGCCGTCGCCATGATTGCGCATTGCTCGTGCGCAGTCTAAACCCGCCCCCATTCGTACCGGGGCATGGGTGCTGCAGCTACTCTGCTAGTTGCCTTGAACAAGCTCGCAGCCAACCACCACGTGAGGCATGAGTCAATACTGGCATCACCACTCGATGCTTTCCAGGCGTGTTCTGGAACACTCGCGATGCACCACTCGCTCCCCGTCCAGCCTCACCGTCGCTCCGCAGCTGCTGTCTTGCTCATTCACCGCATTGAGCTTACAAACTTCTGACATTCTATCCGAGCGCGCACTTCCTTCGCTGCTTGGCAGAGCTGCGGTAGAATAAAATAGAACGATCGTCGGAGACGACGGCAGGGGTGCTTTAGAAACTCCACCCTGGACACTACTTCCAAACACACCGCGGGCACACCGTATCTAGGTTCGAGGTCCTCCAATCATGGGCCAGGCTCGGTGAATAACTTGTTTACTGGAGAGCAACACCACCGGGCGACAATCATCAGCTGAGGAGTCACGCTCCGTGAGTATGGTGCGGTCTGCACAGGAGCAAAGCAGGTTTGACACCCTGGGCATAGTATGTTTGAGGATTACCTGTGTCGTCACCACCAGCCTCGCATTCAGGAAATTATTGGCGCGCAAGAAATCCTCAATCAAACGCGGCAAGTATGCGTCTGACAACAACAGGCGCGCCGACCGAATGGACGTCACCCGGGGTTCGCTATACCCAATAGCTGCCATTTCCAATACGATGGCGACATGGCTCCAATCCAACGGACTCGGCATGCTGTTAAACGAGCGACCTCGCTAAGGCTTGTGCACACCATCTCAACCCATGCGTTGGCGCTGAAACTGCCAAAGAATGAGGTCGAACTGACCCGAGCGTCAGGCCCCCTTGCTGCGAAGCCAGGGATGTCTCTGCGTGGAATCTTCTCTCACGTCTTCCAAACTCACATCCTTCTCCCGAAATTCAGAATGTCGCAAGCTCACACACTTTGGACCAAGAACCTCGTTCGGCACTCAAGCTGTCACATTCAAAGTTTCGGCATATCTTCTGCGCACATGCTCTTCTCAGGTGGTCCGCAGAGGCTTGAAGAGCGATTACCGCTTCTGCTGTTTCGGGAGCTTCTCCAAAGTCCGGTCTCGTACTGCAGCCATTCACCGCGATGGTCAAGCTTTCAATGAGCTGCATGAAGCCGAGAGGGCGTACTTTTGTCAGCTTGGAGCACATGACCTTCGCTTGACGGGCGCCCGCGGAGTTCAAAGTTGTTTGCCTTGACGCAGTCGCATCCCATCGCGGACACATTTCCCGAAGGCTGACCGTGCAAGGCATCCAGCCCGACTTCCTCTACGACCAAAACATGGCAGGAGCTGTTCTCTGCATTGCCCCCGTTCGTCCAGCGGCGTTCCTGCCAATGTCGTTCAGTTCGAGGTAACCGCATGATGTTTGCCTGGCTGTTCGCATCCCCATCTCTCAGTCAATCGCCATCTCTCCATATTCGACTGACAGTTGCTGATGACTTGCTAGCTTGCCCGTCGTACAGGACACTGCACAGCCATCGCTGCCAGCATGTCGTATCGACTCTGTGGAAAGGACCACGCCAAAGATTAGGGGTACTGAGTCATGTGTCATGCATTTTTCGACCCTTTTCGCCCAATGGTGTACCATTTCCCAGGAGATGCCGAACAAATTAAATGAATGTCGACAGCACCGTCGTCCGGGACCCTGCGTTGTTGAAGATCAGGGTCGTGAACATTGCGTTTTTAACGGGTAAGGCCTCACCGATCGCTAGCGTGACGAACGGCTCTTCAGGGGCTTCTCTGCCGGGCTGTCTGCGGCTCTTGTCGAGCAGCTTGTTTTGGCGCACTTCAGGACATTTCACTCTTCACGCAACATTTCTTCACCAATAATGGCGAGTTCAATTTGCTGCCGTCCTATCAAGATAACGACTTTGATCAGAAAGATGCTGCTGAAGAGCGCCAAGAACACGAGAGAGGCTGCCAGATCTCACTTCAACGTCTTCCTCTCATTCAACAGCAAAATTGTTTTGATCAAATGCCTGTCCAGTGGACGAGAAAGCTGCACTGGATTTCTATGCAATCAGACCTTGCACATTTAACAGAGCATTGGACCGCCATACACTCTTTGAACTCGACGGATGGATTTCAGAAACCGTCTATACCCGCCTTGGTATACCTAAAGAGCTGTGGCATACGCAATTTGCTTCCTACCTAGGCATTAACACCTCGGGCATACTAACGTACCTCACTTCGAAGTCCTTTGCCATGCACACGGTCGAGATTCCAGCTGCAAAAAGCACATACGGACCAAATCAACGTTCGTGCCGAACATACCCACCAATGTTGAAGTCCAGGATCATAGGGGTCGAGGTGCCCCCAAGGACTGCGTGTCTCTCAACCTCAGATTCTGGGATGCCACCTAGAAGAACAGCAATAGATGGACAACACATACCAAGGCCCTGAGCCCTTACTGTCTCTTCCTGATGATCGAGTCAGTACACATTGGCGGCTCGTTCTCAGCCAAGGCCTTCGAGCTGGTCGACCATGCTGGTAAGCCAACTACAAGCAAGACATTCGTGCAGTCTTGCCGACCAAACCTTCTCCTGTGGCTATACGCCAGTGGCAAAATGTCGTTCATTGGTCCCTGTGAAAAGTGGTCATTGTTTCGATCATTTCAGTAAGAAATTGGTTTTGAAGAATCGATGTGAAGTCGTCCTTGCTCTCGGGTTCGGCGAGTCATGTGACAAGGAAGTTCATGCCTGGGATGCGGATAACGACTCGAGTGAGCTAGACGCACTATATCAGACAGCTCCATCCTCTTCGTCTCCTGCTTCGTATTCTATCAAAGATAGGCCATATGTGATGAAGAGCACCGAAGAGAGTCGCGTGAGGAGACACGGCACAGCTGCTCGAGCCACCTCAGTGCGATGACGTTGGACAACGTCGCTCCGCACCTCCCCTCCAGAGCAGAGCAGTTGAGAGGTAAACACATTCATCTGTCTCATTTGTACGGGAAATACGAGCACGAGAGCCACAGAAAACATTGACAGCGAAGATACCAATCAACATGCCGACAGCCGTGGTCACCGGAGCCAACAGGTAGGGCGCCGCCATCAGCGTTGGGCAGCAACAGCTTGCTTGCTTGCTACGGATCAGAGCCGAACTGAGAGGATCAACAGTGGCATTGGACACGCTTTTGCTCAGCTTCTCATCGACGAGGTATGAGAGGCAGACATCATGCCAACGAGCAACAGCACCTTCAACGACAAGCCCGGCTGACACGACTCTAAGGGCTTTGAAGTGCATGTACGCATACCTATCGTTCGACAACAAGGCTACTAATCGAGCCCGATACTGACAGTGAGGCTGCTTGACAGGCTGCAGACGTGGCCGTGGGAGAGAGGCTGCAATCGCTGCAATGCCGTCTACACCGTCTGTCACCCACGCCCAAAGCCCAACGATCCTGAAGACCCACTGACACGCTCTCGCAGGCCTTGATGTCCGAGCCCCCGAATCAATAACCGGCTTTGCGAACCAGCTCGCTGGTAAGCCAGTGGATGTCCTGCTCAACGTAGCAGGTGTCATGGCCCCAGGCGACTCAGACACGCTGGGCCACGTAACCAAAGACTCCCTCACCACGACCTTCGAAACCAACACCTTCGGCCCTCTTCTCCTAACGCAAGCCCTGCTCGAAAACCTCCTCGCCTCAGAGAGCCCCCGGGTCGGCATCGTGAGCAGCAGAGTGGGCAGTATAGGCGACAACAGCACGGGTGGGAGCTACGCATACCGCGCATCGAAAGCTGCGGTCAATTCCATAGGCAAGAGCTTGGCGGTAGATCTAAGAGAGAAGGGTGTGGTGGTGAGTCTGCTACACCCGGGCATCACGAGGACGAACCTCAACCCGACGGCCGATGCCCATCCCGAAAGCGTCGAGCCTGAAGAGGCGGCGACGAAGCTATGGCAGGTATTCATGGCGCATGGGATTGATGAGACGGGCAAGTTTTGGCATCGAGAGGGCTTTGAGCTGCCTTGGTGATTGGAATGCACATGTGGCGGGACACGGTCGCAGTCATGTTCGAGACTGGACGAGACAGTCTCCAATCCAGCATGCTGACCATTCGTCTGGTGGCTGAGATATGAAACAGCCTTCTTGCTTCCAAGTTTGAAGAAGTCATAGCCAAGATCCATATAACAGGGTGAGCACTTCGATACTGGAATGCATGCCGAGAATAATGAAACGATCAAATCTCCAGCATAAAAGTCATGCCTGAGGCAAGCGACATTCCTACTACTCCACGACTTCACTTCATTCAGAGAGAGAGAGGAGTTGGGGGCGAAATTTTATGCGATGTGTAATATTTCATTAGTACACTTCCTTACAACCGATCCTTGGGTATTGAGCTGCGAAGCAAATGATCTCTGTCCATCGGTCCTGCCTAACAGGCAGCAGCATTCTGATGACTCTTGAACCAACGACGCCCCTCCCACCAAGCCCACGCCTTGATCACACGGCTTTCCATGCCTGCCCAACATAGCCCACCACCTCCTTCTTGCGCCTCAACTCCCCACAGTCCACGTCTTGCCCAAGATCCCAACAATCAACACGGATCGAAAGGTGCCTAACCTTGGTTCGTTTCCTGTTGCAATTGTTGCATGTTGAGTAAAGCCTCCAGCTGTTGAGTCTTCGCTTCGTACTCCGCCGCGGCCGCCTCCATCTGGCGTATCCGCTCGTCTTTTTGCTCGGCTTCGGATCGTAGTCGTTTGATTTCTGACCTCATGCTATTCATATCCTCCAGAGAGTCCGAATCCAGAGAAAACAACCCATCTCGTTTCCGTTTCCCCAGCATAGGTGATGTAGCCATCTCGTCGTGATCAGCTGGTTCAGAAGTCCGTGAGGCGGGTGTCTCTCCATCTTCGAATCCTGAGTTGGTTATGTCTGTAGCATCCCTTCTGAGAGTGGAAGCTTGTGATTCCTGGTCTCTCGTCGGATGTACCCTTCGTAGATGCTCGTTGAGATTCTCTTTTCGTGTAAATCCTTTGCCAGAATGTCGTTTGCAGTCCGAATGTGGACACATGAGTTGCGCCTTTGGGCCCCCATGCTTGCCGTGAACTTCTCGTTCGTGTCGTAGAAGACCGCCTGAATATGTGAAGCCTTGCAACTTCGCGCAAGACGGATGGGGACATCGATAAGGACGATCGTGCTTGTCCATGTGTTTACTGTGACAGAGTCAGTCTAATTACCACCATTAACATCATCAGTAAAGACTCACCTCCACTCGCACTTTCGATCGAAGGTCTGCCCTCGACATTCTTCTGAGAAATCGCAAATGTATTTGTGCTCCTCGTTCATGGGAGGATCGCCGCGTTTGAAAGCGCGCGAATTCAGTCGCTTGGGGTAATAGCCATCTGAACCATCATTTGGTGAGGCTCCAGTCGCCGAGACGATGGAACCTGATCGACTGTGCGCCGCATGTGCGATGGCCGCTACATCCTGTTGTGACATTTCTGAATGCGACCGTTTTCTTGAACCCGGTTCGCCTATAGATCCGTCGTGGGGCGAATTTTGAGCGCTCACTGGCGAAACGGGTGTCTGCATGTTCTCCGAGTCCTGAGGCATGAAGTGTGGCCGTTGCGGGCTCAAATGGCCAGAGTGATAGTTGTTATAGGTGAGATAGTCGTGAGGTGGCAAAGACGAGTTCGCAGATGACGCGGAAAAGGTCGCGTCCTGAGGCTGTGACAAGTCTTGTGCACCGGCGAAGTCGGTAGTGACTCTTATGGCCGGAGTCGACGGGTTGCGCGGACGCGGTGGCAAAGGCGCGTGCTGCTGCTGCGAGTGTTCATAAAGGCCAGGCTGCTGAGTTGCGAGCCATGAAATGTCGTCAGCTGGGTATGCGCTGTTGCTGCCGTCGAAGGCCAAGCCCGCTGAGCCAGAGTGATATTCCTGAGGCACCCAAAGGGACTGCGCGGAGGCCGTGTACGCGTGCGCCGGGGCGGGCGCAGCAGCAGTAGCGCTGGAGAAGGTGTTATTTGTACCAGGGATGGCTAGCCCGCCGACGACCTCGTCATGTGACGGCCTGCTAGGCACGAGCGACTGGGTGGGACTTGGTGCGAAGCGTGAGTCACGGCCAGACGGGTGCGCTGGATGCGATGGGAACGACGGGGAGTGGGAGTGGGAGGTGAAGTGTGGCTGTGGCTGAGCAGAAGTCGACGGTGATGCCTGCCGAGACGTTGGACGTGGTCCCTGCATGCCGTGCGCCCGCTGACTGGTCCGCCCGAGTTCGAGGTTTGCTGCTTCACAAATTAACGACAACTCGACCATCACACAATCTGCAATGGTGTGCGCTCACCTGAATATTGCTGCGCACTCCGCGGGCGCCGAAAGCCGGGCATGTAATCGTCGAAGACATGACTGGGGACCAGCACGTGTCCCGCCGCGTCGACCATATTTCCGGCGGCGTCGAAGTTGGGCTTGCGGTCCTCCGATTCTTCATACATCCAGCAGACCCTTCAGATGATAGCGAGTGAAGGTCGGATGCTCCAAGGCCATGCCGTGCTCAGAGTGGCTCGAGTCGGGGCTCTCACAGAAGAACCATCAGTGCCAGGCCTTGCTGTGATTCTTCCGGCTTTCCAAATACTTCCGGACCAGACTGAGGCAAGTTACAACTAATAAGCGGCGGCACAGCTGTTTTTCAGGCACACAACAGAATTCAATTCACGTGTCCTCGAGAACTTCGTCGCCTACGCAGACCGGTCTGGGATCCGGAGAATGACACTTGGCCGCCTGGAGTTCGTCTACCAACGGGCTGATCAGGCGCAAGACCTTGAAGCGATGAGGGTTGAAGATGCCACTTGGTGTGCCGACTCAAGAGGCACTTCGAAGGGAGCAGGTGCAGCCCGTGATCGCCTCTGCTGGTAGAATGGACCTCTACCTGGACGCAACTAGTAGGTATTAGCCCTGGATTCTCATTCACCACACTATCAACATTCACATGCCTTCCAATTGCCTCCAGGCAGCTCTGCTCAAGTCAGGGCCGCTAAGTGGATCTGCCTACAGACTCTCGACGGCGCTTCCTTGTCAGACGGTTACTTGTCAATCCGTACGAATGCTTGGCGTTCGAAGTCGTTGCAGAAGCTGCTATGCTGAGTTGACGTGGGCGGTCTTGGTTGTCAGCGTATCCTTACTCGTTTGGAGAACCCTCGCGCAATTCGAGAAAGCTGAAAGATGGCGCCAATGCTGAGAGATGACGAATACTCGGGGAGAGAAATGAGACGAAAAGACGGAGGGGACGCATCCGAAGATAATAAAGCAGATTGCGAAGCAAACCGAGCCATGTGCATAGCCAGCAATGCGGGAAACTCCACTCACGAGAAGTGTTGAATTCGGGGCTATGTTCGTGAGCTATGGGCGGCTATGTAGACTGTTCGCACGCGAGGAAACCTGACAAGATTCGACGACAAAGTCCTCAGTCATCCTTACCGGTGAAGGAGTTGGCTCGGGACGGACGCTGGACATGCAGAGGTGCCTTGTTCCTGCAGCTCCTTCCGCCAATTGAGGCGCAGACTGCCGCGGAGGAGAATCCGTCGAGCGGTTGTCCGTGATACAGCCTGTATATCAGTGGTTCCTGGGTCAGGTGTTCGCCATGCGCAGCAGCCGGCCTCCCAGGGCTGTGCAGCTTGTGATCCGCAGATCCCCACCAAAGCCGCCTGCGAAACACCAAACAAATGGCTCACTCCTGGTGGCGCCCCGGGTTTGCCATGCGATCTATCGAACATGTTCGATTCTGATATGAGATTTGAGCCACTCTTCCGACTTGGTTTCCTCTTTGATGTGTATCCAGAGTTTCAAGCCGCCTGCACAGCCGGCCGTTGCCTTGCACGGGCCATCGATGAAGTGAATGCCAGTACTGGTGACGATGTAGCAAGGCAGATCGAAAGTCTACGATGGTGTTGTCTATTCGTCCATTGATCATGCAATTGCGTGCATGTCGTCAACATTGCAAAAAGACCACTCCCGTTCTCGCCTCGATACCATCGCTCATCGAGTGAGTAGCTAGGAGTCAAGATCATCCCATACTCCAGCAGGTAATGTCGGAGTGCTGCAAAAGAACCAAAAAATGTTGCTACGGACGCGGTTCGAACTGCAACATATTAGAAAATGATCAAAGAAAAGGCAAGAGAGGGAAGCTTACCGCGCGCGGGTCTCCCCAGTAGAGGTTTGCAGTCGTGTGACTGACTTAAATCTACCGCCTTAGACCACTCGGCCACCGTAGCTTGAAGTTTTCGAGCTGCTTGATGCAGCTCGGTGGCTAGAGAGTATCGAAGCGGGAGTATCCGTCAAATATATGTACCTAAACCTTGGCAAAGTGGGTCAGTAGGTTTGATGGTTGGCAGAAGATAGAAGTGAATGATAGATGGGTGGAAGAGATGGCTTGAACGAGCTGGCGGCTTGTACCGGCCATTGAGGAGCTCGCCACATCAATGATGAGAAAAGCGAAGTTGACATTTGATCCACGACTGTATCGAAGCATTGACATTACTTGATCGGCTCGAACTTATGGAGGACTGCCATCTCCGTTCAAGTTGTGGGGTTTGGAGCAGGTTGAACACATCAACGACAAGCGGGCTCGGAGTCGAAAGAATGACAATGAGCCTGCAAAGAGATCCACCAAGGTTGTTCGACTGCCAGACAGGACTGCGAGTTAGTGCATGCACATCGCCTCGTTCATGTATATCACTCGGTCCAGAGCTCGGATATGCCACTTGATCATTGATTGCCTATGTTGAAATCGATGTCTTTTGCAATCAAAATCATGGCTATCAACAAGAATGAGTGGCTTGGGCTCTGCAGGCTGCATGTGCTCGATCCGTCGTCTGGGATCCACTGCCAATCTAACGCGAGATTGATCGGGTTGCAATGTGTCGGCGTGGCATCCTTCACGTCTGCTCTGGTGGCAGACGAAACGAGGCAATCTCAAAGATTCCGTAGACGTAGCTTCGAGGTTTTGTTACTCGAATGAATATTGATTTGAATGTGTTGATGTGAGTTGAAGTGAAGTGAAGAGGCTGGCGAGAAGCGAAAGCCGTTTGGCTGGCGCTGATGACATAGCGAGACGCCCAAGCTTGCATGGTGGCCCGGAAACAACAAGGCCCTACAACTGAACTTCGTCTCGCTGCCTCTGCCATGCCCAAACACCTGGCCGCCTGAAACGCCGCTGGGCCTGCTCTCCCACCCCGTCGCCGTCGACATTCCGCTGCGCTCCGCTGCACCGCGCCGCCCCGTGCAACCGCCACTCATCTCCTGAGTCGCCAGCGGCAGCAGTGGTCACAGTGCTCGTCTGACGGCCAGCCCACGTGTCTTGGTCGCACTACCTTCACCACCCCCAATCCGCCGCCCTTCAAAGATTTGACCGACACTTCACTGTGCGCATCGCATCCGTCGCTGCCGACGCTGCTCCGACAATGGGTCTGTTTCTTGGCTGCTACCGGGCCATCTTCGACTACCAGCCCCAAAGCGAGGAGGAGCTAGAGATCAAGGAGGGCGACCTGCTACTCCTGCTTGAGAAGAGCACCGAGGACGATTGGTGGAAGTGCAAGCGGAAGGCTACGTCTGACGATGATGAAGAGCCAGAAGGGCTGGTGCCGAACAACTACATTGAGGAGGTGCGGCCATTGTACCAGGCCAAGGCTTTATATGACTATACCAAGCAGACCGATGAGGAGTTGACCTTCAAAGAGGATGCCCGATTGGATGTTTATGATGTGAGCGATCCGGACTGGACACTGGTAGGAGCTCATGGCGAGTATGGCTTCGCACCGGCGATATACATTGAGCGCGTAGACTCTACTGCGGCAGCACCACCCGTTCGCAATCTGGCGCCAGCTCCTCCGCCCATGCCAGCACGACCACCGGCCGCTGATGAGCCCATTCCTGGAGAGGCCGACTATCCCGACCCAGGCACTAGACCGACACCGTCTCCTGATCCGCCTGCGAACAATCCAGCTGCACAGCTGGCGGGGATCATTGCGCAAAAGACTGGCGGGACACAACCATCGCCGAGCACAGAGCGTGCATTAGCTTCGCCGCCACTTCCCCAGAGACCGCAATATACGCCAGAGGAGAGCGATGAAGAGGCAGCTCCCTCTCTTCCACGGAGGCCACCGTCACAGAGCTACCCCGTATCACCACCTTCGCAGCCTCAAGTACAATTCGCATCTCCTCGCGACTCGGAACCTCCAGGCGTCCTGCCCTCGCCTCCACACAACCGAGTGATCTCAACGACGTACGATGACGACTATGGAGAAGAAGCGGTGCGTTCACCAGGCGGATTCCACCTTTACAACATCCACGAGATGGTACAGCATATGGGAAAGAATAAGAAGATGCCGACAACGCTGGGCATCAACATTGCCAAAGGCATAATCATGATCAGTCCGGAGAAGAGCAGAGACGGTCCTAGCAAGGAATGGACCGCTGATAAACTTACGCATTACAGCATTGAAGGAAAGCATGTGTTTGTAGAGCTTGTGCGGCCCAGCAAGAGCATAGACTTCCACGCAGGCGCAAAGGACACTGCACAAGAGATTGTAGCAGCGCTCGGCGAGCTGGCAGGCGCAGCAAGAGGAGAAGGTCTGAGGGAAGTGCTGGCTGCCAGCGCTGGCACTGGAGCAGCTGGAAAGAAGATGGGCCAGATGCTGTACGAATTCATGGCACAGGGCGAGGACGAAGTGACTGTTGCCGTGGGCGATCAGGTCATTGTTCTTGACGACAGCAAGAGTGACGAGTGGTGGATGGTCCGGCGACTGAAGAATGGCAAGGAAGGCGTCGTCCCTTCGTCCTATGTTGAAATAACCGGCGTCGTCCCCTCGGCATCAGACAGCATTTCCGGCTTGAACGCTGCGAGGAGTACAGTGGAGCAGAACAGATTGGAGGAGGAGCGACTCGCGAAAGAAGCTTCTAAGAAGAAGCGTGATGGAGAGGTCGTTCCGCCAGAGCGACACAGCAGTCTCGCAGGTGATACTAGGCGTACATCTATGCGAGGTTCCGACAAGCGCAGCTCGAAAGAGCAGTCTAAATCCAAGCCGAACTCCTCCAGGGTGAGAACATGGACAGATCGGACGGGCAGCTTCAAAGTGGAGGCAGAGTTCATTGGGCTCCGAGAAGGAAAGATTCACCTTCACAAGCTTAACGGAGTCAAGATTGCCGTTCCAGTTGCCAAGATGGCTGTTGAGGATCTGGAGTACGTCGAGCGTGCCACCGGCGCAAGCTTGGATGAGGATAAGCCATTATCTGATATCAAGCGACGCAACACCCAGAGGCAGAAGGATCAAGAGCGCTCAAACGGGACTCGAGGGGCTGGTGCCACTATCCAGAACAAGGATGAGGACGAATGGTTTGACTTCTTCTTGCAATGCGGTGTCAATCCACAGATCTGTGGTCGATACGCCGGTGCCTTTGCGAGAGATCAGATGAGCCCCGAAGTGCTTCCTGAGGTCAATGAGCAGCTTCTCAGAACGCTTGGACTCAAAGAAGGCGACATTTTGCGGGTGATGAAGTTCCTTGACAACAAGTACGACCGAAAACGGGATGTGGCCTCACCAAGCGGGCAAGACAGCGCTGCAGCTGAAGGTGGCTTGTTCTCTGGCCCTGGAGGCGCATTACGAAACAACACGAGGAAGGGTAGGCCAGCACCCGCTGTTCAGACCAACGATGTGGTGGACGAAAGCGCATTCAGGCCAAAGACAGAGAGCCCCGCCACAAAAGAGCCCCCTGCAGATGCAAAGGCAACGCCTCTCACCTCTGCTCCAGTCCGACAAACGACCGGCGGCTTTGACGATGATGCTTGGGATGTCAAACCAGCGAGATCGCAGACGCCCACTGCCACTGCAAGTACCACGCCTACGCCAGCACCTGCTCCGGTGGTAGAACCGCCTAAACCAAAGATCAACGAAGACCTGGTATCGCTTTCCATTTCAAGCCCTGCGCTACAACCAACTCCAGCGCCTGCTCCAGCGCCTGCCCCCGTACAGGCTGCTCAGCCTACGCAGCCCGAGCAACCGCCACAACCTCAAGGTGCAAATCAGGCTATCTTCGACAAGATTGCTGCTCTTGCTCCCGCGAACAGGCAACCGCAACAACAGCCTATGCAGACAGGATACCAGCAGCCACCAATGCAGCCCATGCAGACTGGCTTCCAGCCGCAGCAACCTATGCAACCTCAGCAGACTGCAATGCCACGACAACGGCCAGCTCCACCGCCTCAGCAGGCGACCGGAGGTCCACTGAACATGCCTCCACCTCCGCGAGCTTCATCTGCCCCAGGATTCCCTCAACAATCAGGTTTCGGCGCTCAGCCTCTGCAGCCCCAATTGACTGGATACCCGCCTCAAATGGGCGCGCCACAGCAGCAACAATTCCAGCCGATGCAACCTCAACAAACGGCGTTTCAATCACCAACAGGATATGGCGCTGGGTTCCCACAGCCCAATGGCATGCCACCGCAGCAGAACGGGATCCAATCAATGCAGCAGAACTACCCTGCCTTACAACCACAGCCGACCGGATTCCAGCCTCAATCGCAGTTTGGCCAACAGCAAGCGCAGCAGCTGGGCATGGGACAGCCGAACTACCAGCAACAACTCATCAACGGTCAGCAGAGTGGTTCTCCGTTTGCAGACCCACCGCGGCAACAGTTCCAGCCCATGCCCTCTGGTCTATCAAACTCGTTCACCCCTCAGCAGACGGGGTTCCAGCCGTCCTTCAGTATTTCGCAGCCTACCGGTATGAACGGCTTTGGAGCGCAGCCAACACAGCCTATGCCACAAATGCCTCCTCAGCAAACCGGCGGGGTGTTTGGTCCTTCTCAGCCCGTCGCTCCTCTGGTGCCTCAAAAGACTGGACCACCACCACCAGTACGATTTGGTGTGCAGTCCGGAGCGAAACCACTGGCACCTCAGCCAACCGGTCGGGCCAACTTGTCCAAAGCAAGTAAGTCTTCTATCACCCACATCGTCCTTGTGCGAATGTCTACTGACAACGTCGTTCAGCTCCTCAGAACCCATTTGGCTTTTAAGCATTTCCGCCAAAACTCGCTATGTAGGACGTCAATGGGATGTGCATATGTGCACCACATGTATATAGTGTAACTCGCTCGCTAATATCACCATACCCCGATTCCCCGTTAGTAGAAGAATGGAAGCATGTGAAGTGAATGTCAAAGCTGTACCACCACTTCTGCAGCCAGCTATTTTACCCGCTAGCGGCAGATCTTCCGAGCCGATCAGCGAATGACGTGAGGCTGATTTGAGCGATCAAAAATCCCATGAACTGCATGTGCTCGCACCAACCCATCATCCACGAGACATGAGGCAATGTCAGACATCCAGCTCTACCTGCTCGAGGTAGACAAGAACAAGCCAGAAGCGCAACGAATCGCCACTCAAAGCGCCACCAAACTCCAGGAAAAGCAGCTGAAACTTATCGACCTCATCACCAGTCTCGAGGAGTACATCAACGACAAAAACGATGGCGCCATTCGCGCAAAATCAGTCGCATACCTCGCCGATGTCCTAGAAAACTTGCCACCGAAAGTCTTGTCGGGTCAGGAGCGAAGGTTACTCTGCGATTTTATCCTTGGCCGACTCGAGGGCGATGTCGAAGGCGTGGGCGCTTCGGCGCGAGCATTGCTCGCGCTCGAGGAGCGTGGCAAATGGGATCCCGAGTTGGCGCAGAGAGTGATGCGGACCTTCTTGGACCACACACATCCTCTTCGGCAGTTTAAGCTTCAAACTGAAAGGTATCCAGTGATTCAGCTTATCGACCGTTTGCTGGCCAAATACCGGACGCCGATGAAACAGATTCACGAGACTGATCCGCAATTCATGGAAGGCTTCATATCATACTTCGAGGGCGAGAAAGATCCTCGGAACTTGATGATCGTCTTCTCCTTGCTACAGGTTCCTATGGCCGAGTGGGATATCCATGCTTTTGCGCAAGACATGTTTGAGGCCGTCTTTGATTACTTCCCAATCACTTTCAAGCCTCCGCCGGATGATCCATACGGTATCACAGCTCAAGATCTGAAAGACCGGTTACGAGACTGCATAGCGGCGAACTCCGACTTCGCTCCTTATGCATTCCCGGCTTTGCTGGACAAGCTGGACTCCACTTCAATCAACACGAAACGAGATGTACTACAGACTCTGCAATCATGTGTGAGCCGCTACATCGCCAATACCATCAACCTCTACTCAGTCACCTTGTGGGATGCTTTGAAGTTTGAGGTCATCAACGTGCAGGAAGAAGACCTTGCGCAGGAGGCAGTGAAAACGCTGGGGCTCATTGCTGAAAAGTTTGCGGATGCTGAAGGACCTCTGAACTCGTACATTCGTCCCATTGTGAAGGAATGTAACGAGCACCTCGAAGACGCACCGACGAAACAATCTCAAGGGGCTGGTCGCATCCTTCACGCCATTACGAAGGCCAGCCCTGCCGTTGGAGACAAGATCGCAAAGGGAGTGTTCCCTGTCCTGTTCACTCTATTCCAGTCTTCAGAGTCAATTACGAAGCGGAGAGGACTTCTCGAGGTGTTCAATGAAATTGTTGATGCGTATCGGGAGCTACAGATCTCGCATCCGGCAGCAGATGCAGAAGCTTTGCAAGCATTCGCAGACGATGCTCTCAATGCTTTGATCCGCGCAGTGACGAGCGCACCCAAAGCAGAAGTCTCGTTCCGACTTGCGGCTTTGAACGGCCTCGCAAAGTTGTCAGCCGTGCGAGGGGCTCTGTCAGAAGACCAAGTTGCTCGAGCTATAGATGCTATCGACGAGATAATTCTCCATGAACGTATTGACGGCCATGGGGACATCAGCGCAGAGGCTGTCAAAAGCTTGGTCAACATTGCTCATGCAGCTCCAGAGGCAATACGTCAGCAGGCCATACCGGCCTTCATGGTAGAGCTGCCCGACGCTCCTCAAGATGAGACGACTTGGAAGCCGGTACTGGAAGCTTTTGTGCAATTGAGCACAGAACAGCAGATCTTCGACACGGTCGCCGTGCGAATCAAGAACAAGCATAACGCTGCGAGGTTTCAGAATGCCTCCGGCGACTATCAAAGAGCACTCCTGTTAGCGCAACTCTATATCTGCACACACGGATCACCGATGCGTGAAGAAGGGGTCATACGAAGCTCCTACTTCTCTGACTACGCCGAGCCCTTGATTGAGAGACTACGAGATGCGTTGCCGTCTGAGCAGGACGACGCAGTCGCAGAAATCATCGGCCGCTTGACCAACATCATCCTTAGACAGCAGACACCGCACTTCCAGAGTTCGGTGTACAACAAGAACATGGAATGGATGCTCTCGTCTACGGACAACGCCAGCATCGACTCTCGAGTTCGCCGCTTCGCACCGTTCTCGACTTACTACTACGCCTCCTTACGACCTGAGATCGTGGATCCAGCCAACATCGTCACTTTGCTCAAAGCGCTCTCTCACTATCTTCTCAGCAGTACTCAGGATTCTGCCAGTACCGCAATCGTAGCAAGACACTTGTCGATGGTGATCAACAAGTTCCTCAAGCCCGACGTAATGCAGCAGACTTTGCAAGATGCGGGAATTGAGGTGGAAGCATTACTGAGCGACGAGATTATGCCTGCGAAGGTAGTCGTTGCCTTTGCTGTCGTTAAGGCACTGATCGTCCAAGGACGGAGTGGATCGTTGACAGCAAAGTACATCTCGCTGCTGTTGCAAACACTTCCCAAAGCAGACAAGACCTTCGCTCGACGATTCGCAGAGCTGCTTGCCCCTGACGATATTCTCACCAAGGAGAATCACTGTCTGGTCTCGAACCTCTACAAGCAGAAGACCTTCAGCCAGACGATTCCGCCGATGATTGATAGTGTGAGGACTGCCGAACAGAGCACGAAACCCAACTATCTCATCGCGATGTCTGGCATCCTGAGATGGCTCCCCTACTCCATCATCGAATCCTCGTTGGCATCTTTGATGCCATCTCTTCTTCAGAGCCTTGATTTGAATGATTCTACCGACCAGCCAGTCAAGTACTCCACTCTGACCGTCTTCGAATCGCTGCTTATGCACGATCCGAATGTTGCGGCAGAGCATTCCGCGTCTCTCATCACGAGACTGCTCAATTCGACGTCCGGTCCTGGCAACGTTGCCAAGGTGAGGGCGAAAGCACTGCAATGCTTGACGCTCGTTCCACGACAGCTGAAGAGGGAGTCCGTGGTGCCGTATCGAAGGCCTGTGGTTAAGAAGCTGTTAGGCTGTTTGGACGATGCGAAGAGAAGCGTCAGGTCTGCTGCTGTGAAATGCAGGAGCGCTTGGTTGACGTTGGACGAAGGAAACGATGACGAGGACTGATTTGGGGTGCAAGTAGGTAAAGCTTGGAGGCTTTGGAAGTCAGTCAGTAAGTCGTACATTGATAGAACGATTCATGAACACTGCTGGTTCAGCCAGCTTGTCAGGCATGGAATGTCGACAACATATGGCCGGGTGCTTTCGAACGCTGTGAAGAGATGACTGAATCTTGGGCGGGAGAAGTCAGGTCAATTGGCGTAGAGTATCTGCGTAGTCTCCCAGCAACGACTCTTTCGAGCGCATATAGAACAATTCCATGTTCTTCGTATCTGCCACTCAAACACGTTTCCTTGCCGACCCAAAATGCTCGATCTTTCCGTCCTAGTCGCGATACGCTTAGTCGAAGAGACCGAAGCCCATGTCCTCGTCGGACTCCTCCTTCTCCTCTTCCTTGGCCTCCTCCTTGGCGGCCTCTGCTGGGGCACCGCCAGCAGCGGGAGCACCGCCAGCAGCTGGGGCAGCAGCACCACCAGATGGGACGGAGGCGAGCTTGGTAGCACCCTCGGAGATCAGCTGTCATGTGAAGTCAGTACGATGCCTCGAATCCTTTCTAGAGTCCTGGTAAATCACACCTCGTTGATGTCCTTGCCCTCGAGCTCGCCGAGGAGCTGGTTGAGACGCTCGTCATCGGCCTCGATACCGACGGCGGAGAGGACGCCCTTGATGTCTTCGGCGGATGGGGAGGAGTTGCCGCCGAGGCCGAGGAGGAGGTATGCCGCCAGGTGCTTCATTTTGATGGTGTCTGGAAATTTCGCTGTTAGAGATTGGTCAAAAGTGAAGGCGTGGACGGTCGCGCTCACGGTTGGGGTTGTTGGTCGGTAAAGAACAAGAGAATCAATCGATTTAAGCGCGGGCTTGAGCGCAGACTGAGACTTCAGGTTCTGATATGGGATGTCGTGCAGTGCGGTGGTCGTTCTTTCTCCGACTAGACCAATTTGAAGAGTCCAGTGCCGCCGCGCCAAGACTGCGTTTTTGCGATTAGTCACGCGCGGCTCTTCCCGCGTCACGGCCCGCGCGACGTCTTGCGCTTCTCGAACAGCGTGGCACATACAAAGCCCTCTTCTTCCGTCACCACCTTTCTCCTTTGTCTTCCGCATTCTTCGCCAGCAGCCCCGTCCGCAGACGCTCTGTGTGTCGACCTTGACATGCTCTTGCTACACGACCTCGAACTCCCCAGATAGCACACTCTACCGCTGCTGGAATCGCCATGACGGTAAGCCTTTGTGACTCTCCGCTCTGACAATCTCTGCACACGACACTGACTCACATATGCAGTCATTCGCCTCCCTCCTCTCGTCCATCAGCGGACAGCCTCAGGCACCTCAGCCAAAGCCGGCAGCGACCTCGAAACCACCAGGAGGCCAAGCCGGAAATGCGCAAGCCTTATCAAACGGAGCCCGGCCTCAGTCGAACAATGCCGTGGCGGGGGTCAAGCGCAAGCCTGAGGACCAGGCCGCTGCGCCGAAGCCCAAAGTGGTGAAGACTGAGGTCAATGTGCCTGTCCGGCCACCAGGACAACCCGCCGCTGCCAAACCCATCCCCGCTCCCGCCCCGGCTGGCGAATACCGAGGAACCGCACGAGGCCCAGGGGCGTCGAACGCTGCGACTAGACCGACCTTGAAACCAACTCCAAAGCTCAGTCAAAGCACTGTACCCACTGCATCAACGACAAACGCCCCTGCTCCCGCCGCAGCAAATGGCGCCCCGAAACCCAAGCGTGGATTCGCTTCTCTCATGGAAAAGGCCAAGGCTGCACAAGAGGCAGCCAAAGCTGCTGGTTCTAGTACGATCAAGCATAAGCCCGTGGAGAGAATGTCGAAGCGTGAGCGGGCGAGGCAAGAAGAGGCGGCAAAGCAGCAGCAGAAAGCCAGTGGCAAGGCTGGTAAGATGGTGGCAAATGATAGAAGTCGGAGTGGTACACCAGTCGATGTAAAGGGTGGCATGAAGAAGGCACCCGAGCCCACGTACAAAGGAACGATGAAGAAGCCGGTCGAGAGGCAGGAGTTCACATACAAGGGCACGATGCGCAAAGCAGACCCGAATGCAGCCAAGGCGAAGACCGCTGCCAAGAAGGCTCGGGAGAGCAAATACGACGGCTATGTCAGCTGGTCCGAACTGGACGATGCCGAGGACGAGGAACCGGAAGACTACGACTCCGAATCGGACATGGACGCTGGATTCGACGACATGGAGTCAGAAGAGCGCATGGCACTTGCTGCGGCGAAGAAGGAAGATCAAGAGGCTTTGGAGGAAGAGGAGCGGCACAAGCGTGAGAAGCTGGAGCGCAAGAGAAAGCTCCAGGCTCTTAGCAAGAGTGCTGCCGCTCGCAAGAAGTTCTGAGGTGCGAAACCACATGACGTTTTAACGGGACACGAATAGCTGCAACTTGGATTAGGCGTTGAAGATGGGCAGTTGCATAACGATGGGCATTACCTTTAGCGATGGAGTTGGCGGGCCGCAGTGTTGATGTGCTTGGGTAGGGCAATCGCTCGCATTGTATAGGTAGACGCGAATTAAACGATCGTCACATGCATACGCAACGCTAGTCTCAGTCGTCTCACATTCATCACTGAACGTCCTGAGCACGAGCTGCCATCATATGGAAAGGAGACGAGTGATGTATTCAAGGCACACAACAGTTCAAACTTGTTTTTCTGCTCTGGGTATCTCGTAGTCCATGCCGCCCCAATGCATTGCCCTCGTTAAGTCGCTTTTCATCCAAACGCCTCGCTTTATAAAACTTTCAAGCATGCATGCATCCTAGTGTCGCCTTTCGAAAGGGCTACAACACTCCACATATCTTACAAGTTACAAGTCCAATGGTCTAAATCAAAGTTAGCATTTGACATCTCTTAGCATCCTCGGATATTGACTCACCCAAGATAGTCCTCACGGATGCTACCAATGGCGAACATCTGGCCAATCTCGCCACGAATACCCTTGATCCGTAACCGCACCTGGGTGTCCTTCTGAATGTGCTGGTCGCTGTTGTCCGTGAAAGACGGCGTCGAGCCCTCGACCGTGTACTTGAGGTTTTGAGGAATCATCTGCAAAACCACATGTCAGCCTCAAACTGCCCATGTCCCACACATGTACCTGGTGTGCCTACCGCTTTGCTCACAAACACATCCATCCCACCAACATCCACAAAGAACCCATTGTTCACCACGCTCCTCACCAGCCCATCCACCACCTCCCCTCGGAACGGCCGCCACACCAGCGCGCGGTATGAGACGTTGTACTTCGCCATGCCTGTTCCTGGTACCAGCATCGGCTCGCTGATCTCGTCAATCTCGATGATCTGGATGATCATCAACGTGCCCTCGATCGTGCCCTCGAGGTCGGAGTGTAGTTGTTCTCGGATCTTGTCTGTCGCCGCGCTGTCGAAGAAAGAGGGGTGCATGGTGAGCTCGCGCTCCTTGTGGGCGATGAAGAACATGGCTGTGGTGGAAGGATCGTGGGGTGGACTGTCGCTGAAAGGACTGATGGGCGCGAGAAGTATGAGTCGCTGGTCTCGAGGCGACCGAGCGGGGTCAAATGAGCGAATGGAAGGAAGGCGCGGTCTCGTTCGCAAAGTGAATAGTAGCGGGTGTCTATGCTGGTGTGCGCTGTCGCCTATGCGGAGAGCGCGCCTGGAATAATGAGAGTTGCGCCGGTAGGAATCGCCTATGTCGTACAGCTTTTTGCTTCGAACAGGCGGCTGGATACGGCGGGATATTAAGGAGGGTCGGACGGCACTGAGGATGCGAATGTCGGCGTCAAGGTTGACCTCTACAAAGACGAAGCCTGAAGTTCAAGTTCACCTGCAAGCGGCCGAACGAGGTTTAGACCCAACGCACGGACCAGTATGCTTTGAGTTCACGGGAGACTTCACGACTTCACATGCACGCTGTAAACTTTGTCATTCACTCGCTGCATCGTCATTGCCTTCTACACAAATCCTCTGTTGCCTGTACTGGTCCCGTTTACTTCCCAAGGCTTTGCAACCGCCTTCTCATCATAGACAACGCCATTCCGATGCTAGTCAAACGCCACCGATTCAAATCCACAAAGCCGCCCTGCGTCTCATGCGAGTGTTTCTCGAACCGGCAACATCGGCGCCTGGTCGTGCTGGACCTCGTACGCAGTCTCACGAAGGATGACCATCTCGTCGCCCGAGCTGTCGCTTCCCACGCTGCTGTTCGCGCGCCACAGATCGCCACCATAAGGCTCTGCCGAGACCGACGTGTAGGCAACTGCCCCTTCTGGCCGCAATTTCAACGGCTCATCGGCGGCCACGTGTGCTGTCGGTGGTACTCGCACGTCGGTGGGCATCTTGTTCTCTGGCGCTGAATCGGCAATCTTGTCGGTGCGACTCTGAGGAGGCGATGCGGATTTGGCTGTCTTCTCCGTCTTCGATGTGTGGCCGGTCGATCCGGAGACATTGGACATTCCGTAGCTGTCTTCGCCCTTGCCCCTCGTGAAACCCAATCCGAATCCTGTCGTGAAGTTGTCTGTGAAGCTCTTCAGAGCCGAGAGTGTGCTGGATCCGATGGCGTATGCGAGTTCGACTTGGAGCCAAATTTCGACCAGTGCGCTGTCAAGACCGGCATCCACGTCCTGATGGTTCAAGAGTAGAGTATAGTAATTTCGTCCAATTGAGAATCCAAGAGCTCTGCCAACAAAGTCAGACGAGTACCTCGCTAATGATTGGCAGTCACTTACGGCAATCTGATCCAAAACGCCACAAGGATCAGCAGCTTCTTCGAATTGGCCATGTGCAAGTTCCAGACCAGATGGATCGGAAGGACGAGCAGGACGATCTCGGTAGTAACGTCTAATCCAGTGATCGCCTGCCATCGTGCAGCCTGGGAAGCGAGTCAGATGGCGCTAATGTACGTTGTGAAGAGAGCTCACCTGAGAACTGCAAGTGTCCGCATTATCCTTGAATGCCCAATAGTATCCTACGACATCTTAGCAAGCTTCGAAGACTGTCGCTTTTGGCTCTGAGACGTACCGGTATTCGTTCGACAGCCGGCTGTTGCGACAAGAATCGAGACAAACCCCATGATTCCGACGATCGCGTTGCAGGAATGGTAGAGCTTGATTTGAGATGGTGTCTTGGTGATTCGAGTCAAGAAGGAGATCATGGCGCATTTGGACAGGTACAGTGCGATGAAGAACAGCACCACTCCAGCGATGGAGGCCTAGGAATCTCATCAGCATCGCCGCGCGACCACATCCTCGCCTGGGCCCACCTGATTGAGTTGTGCCAAGTCGCCTTGATCAAGGATTCTTGGCCATGTCTTTCCCAATCCATAGCTCAGAGCAGCATAACTTGCTCCAGTATGTGCCAACGAGACCAATGTCGCCGCTCCAATGACCACATCGTCGACACCGTACGCGCTCTTTCGAATCCAAAGGCGAAGCAGGGCGATGCAGACGGTGAAGACCAGGGACAGGCTGATGACGAAGAGGAGCGAGTTTTCGTATCCCTCTCGTCGAGGCATGCTGAGGTGCTGTGGAGCCTCGAGTCTGAGACTCGCCGTCGAAGGTGCGGATGGCGACGCGATTTGATTCAGTGCGGCAGAGTCAAGACCTCACAGGTTTGGAATTGGCGACGACGAGCTTCAAGCAAACGCGGGTCTGGCCGGCTTCAACCGCCACCGAGCGCGCGGCAATGGTGCAGTCATTCACTTGTATTCCGAGCGCTCGAGGCAAGAAGCGTTTGAAGGAAAGACATCTACCTACATGGCGGGAGAGGCAAGCCCGGTAGCACTCGCAACAGCGCAGTGTAATTGTAAGCGCTGTGTGCGACCACACGCATCATCTGTCTTCGGGACTCTACAGATAGGGCGCCCGCGCCGCCGCAATGCCTCAGAGCGTTCTGGGGCGGGAATGCGCAGTTTGCAGTAGAGTGCGTGAGTGGAAGAGAGAGGGCTCTTACCTTGCTTTAACAGCACGGCTGACCCGTTCGGTCAAACACAACCTTCGCAGCGCGCGGGTCCCTGGCATGACATGACGCTCGTCATCTCTCGGCACAGATGCTGTGGTCGACCGTCCCAGACCCAGCGACGTCGCACAGCCGGGCTGGGAAGGGGTTCCTCAAGCAGCGGGCGGCAGCGTCCAGGGGCTAGACGAGCGTTTTGGTGCTTCGTTGCACGACAGGCCGGTACGTCGCTCATCCTCGGCGCTGCTCGTTTGTTCGAAGTTTGTGCGACGGCAGCGGATGCGCGATTCCGTGCATCGTGATACCTGCGATCCGCCTACCTGGCTTGCACTTCGGACATTTTAGCAAGGGCGCGCTGGAGGCTTGCTGGCATGCAATCATCGCGTCGACGCAGCGCAATGGCGCCGCACCGAAACCCAGATCGTGCCACGGCCGGTGGTGAAACCTGTCAGCGAGCAGCAGCAGAGATTCTGGAGTTGCAGACTTGGGGCGCCCAATGCATTAACCCGTTGGGCGAGGGAGCGCATCCAGCAGGCCCGCCAGTTGCATCTGTACGTAGAGACGTGCGTCCAACGTCGCACAACAACAGCGGCGACGGCGCTGGCGGAGATGATCTGTTCTCCATGTCTGGGGGTGTTGTCGATGGCTCGTCACAAACGTGAAAGTTGACAGGAGCAGTCCCGTCGACGTTCGGCAGCGCGGCAAGAAGCCGTTCATCCGCTTCATTCAGTCCGACGTGCTTGCCACGCTTCTGCGTAACCGCGCCGTTCTGGTGCACCTTGCTCCACGCCCGCCCTCCTCACCCTTCAAGAAGTGCAGTCCCTCACCTGCGTCCAGCGCTCACCGTCTGCGCTGTGCTCTTCGATCTTCACCGCTCTCGACCTGCTTCGATCCTAAATCCACGCCATCCCGCCGCGACGATGGGAGCCACAGCCCTGCCCGACTTCAAGCCCGAGGACGACAACATCGCCCTGGCCGACCTCGATCGCGATGGCGACGGCGGCGTCATGCACCAGAAGGGCGGCACCCAGACTGATGCCGCCGACATGAGTCGCATGGGCAAGACGCAAGAACTGCGTCGTAACTTCAAGTTCGTAGGCATTGTCGGTTTCGTCACCATCCTCCAGGCCACGTGGGAGAACGTCCTTCTGGCGAACTGGTTTGGCCTGTACAATGGCGGCACTGCTGGTGAGAAAGCAGCCCAGGCCCCCATTGAGGTCGATATCGTCCGCTTACGCCCCATATAGGCCTCATTTGGATGACGATTGCCGTCTGGATTCTGATGCTTTGCATGATCGCTTCTCTGTGCGTCGTACCAATTCCTCGAATCATCTGTGTCACGAGTCTGATTTGAATACAGCGCGGAAATGGCATCCATGTCTCCAACGAGTGGCGGTAGGTCTAGAAATCGATGCCTGATGTTGTTGTGCTTGTTCGCTGATGCTTCCAGGTCAATACCACTGGGTACTAGAACCATCGATATGAAGCATTCCTTCATCAAGCTGACAACATAATCCCAGGTCAGCGAATTCGCTCCGCCCTCGTTGCAGAAGCCGCTCAGCTATGTCGTTGGCTGGTGCTGTTGTCTGGGCTGGATAGCTGGCGTGCCTTCCTGTTGCGTGCAGCTCGCTGGCATGGTGCAGACAATGATCCTGCTGGTTCACCCAGACGCCGACGTCAGCCGGCTTTGGCAAGCAACCCTGCTGCTGTACTGCTTCATCGCTCTGACCGTTGCCTTCAACATCGTAAGCAAACCCCATTAGATGGGCTGCCTTTGGATCGCGAAGCTGACTCATTCTTTCTGTGCAGTTCTTTGCTCAGCATCTTCCCTTGGCTGAGGGCATCATCCTCTTCGTTCATATTTTCGCCTTCTTCGTCTTCCTCCTTGTTTTCTGGATCATGGGCGAACATGGTGTGTCGCATGAAAGCTTCCGGAATTTGAAGGTGGTCACTGACGCTTGACAGCTCCTGCAGACCGCGTCTTCACCGAATTCCAGTAAGTGCCGAAAGTGAAAGGGCGAAGGGCCTGACTGATCAAGTGCAGTGATGGCGGTGGTTGGGGCACAGGCCTCTCCTGTCTGGTGGGCCTTGCAACGCCAGTCTGGTGTTTCATCGGTCCTGACGCGGGCGCTCACATGAGCGAAGAGCTGAAAGACGCCTCCATCCAGCTGCCAAGGGCCATGATGTGGGCCACTGTCCTGAATGGCGTCTTGGGCATCACTATGCTCATCAGCTTCTGGTAAGGGTAAACTGCTTTCCCGTGCAAGCTCTGACTAACGCACAACAGCTTTTGCATCACGGACATCGAGGCAATCGTCAACAGTGAATCCGACTTCGCCATCATCCAAGTTCTCCATGAGACGACAAAGTCAGACGCGGCCACCATCGTCCTCGGCTCCCTCCTGATCGTCCTTCTGTTCTTCTCGACGGTGACCACCGTCGCCAGCGCGTCTCGTCAAATCTGGGCGTTCAGCAGAGATCAGGTAAGCCACGTTAAATGATTCTACTCCAGCTCAACTGACACTCTGAAAGGGCTTCCCTTTTTCTACCTGGATTCGACAAGTGGCGCCAAAGTATGAGATTCCCGTAAATGCCGTAAGTACTTCACATGCGTTTCTTCAACCGACTGCTAATATCGCATAGCTTTTGGTATGTCTCGGGGTCTCTCTTGTCATCTCCGTCATCAACTTCGGCTCAGACGTCGCGTTCAACGCTGTCGTTGGCGTTTCAAACGCGGCTCTCGGATTCTCCTATATCATCTCGGTGGGATGCATTCGACTCAAGCGCCTCCGTGGCGAGCCTTTACTGCCGCGACGATGGTCTCTAGGCAAGTGGGGAGGGCTTATCAACGACATCACGTTGGCCTTCCTCATGGTCATCTTTGTCTTCTCTTTCTTCCCTACGGATCCATCTGTTGGCAATCCGACCTGGGCCATGGATTTCAACTACGCCATCATCATCTTCTCAGCCGCCTGCTTGCTTGCGCTGGTATACTACGTCTTCGGCGGTGGTCGGAAGTACGTCGCTCCAAGGGATCTCATCAAGCAAGAATGAGCTGGTTCGAGCTGTTCGGGCGTATGGCGGGACATTTTTGTCTGGATGTTTGAACAAAAAGGCTGGAATTGCGGGCGGACATGAGGATTGTCGCGCTGATGTCGTTACGAATGGGTTGTATATCAATTGCAGGGTTCGGAGTTTGTAAGGAGAGAGCTGCGAGGCCCGCATCTGCCAAGCTTCTCCTCTCTCTGTCGGGGTTCTATTTCCAGCTTCCCTGTCTCATAGATTTGATGAGTTCAGGCAGAACTTCGCAAAGAGGTCTGTCTTCTTCCATTCCGTTCACCGATTCCCATCTGTTACCGCCTTTATGCCACGGTGGCACCCGGATGCAAGCTGCGCTGCACGACGTCGCGGACGGCGTAGCCCTATACAGGCATTATCCTGCGTCTGCCAGGTACGGAACGTCGATCTTCTTACAGCCGCAATTCGACTTCCCCCAAGCGGCATGTGAAGGATGCTGAACGATGTCACCCTCCAGAGGGGTAGGGATCATGGCCGTATAGGTGAGACTCTCATTAAATGGCGACTGGTGGCCCTACCGCAGATTTTGCCTATAGTCGAAACCAAGACTCTAATCTGCCGCTTCTTTCCAACCTCGCCGACAGGTAGGCCAGAATGCAGTCCTTACTTCAGTCACTCGTTTTCTGCTCTTTCCTCCTCCAAGATGTGGCCGCTCAGCAACAGTATAGAGAACCAGCCCCAGCATACATAATCAAGCCGGATCCGACAGAGTACCAGGACTGGCTACCTCCGACTTCGTATTCCTTTTCCTTTGGCAACAAGAACGACTCTGTTACGCCTTGGAAGCCATGGCATCATCCGCAGCCTCCTCACTACCCGAGACCGCCTGTCTGTGGTGTCCAACACCCCTCTCAGCAGAACAAGTTCTGGCTTGAGAACTTCAAAGGCGCGAGAGAAGGCATCTCGCCGTTCCTTGTCGATGGTCACGACTACAAAGTCTTCCGAAATGTGAAGGACTACGGCGCCAAGGGCGATGGCCAAACGGACGATACAGATGCATTCAACAGGGCGATCACGGATCAGTCTCGCATGGGCGGTGGAAAGGGTGCGGGTGGTTCGACTGGACAGCCAGCTCTCATCTACGTACCTGCCGGCGACTACGTGATCTCGTCTTCTGTGCAACTCTTCATCGATACTCAGGTCATTGGCGACGCTACTAACCGACCGACTATCAAAGCTTCCTCTGAGATGAGGAACAACACGGTGATGATCGCCGGGTACGACTTTGGTGAGAGAGACCAACCTTTGTGCATTTCTCTCCAAAAGACTTACGTTTTCCAGGCCAACCATCGACGACAAACTTCTACATAGGTCTTCGAAACATCGTCATCGATACGACAGGTGCAGCAGCAGACGATACAATCTACGCTTTGAACTGGGCCGTTTCTCAAGCGACAAACCTCATCAATGTGGACTTCATTATGCCGGAATCCAGCCAGCATATCGGACTTGAGATGGATGGTGGCGATAGCGGAGGTGGCTCTGGCCTCTTCATGGGCGACTTGAACTTCGAAGGCGGCCTCATTGGAATCCTATTCAACAACCAGCAATACGCCATGAAGAACATCAAATTCACCAACACGGCGACCGGAATTGCCGTGAAGCATGCCTTCTCCCTCACAATGCAGGGCATTGAGTGTGTTGGAGTTGGTATCTGCGTGGACATGGGACCCATCGATACTACCGGATCCATCAACCTCATCGACAGCAGTTGTGACAACTGCGGCATTGTCGTCAACGGAACGAGCTCGATCTTGCTTGAGAACATCGCGGTCAGGAACTCTGGGCCGACTCTCAAAGTTGACGGGATGACTCGACCAATCGGCGACTTGACTGGCAAGACGTATGTTCAAGGCCATGTCTACCGCGATGGTACTGGACGGCCTCATCTGTCTGGGAATGGAACAGCTCCCGTTGCTCGAAATGGCACATTTCTGCCATACACCAATAGAGGAAGCTTGACGGCCGGTGATGGACGATACTTCACCAAGAAGCAGCCGCAGTACGAGCACTACCCTGCTTCTGCATTTGCTTCTGTCCGGGATGCTGGCGCCAAAGGCGACGGTGTCACAGATGACACAGCTGCAATCCAAGCCGCCCTGAACTCGAACGCCGGCTGCAAAATCACCTACTTCCCACACGGCGTGTACTTGGTCACCGATACCATCTACTTCCCACCAGGATCCAGAGTCGTCGGAGAGGTCTGGTCCACCATCACAGCCTCCGGCGAGCACTTCTCAGACGCCAGCAACCCTCAGCCATTGATCCAGATCGGCAAGCCAGGAGAAGTCGGTATCTGTGAAGTCACAGACATGCTATTCACCGTCGCAGACGTACTCCCCGGCGCGATTCTCACTGAAATCAATATGGCTGGAGCCAATCAAGGCGATGTTTCTTTCCACAACACCCACTACCGCATCGGAGGCGCTGCGGACTCTCGTACTGAGACCGCGTGTCAAACGGAGTCCGACCCATGCAAAGCTGCGTTCCTGGTCATGCATCTGAAGAAGACCAGCTCCAGCTACATCGAGAACGCATGGCTCTGGGCCGCTGATCACGACCTCGACGGAGAGTATAATCAGCAAATCGGTACCGGCAGAGGCATGTACATCGAGGCCACGGCGGGAACCTGGCTGCTGGGAACTGGTTCTGAACACCACACCTTGTACGCCTACCAATTCAGCGACGCCAGCAACGTCTTCGCCTCTCTCCTCCAAGTTGAGTCTCCGTACTGGCAGCCAACACCCCGAGCTCCGGCCCCGTGGACTCCTGATCCAGCTTGGAACGACCCCGACTTTTCGGGCTGCAAGGGTAACATCTCGCAATGCTACATGCAATGGGCTCTTCGTATCATTGGCGAGGAGACGCACACGCTTCCGCTGTATGGCCAGGGTTTCTGGGTGTTCTTCAACGGACCGAATTATGGTGGTTGCGCCGGTCCGGATGGTGTCTGCCAGATCAATATCGTGGATCTGAATGATCTCACCAAGGGCGATGGTGTCGAGCTGTACGGGTTGAATACGAAGAGTGTGCAGAACATGGTTACTGTTGACGATCAAGTCGCGGCAACTCAGGCGGAGAACAGTGGCAGCTGGGGAGGTGTTATCGCAGCCTACCTGTTCTAATCGTTCATACCTCCTTTGACGGCCATACAACAAAGGCATCAGCATCTCGTTGCTCTATATCTATATCATCGGCATAATACAGGTCTCGCTCAGGCTGATTGTGTGTCCGCAATCTACGACTTCTTCGCCAACAGGTAATCCCTCTGAAGCAACGTCTTCGCCACACCGTACAACCCACTCATCGGCCACGTATTCCAGAACATACTCTGCACCCATGCCGACCAGCTCTCATTCGCAGCGTTCGCCTTGCTGAGATCCACACGAACCTTCTGCCAGACATTCGGCAAGTATGTCGCATGATACTTCTCCCGCAGAGCATCGTACCACTGCTTATCATAGATCTGCCAGAATTCGTCTTCCGTATAGAAAGCCTGAGCATATAGCCACTTGATTCCTCCAAGCTCACGGAGCTTCTTCTCGATCTGTCGGTTCTGGCTGATGAACTTGGCGTAGTCGGTTGAGCCAGGGCCCCAGACGCCCACGTTGACGAACGAGACCGATTTGTCGTCCTTAGTGGCATCACCTCCAAGCTTGGGATGCATTGAGACCTCCTGGCCACGTTTCAAGGGACAGAGCCAGAGAGGCCAGAATTGGAACTCGGCGTTGATCCAGTTGATGAACTCCTCGACTCCGCTTCGAGGAAGTAGTAGGTCCTGGACGATGTACTTCGAAGCATGCCCACTCTCATGAAGTGCTTGATACATGACACGAGTGTGCATGAAGTAGTCCAGTGCCCATCGCGTGATCCGGTTGAAAGGAGTCATGAAGTATTGATATGCGTATTTGCCGGTCCAGAATGCACCGCGGTCGTACCTGAAAAGGTAGTCTTGTACTGGAGTCGCGAGTTTGACCTTCTCCAGACTCTTACCCGTTGTCCTATCGACGTGCATGTAGAACCAGGGGTCAATCGAGCGGCTGAATTTGTGCAGCTTCACGCCGATGTCGAGGGTATCCGTCAGACGGCCGGTGACAATGACAGCCTTGTTGAGGCTGAACTGAATGCCGTCGACGTAGTCCAGTGTCTCGTCATTTGTGACTTTGTCCATTGTCGAGAGTGCTTCCTGGACGCTCGTCACGGGATGATATGTGAGCTCGACAAACGGTTTCGATGGGATCAATTGAAGTTCGAAGAGCGTGGCGACTCCAAGTGTACCGAAGCTGCCCGCAGCGCCGTGAAACAAATCGGAACGTTCTTTCGGAGAGGCAGTGACGATCTCGCCGTTGGGCAGAACCATCTCAATCCAGTTGACAATGCAGTCGAAGAATCCGTATTTGAAGCCACTGCTCTCTCCAGCCGTGCCAGCAAAGCCCCCGCCAACGGTGATCCCTGGGAACTCCATCACGACCGGAGGCAAGACACCATATTGCAGAGTTGCTTCGACTAGCTCGTCCATGGCAACGTTGGGCTCGACAAGACAGACCATTTTCTCGGTGTCCACTTTGATGACATGGTTCAGCTTGCTAGTGTCGATGACTTTGTTCGGGTCGACTTTTCGCTGCTGCGTTGTGTTGGTTGATCCATGGTATAGTCGAAACGGCACTTGCTTCTCGTGAAAGGTCTTGACCCGTGAGGCGATGGCTGCAACAGCCTGCTGATGAGCTTCCATTGTGGCCAATGGAATTGGCGGATGTTGCGGATCTAGGTGGCACGGGAAAGTCTCCCAAACCAGTGGGCACAGACTTCGATGGAGGGATAAATTGGATAAAGATGAGTAGAGAGATGGTTGTTTGGCCTGCGTAAAGAGGCAAGTAAGAGTTCACGTCTCGTTCTTTCTCCCTGGAGACATTCGAGTCTGGTCCAATCACAAAGTGTCTGTGCTTTCCCAGCCACTTGCTCTGACGCGGAAACATCGACCTGCCAAGCGTACCATGATCCGACTATCCATCTTTTGACGATATAGAACGCTTGACCTTGAGAGTGTATGGGATTTCAAAAGCATGAGATGCGCCCGGGACTGCTGGTCAAGAGTGAAGAAGCCACCTTCTCTGGCGCATTCGAAAGCTACGTTCATCTCCTGCATACTCATTTCGAAGCTGTCAAACCATGCTTCTTGCCATAGTTGAAGACCTTGCCGTCGAGATCAGGGCCAATGAACAACCACGCAACTGCGACGACCCAGCTGAAGACCGTGTCAACGAACCAGTTGTTCCTTTGACTGCCTCCCAAAGCACCCGCTCTCATTGCATGGCCCAGCAGCTGCGTGGTGACGATGAAACCGCCCTTCTCGAGTCCGCTGATGGCAGCCTTTGCGACCTCGTCCTCATTCTGGCTTGGATCTCCCTCCTCCAAGATCCTCGTGACTGGATGCTTCAGCTTCTCCTCTTCTTCAAATCCCGGGCTAGTAATGGTGCCAGGCATGACAATATGGATCTTGATATCAGCTGGCGGGCCATTGACTGGGTCTTTCCTCCTCGCGCCGTTGTAGAGATTCACTTCATTTCGTAACGTGTCTGCTAATGACCGCATGGCAGATTTCGGTCCTGAGTATGGTCCATATCCAGCGAGGCCGACAAAGCTGACGACGCTCGAAGTCATGATGAAGTGTCTTGGTTTGGCCTGTGCTGGGTTTGGGGTGCCTGAAGCACTGGTAGAAGGCTTGATCCAGGTTCTCAGAGCGGACTGAGCCAGGTAAGCAGCGGCGAAGTAGTTGATGTCCATCTGCGATCGAAGAGTCTCGGGAGGGGTGTCCAGAAAAAGGCCTGGGTGTGCAGACCCAGCATTGGCCCAGACGACATCAGGAGAGTTGCCATTGTTCCACTCACTGACTTCCGTGATGATGCGCTCGCTCTCCTCGGGTTTGGTGACATCTGCGCTGATAGTGTGAAATCTCTGCTTTTGAGGATTCTTCGCAGCGGACTGAGAGATCTGTCAGAAAAGACCCGTTCATGATTTTCGGCGAGGACATACACTGATGTACTTCAGAGCGTCTTCGAGCTTCTGCTTATTTCGTGCGACAATCACGACGTTTGCTCCCTTCTGTGCCAATAGTTTGCCCAGACCTCTGCCCATGCCTTGAGAGCCGCCAGTAATCACGACCGTCTGTGGAATATGTTAGTACGTTGCAGAACTGGGTTGGAGAGTATTGCTTACCCGGCCATCCACATCGAAGTGGTTCTTTCTTGAAAAGACACCCATAATGTCCAGTGCCAATACGAACAAAAGCACACAGAGGCACGCTGTGGCCCAGAACAGTCCTATTGCCATTGGTAAGCCCAGCACATTGCTGACTCGCAAGGAAAGTCTGATGTTCAGATATTGGTGTTGGTTCAGGAGGCCTGACTTCTTCTCGAGCTCGAACTTCGTCGACATTCTGTTCTCACAGCTACGCGCATTCACGCGCAGATTCTGGCACTAGGATTTCGTTTGAACTTCACGAGCCCCTCCATTTCCATTGTGACAATCACCTCAAGAACAACAACTCCACAGAAGCATTCAAGACATATCGTCAAGATGGTCTTCTACTTCACTAGCAACGTGGTAGATCCACCCGCCTACATCTACATGGGCAAAGACAAAGTCGAGAGTAAATCCCCCACTCCCATACACCCATTCAACCACCCACTGACTCGGCTAGAGATGAGGACCTAATCGCACACGGCTGGGACGAAGACGTCTGGTTCCACGTCGACAACCTCTCCTCCGCCCACGTCTACCTCCGCATGCGCGAAAACGAAACCTGGGACTCCCTCCCCGAAAACCTCCTCGTCGACTGCGCCCAACTCACCAAAGCCAACAGTATCGAAGGCAACAAGAAGGACAATATCACGGTCATCTACACGCCATGGAGCAATTTGAAGAAGACGGGCGATATGGCGACGGGACAGGTCGGGTTTAAGGATCAGAAGCTGGTGAAGAGGGTTTATGTGCAGAAGAGGGAGAATCCGATTGTGAATCGGTTGAATAAGACCAAGGTCGAGAAGTACCCGGATTTGAGGCAGGAGAAGGCGGATAAGGAGAGGGAGTTGAGGAAGAAGGAGAGGATTGCGGCGCAGGAAAAGGTATGACATTCATTTCCTGGATTGATGTGGACTGGAGACTGACATGTGAACAGAAGAAGGAAGATGCGAAGCTGGCCGAGGAGCGGCAGAAACTCAAGTGGCAGAAGGACCACATGTACGACGAACTCCACACGGATGACCAGATGGCCGAGTCGAGCAACCAAGACCGCGATGCGGACTTCCTGGATGATTTCATGTGAAAGCATGAGCGGATTCTCGATACTTGGATTGACATCGAACGTGAAAAGATTCAATCGATGCATTCTTCTTGGCCTCATCTACTCTAGCTGCCTTTCCCAGGCTTCGACTCTATTACTCTGTTGAAGCTAGCAAGTCATCAAGGGGTATGTTGCGTTCCATTAAGCAAGTCTTTCTTCATCAGCATCATCATTTAAAACAGCTTGTGCTCCAGTGTCATGTCGTTCTCTGGCTCCAATCCAACACAGGCACGAAGAATGTTGACAAGGGCGCTGCGCTGCTTGCCGAGAGCATTGACAACAGGAGTTCCAGGTGGCGTCATGGGTGCCTTGAGCATGTAGCTGAGGACGCTCAGCACGCTGTGAAAGCTCTTGTAGTCCTCTTCGCCATCACGGCGCCATTGGATGCGGGTCATGAGCTCAGCGACGAGAACTAAGTCGATGATGAGTGGCGAGGCGAGCAGAGAGTCTTCGCAAACGTTGAAGATGCTGATGGTCTGATGTCCGCCAAGGAAGATCTCGGCGTAGTACTCATCAAGAGCACGCTTGTTGTCGCCGACAGCAGGCATGTACTTGATGACGACGGTGTGGTCTGGGTGCTCATCCTTCTCGTAGAGCACGTTGTTGGCAGCGACCATGTCGTCAACGACGTTGGACTTGCTGATCTCCTTGGAGCGGAACTGCTTCTGCGACGAGAGGTTCTTTCCGTCGTTGTTGCCCAGGTGGTTGTAGCTGGCGATGGATGTGAGTTTGATACCGGCGTTGATGAGGAAGTCGACGAGGGCAGACTTCATCTTGGTCTGGCCTGACTTGAAGTCATCGCCGCCGACGAAGGCCTTGTGTTGCTCAGCCAGCTCGATGCAGCCTGGAACGAAAGTGTTCTGTGGCGAGCCGTTGATGAAGGGTGCGTTCTCGAGGATACTGGCCACGGCAAAGACGGTCGATGGGGAGACTTCTTCATGGCCAGCATTGATCGCCTCCATGAGATTCTTGGCGGTGTCGTTGACGCCAGGGATGATGTTGGCATAACGCTCAGTGTTGGCAGTCCAGAGGACGATGACCTTGTCGAGACCATTGGCAGCCTTGAATTCGCGAATGTCTTTGCGGATGTGTTCGACGTGCTCTGGGCATGCCTTTGATCCAGGGATGATGTTGTCGGCACGATCCCCTTGGTTGGCGGCGATGAAGTCGGGGTAGTAGATGGAGGGCAGTGGCTTCATGGCGGCCATCTCCTTCTTGACCAGCGACTTCAAGGTAGGCTCGAGGACTTGAGCACGATCCATGGCCGCAGCAAGGTCCATGCCGCTGATGTCCCATCCGCCGATGACAAGGTCGTTGGGGTGCACCATTGGAAGCATGCTCTGAAGTGGGATGTTGACGTCGCTGCCGGTCTCGCTGTCGGTGCCCAGCTTGACGGTGGAGCTCATGACGACGGAGCCGTAGTAGTTGGCGGCGCGAGGTCCCTCTCGGGTCTCCCACTGCAGCTTGCGGCGGTTGGCGAGGATACCAGCGGTAACGGTGGTTCCGTTGTTGCCACCAAGACCGACAAGCATGACACCGACTTTGCCGACATTGCGTTCAGTCTTGAAGTCGTAGACGGAGGCCTTTGGTTGAGCGACGACCTTGCCATCGACACGCTTGATTTGCGTCGTGCGGTAGTGGTACTTGCTTCGAATCTCTGCATCGCTGTATGCAACGTTGGGGCTGTCGACGACAAAGGCAGAGTCTTGGACGCTGCTCAGCTGCGTCGCCGTCATGCCGGTGGCGAATCCGTTTGGATCGTTTGCGTGAGGTGCCATATTTGTGACCTCTTTGTTCGCTTATCAATGTCAGTATTGGTGCACGACTTGGAACATGGTCTGCCCGAAACTCAAGGGGAAGCTGGTGGCGGTGATGGGCAGTGTGAATAAGACGGCAATAGGCTTACCAGCAATGGGAATGATTGTTGCAGACGTGCAAGCGGAGACTGAGAACAAAGAATTGGCAGGAGGACCGCACTGTGCAGAGATGTTTAGCAGAGTGAGCGGAAGCTGATGAGAAAAGAGGAAGAGAGGGAACAGCGAGGTATCAGGAAATCGCGCTTCTTATGCTCACAGCAGACCGCTTCCGGTCCTTCCATTATCGCGTGATTGCCTGCGTCGGCGGTATGTAGTTCGTTGGCTTGATTGCGACGAGACATCAGAGCTACGGTGTATCTTTGATGCCAGAGCAAGCCGGAGGGATGTCGTTGAGCTTCCCGATGGAGAAACCAGTTTTTCCGAGAGCACGTGCCCTCCAGTGAAGGACAAGACAACGTGTGGAGAGTGGTGCAACATTTTGTCGCACGAGAGGACCGATCGAGAAATTGACACCATGTCGTACACCCAGACCTCATGCGTTCGGAGGTCTCGCAGATATGAAGCCAGGATGGCCAGCCTTTGGCGATGTGGTGGAGATATTGGACTTCCAGGAGCGGCAGTCACACGTGATCGGGAGAAGAACGTTGCAATGGATCTCTCGGACCGGACCTTAACTTGAGGCTCCTCACGATACTTTCGCCAGTCGGCCAGTCAACGCGGCGGAGAAGGGTTGTCGCATCTTGCAGCCGGCGGCGAACGCCACATGTAGCAGGTCGCGTCAGATCAATTCTGGGGCAGGCATGGCCAAGACGGTTGTCTCTTCCATCGTGGAGTCTTCGGCTGCATCGTCGTTGGCCATAGAAGGTGGTACAGCGGAGGTCGAAGTGGGCGAGAAATTTCCAGTGGTGCGCATGATGATCTCCACGTTCTTCGCCTCGTGTTGATCGCTACCCGAATTTCACTCAACGGCTCGCGGCTGGTCTATTTTGAGGCGTCGACGACGCGTCCACCAGCTCTCCCGCTCCCACCATTGCTCGTGGAAAAGCAGGACAAGACGCGGCGCAGCGCATGGTGAAGCAGCAGACAGCGCAAATTCAAGGTCTCGAGAGGCAAATGCGCACGCAGGCGGCTGCAGGATGAAGCAGAGTGCGTTCACACGGGCAGGGGCTGCAAATTAGATGAGCGGGTGAGCAGACGCCCGTGCACGCGCCAGCATGTATATCGTCCACACGCCCCCCAACCACGACTCCTTCTCTCCTCGTCGTCCTTCCTTGCTCTAGTCCGGTCGTTACCACAGCAGCAGCACAGCGCTACTACTTCTCTTCTTCCCAGAGCAACTCGTTGTTCCTCATCACCACCCAAATTATCACCATACACCAGCACTTTTAATCGCCAACATGCGCTACTCCATCATCGCCGTCGCGCCATTCGTGGCCGCCGCCTACGCTCAGTCTTCTGAGACCGAGTCCGCCTCGCCGACTGTGGGTCATCGCCCATCTCCAGGTGTTCGCTCATTGCATGGATCACTGACAGGCATTGCAGGTCGTCCCAGTCGTCAGCGGTGACACCACCATCTCCAGCACTTACACTTACTCCAACACCATGACCAACTTCCTGTCTCTGACCAACAGCGACGGAGTGGTCACTGGCATGCCAACTCTCTCCAACGGCGCTGTCGCAACCGCAGCTGTGACTTCGCAGCCAGACGTCGCCACTGTTCCAGCTGGTGAGTACATTCCACAACATTTGCGACCCTATTGGCGTCGTAGCTCATGACTTGTCAGGCCTCTCTGGAATCAACACCGTCTACATCGGCAACGGCTCGTCCCTTAGCTCGTTCATCGTCAGCGCTGGAACTTCCACCACTGTTGTTGTTGGCGGTGACGTTCAGACTGGCGCGACCGTCGTTTCGGGCAGCGCCTCTGTCGCCACTGGAACTGGCTCCGGCTCCGGCGCCTCTTCCACCGGCAGCAGCAACTCGGACAACGACAACGACTCCAACTCCTCCGCATCCGGATCTTCCGACGAGGCTACTGCCACCAGCGATAACGGTCCTTCCTCCACCGAGAGCTCTGCCAGCGAGACCTCGTCCTCCGCTGCCGACTCGATCAAGCTTGCATCCGGTGCCGTCTTCGGTCTCGGTGCTCTCTTCGCTGCTCTTCTGTAAAGAGTTGGTCTTGTTTTTTGTATAGCGATTCAAAAAGTGTAATGCAGAGTCTGGATTCGTGTACGTACAGGTTGGACAACAGCAGGATTGGTTTAGGGACGTTTTTCAGAGGCGCACGACAGATTACGATGTCAATACCCACAAGTACTTCATGTAGCGGCATGCTTCCCATGCTAAACATAATAGCATCTTGTACGAACTTCACACGTTTTCGTACAGTCTTCCATCGGAAGCACATCATCGAATTTGTTTACGGCACTTGGTGTGTTTTGACAACCAAGCAAGGGCGGGAGCTGCTGCAAGGTCCCACCAACCTCGTGGCCCCGCTTCTGGTTGCTCATCACGAGGCGTTCCACCAAACGCTGCCCGCACAACACCACGAGCGAACAGGAACCCATCAACCCGCATCACCGCAAAGATGTTTGAGAACGCCATAGATCAAACGACTCTGCAGCAATACCTGGCCGACGACCCGCCGACCGTGGTACCGCTTGCAATTAAGCCGCACTTTGAGGCCCTCTCCAAGCAGGAGAAGAAGTAGGTCCAGGCCCGTGATCCATTCCATTCGAGACCTTGATGGCTGACCATGTCATCCACAGATACGCCCATTACATCTCTCGAGCTGCCTTCTCGGGCACTAGAATCAACCTCCGTCAAGTATCGCCTGAGAGTGAGTCCATCTACGACTTCATCCTTGCCCTCCACAAGAGCTGCAATGGCGACTGGAAGAAGTTGCAGTCCCAGGCAGGCATCTCAGATGAGGACTTGAAGCATTTTCTGAGCTACGCTGCCCAGTTCATTGGCAACACTGGCAACTTCAAGTATGTGCTCCCTCCTACTATGATCCGGATAGTCCGTATTCTAAATCGATACAGGTCATTTGGTGATTCCAAGTTCATTCCTCGCGTACCCGCAGAGAAGGTTGAGGCACTTGCAAAGGCATCGCCGGAGGCTGAGAAGCTCTGGCATCAAATCAAAGATGCTCTCTACGAGTCGACCTCTATCGGCAAGATGCACCTGGGCTACCCCGACAAGGGCCATGTCAGTACATACTATCCGGATTCTCCAGACATCACCCACGATGAGATCGAGCATGTGTCGGACTTCCTGAAGAACAAGGGCCTCATGCCAGAGAACACTAGACTGCGAAAGACCTCATCTGGCGACTTCGAGCTTCTGATTGCCTCTGCAGTGACTGAGCCAGCTCATCGTGATCTCAAGGAGTCGCAATGGACCCTGGAAGGACCGCTGAAGGGCAAGAAGCTCTCGCTCGTCTACGGCGACTATTCTACCGAGATGGGCAAGGTTGCACGCAACCTCATGGAAGCCAAGAAGCATGCTCTTAATGATGCAGAAGACAAGATGCAGGGCGAGTACGTGAAGGCCTTCCACGATGGATCCATGTTCGCGCATCTCGATTCGCAGAGGCACTGGATCAAGGACAAGGGTCCCAATGTCGAATGCAACATCGGATTCATCGAGACCTACCGAGATCCTCATGGTATTCGTGGTGAGTGGGAGGGCTTTGCAGCCATGGTCAACAAGGAGAGAACCAAGGCTTTCGGAAAGCTCGTGGAGTCAGCGCCTACGCAAATTCCGAAGCTCCCATGGCCGAAGGACTTCGAGAAGGACAAGTTCTTGTCGCCGGACTTCACCAGTCTTGAGGTCTTGACCTTCGCTGGTAGTGGCATTCCTGCAGGAATCAAGTACGTTAACTGGGCAGAAGCCATGCCGTTCCATGTTCGTGCCATTTGCTGACATTCTGTCCTTTAGCATCCCCAACTACGACAGTGTCAGACAAAATGAAGGCTTCAAGAACGTCTCTCTCGGCAACGTTCTCAGTGCCAAACCACCCAAAGAGCCAACGCCTTTTATTCGCCCAGAGGACCAAGAGGCTTGGGACAAGTACAACAATGAGTCTTTCGAAGTGCAAGTCGGTCTGCACGAGCTCCTTGGCCATGGCTGTGGCAAGCTACTCCAGGAGACTTCACCTGGCGTGTTCAACTTCGACCACAAGAATCCACCACTGAACCCAGTCACTGGGAAGCCTGTATCCACGTACTACAAGCCCTCTGAGACTTGGGGTACTGTTTTCGGTGGCATGGGTCCATCTTACGAGGAGTGTCGCGCTGAGAGCGTGGCGATGAGCTTGTGCCCCGATTACAGCATCCTCGAGATCTTCGGTTTCCGTGGCCAAGAAGCTGCTGATGTCCTCTACATTTGCTACCTCTCAATGGCTCGAGCTGGACTTGCTGCACTTCAATTCTGGGATCCCAACAGCCGTCGACATGGTCAACCTCACATGCAAGCCAGATTCGCCATCCTGAACGTCTTCCTCGAGGCCGGAGGAGACTTCTGCAAGTTGGAGTACACGAAGGATGATCTTTCCGACCTGGTCATCCGGCTCGACCGCAACAAGATCGAGTCTCATGGCCGCCCTGCCGTCAACAAGTTCCTTCAGAAGCTCCATGTCTACAAGGCCACTGCAGACTTTGAGGGAGGCAAGGCCCTGTACGAGAAATACACCGATGTGAACGAATGGTTCGCGAAGAAGGTGCGTCCGATCGTGGTCAAGAACGCAAAGCCTCGGAAGGTGTTCGTTCAGGCGAATACTTTCCTCGAGGGTGACGATGTGGTTCTCAAGGAGTACGAGGCAACTCCAGAGGGTATGATCCAGTCCTTCGTGGATCGAGACTACATCTAGAGCAGCAGTCATGCTTGCTTTGGTGCAGTTCCTAGCATGCGCGCGCACTTCGACAAGATGGCATGAGTCGCAAGTTGTGTCAACGCCGGCACCTCATCAGCCTCTATTCTGCAAATGCCTATACATTACGGTCGGCTAGGACAAAATGCGAACGTCTCCAATCCATCGCATCGAATGCCCAAATCTGGCAGGATGGGGTCTGGGGCGCATCACTCGCCTCGGCGGACTCCGCGCCTCGCGGCCAGGGCAGTTAGGTAATGCATCTCTGATAAACAGTCATTTGCTGAACTTCATCTCTCATTCCTCTAGAGTACAGTATTTTTGATCGATTGAACGGATGAGCAGTATGTCTAACCATGTGAGCTTACTGGTGGCTCTAGCAGCTGTGTCCTCTGCCCGAGAAATCACATTTCCACCGGTTGCTGGAGTTCAACATCCAATGGGTGGAATGGATCTCTTTGAGAGTCCAATACATCCAGGACTTGACATATCGGCGGCTATGTACGCGGGATTGTCGACATTTGCCAATCTTCCGTATGTTCATTGCCTAGCTGGAGAGAACGAAACCATCGAGCCTTACGATATCGCTATTCTGGGGGCTCCTTTTGATACAGTATGCTCTTCTTCATACACATTGATGTTGGACGTGCTAACAACAGATAGGGCGTGACTGCTCGGCCAGGTTTGTATCACCAAGCCAACATATAGGATCTTTCTTCGATGTTGACATGTGAAAGGCGCTCGATTTGGTCCGAAGGGCATACGGCAAGGCTCGTAGGTCTTCAGTGTTTGCACGTTCTGACATGGTCGGTTTGCTCATTGTTTCTCAAGGACTCGAATGTCACCCGAATTCTCATACAACATATACACGGGTAAAAATGCCTTTCAGCAGGGTTTGAAAGCTGTTGACTGCGGTGATGCTCCGCTCACCTTTCTTGTAAGTAGTAGTCGTAGCGATCAGAAGATGAAGTGTGCTGACCAATGCCAGGATAACACCATCGCCTTGAAGCAGCTCGATAAAGCTCATCGTGTGGGTGTTTCGATTCGTGCGTCTGGCGATAGCTGCTAACACATTTCTCCAGGTCGTATCGAAACGAACTGCCAACGCTTCTGAATACACGGTACCGCGAATCATTACCCTTGGTGGAGATCATACAACGACGCTGTCAGCACTTCGTTCGACGTTCGATCACTGGGGTGCGGTATCTGTCCTTCACTTCGATTCTCACTTGGATACCTGGGATCCGGACGTGCTCGGTGGCGGTCTTTCTCATTATGCGTGAGTCTGACACACATTATGATCATCCGTAATCTGACGTTTGAACAACAGTGGCGTGAATCACGGCACATTCTTACACATCGCCCACGAAGAAGGTCTGATACGCAACACCTCCATGCACGCTGGTATCAGAGCTCCCGTGTCGAACAAGAAGTACGACTTGAAGAACGACAAAGCTTGCGGTTTCCACATCCTCAAAGCTAGAGATCTTGACAAGATCGGGACTGCAGGCTTCATCGAGAAGATCAAGGAGAGGGTAAGAGGCTCCAAAGTCTACATTTCAGTGGACATCGATGTCTTGGATCCTGCGTATGCGCCAGCTACTGGCACGGCAGAGGTGGGAGGATGGACGACCAGGGAACTCCTCACGATTCTCGATGGGTTGACGGGGATTGAGTTGATTGGCGCTGATGTCGTTGAAGTTGCACCGGTGAGTGACGTTTTGATGTGATCCAAGTTTGATTACAGACTGGCTGACGAGAATCTTCAGATCTACGACAATCCTGGTGAAACAACGATTCTGGCGGCTGCTGAGGTGGTCCATTCTCTGATCCAAATCATGGCCGACAAGCCAGTGAAATCGTTGAAGGATTGATGAGAGTCTCGTTGCGTTGTGGGGAAGATTGCGAATCGTACGACGGCTCAGAGTCGGACGGCATGTGGTTGCCAATATGCTGTGATATCTGCGGTGCTAGCAAAGCCTTGTCAATCACAAAGTGACAGTGCTCCGTGACTTGCATATACTCGTACATGTCTACTCAATGCCAAGACTCACCGGCAAACCTTCCTTTTCTCCATTTCAAAGACGAACTTCTCCCGGTCGTCTATCGCAATACATCACCATCTTCAAGAGATCAATACACTGCTTCCATCATGTCGTTTGAACCAAAGCACAAGGTCGAGCTTGACCCTCCAAAAGACGATATCATCAGTCTGGATTACCTCTCGAAATGCGATGGTTCGTTCGGTCTATTCCCGGGATGTCACACAAGCGGCTGCTGATCTTGGTGATGTAGGCAAAAATGAGGGATATCCAACATATGTCGCTATCAAGGTAGATCGAGTCTCCACGGACGCTGGACTGTGGTCTGAATGTATGCTGTAGGGTACGGTCTTCGATGTGACTGGCAACAAAGCATACGGCCCCGAAGGCTCGTACAAAGGTTCGCATGACCTCCATTTCATCGACCAATCCGTCCACCTAACATTCCCTCAGTCTTCGCCGGCAGGGACGCCTCCAGAGCTTTGGCTCAATCATCCCTCAAAGCCGAAGAGTGTCGACCGGACTGGTACGACTTGCCCGACGACCAGAAGAAAGTCCTCAACGACTGGTACACGTTTTTCAGCAAGCGCTACAACATCAAGGGCAAAGTCGAGGGAGCTCAGAATACGGGCGAATGACTCGCTGGAGAGAAGCTTTGAAGGAGCTCAATCACTTCGTTGTTGGTGTGAAGTCTTCTCTGTGTACATTCATGACTTTGTTCCAAGCCCATTCAACATCATACCAATCATCCCACAAGCCAATGACAACAGCAAAAGCGCAGCAAAAAGCAAACCCCAGAAAAAAGCACTCAAGTGGGTATGTCCGTCCAACGCCTCAAACGCTCACAAGAACCGAACATGATATCGTGACATTCGTGAAAGTTCCCCCCGAGGAGTGGCGGTCAAAGTCGAAGCTGTGCCTGCTGGGCTCGACGCATCATGGCTTGCTGGCCGCAGGACTGGCAAATTTGGTTGGCGCTGATCCATTCTCGCTTGATTGACCAGGCGCCAAAGCATTGGTGGTTGGGGTCGTTGCGGGCGAAGTGGCAGTGCTTGATGAGGCGACGGCCGGCGTGGCCGCAGTGGAAGTGAATGACTTCGAACTTAGGAATGTCAGTGCTGATCATAGTTTGATAGTTGAGGGTTGCTCACCTGGCACATCTTGATGGAGGCGAGAAGAGCTTCGTTGATGTACAATGGCTCAAGGGTTTGTGAAGAGAGCAAGCTAGAAGAGCACGTATATCAGCACAAGACCTCCCTCAACATGCCAAACCATTGTTTCGACGGAGCTCACCTTGCAAGACGAAGGAGTAACAAGCCTCACGTGCGTTGAAGTACGAACAGCAAAGCCACCAGAGGAGAGACAAGAGACAGACACACAAGGAGCCTACCACCACAGAAAGCAAAAGTGACAACGCGAGCCCTCGAAAGCAAATGAGATGGAAGAAGATTGTTGTGTTGGGAGTGTGGTGTTGCAACAGAAGAACCTCTGGACTTGGGAGGGGAACACGACCATTTTATGTTCTCTCTCCATGGCCTCGACATCCAAGACATAAACACACAGTTGAAGCGCACGAGCCTGCTGTAGCTCGTCAAGGACACAAAGTCTCCACTTTCTGCAGCAGAAGACGACAGGTCTGGCCTGCCATGATGCCCCTGCTCCATCTCGCCATCTCCCGCTGAATTGAGTCGTCAACTTCCATTGCCATCGTTGCAACCATGACGCATCGCTGTCCCTGCTCACCGGAATGACCAGGTCAGCAACGAGTCCAAGCTCTTCAACCAACAAAGCAACCTGCTTGGCCGAACCGTCCAACAATGACAGGTTGGGGGGAGATGCGGAGACACCTGTGGTGATACAGACGCTCATGTTCGAGAGCGTATGGAGCCTGTCATTGTTGAAAAGAGATGACACAAAGGGGACCGCAGCAAGAACGGGGGGCTAAGTCTGGACGAAAGTGGGCAAATGCGAGAGAGGCTCGACGACGACCTCCGATGCTTTTATGCTATCTATCACTTTTTCACCGCTGTTTCCGCTCTGCCGTGCATTTGCGCCTGCAGTGGAAGCATATCAGTCTGGGTCGTTGTCGTTGAAGACCTGACGTTGACCCGCTCGCGACGGCTCTTTCCCGTGCAGGGGTGTGATGGCACTGTCTGTTGGCGAGGATGGACAGGCGCTGTGATACCCAGTACCGCGGGAGGTCAAGCCCGTGCCACCTGCGATCCATGCCGCAGATTTTCTCGACAGCCGACAGAAGCGGAGGCTGAAATATGAAACGGGCAGACCCGAAGATGCATGGATTCCCGGTCTATCAGAATCCAGCTGCTGCAAGCTTCTGACCGTAGAGGCAGAGCAGCCTGCGGTCTTGAGTGCGATATCGCTCTTCCTTTTGATCGAAGTATCGTCGGTCGTACTCGTGGTTGCTCGAGCGCTGGGTGATGTGATACAATTTGACTTCTGTGCTCAAGCACCGTGCAACATCAGTTGGCATCCTTTCCGGTCGCTTAGGCCTTGCCACCCTTGCGACTTTTGCGCATCGCTCTCTTTCTGCCAATGATTTGATTGCGTCGAGCCTGCTTCTCATCAATGGGCTGCTTGCCGGCACCCTTGGACTTGTCCGACCGGGTAGTCGTCGCCGATGAAGATGCTGTGTCATCGGGCCCTCTCTTCCGCTTCCGCCCCTTGTCTTTTCCCTTCGACTTCGACTTCGATTCTTCCTTCGCCGTATCGTCTTCCCCGGTTGGCAGACCTTGTCTTGCAGCCTCGCCTCGTTCCCGAGCTTTCTTCTCTTTCTCATTCCGCCGCATGACCACTTGCGCATTCTCGATCGCAAACTCCACAATTAATCTCTTCTTCCGATCTTGAACTTCGTCTCGGCTAGGCTTGCCCTTGTCATCGTTGCCGTCCTTGACCTGGTAGCCCACGGCGTGCCCGTTGAGCCAGCGTAGACCCATGAGCGCATTCCGGTGAGTGTAGTATTCGATGAACCCATAACCACGGCTCCGACCACCTCCGTTCTCTTCGTTGACCTTGCTGCCTCCCTGGCTCTCGAACACAACCTTAGCCTGCTTGACGATACCCTTGCCAGCCTGTTTCCGGTATCGCTCGGCTTCTTGCATCTCCTCGCCGCCCCGAGACAGCTCTTCCTCGGACAGTTTTTGCCTGAGGCCTGCCTTGACATCCTTGGCAAATCCCACAACGGCCTCCCGCGCAAGCTGCTTCAACTCTTTCGAGTCGACGGTTCGGGGAATATTACGCACAGATAATCGCGTAAGACTGAGATGTAGCGATGGGTTGCTCTCGATCAGTTTCTTTCGCTGCTTGGCACTTTCGTCACGCATGGCCTTCTCGGCGGGTGATAGCTGCTCCCAGAGTCTCGATTTCGGAGACATCGTGCCTTCAGACAGTAGATATAGCCTTCGCTTGTCCTTGTCCCGTTCGTTGCGATGCGCGACTCCTTGTTCGGTCAATCGATTGGCCTCTGACTTGTCCACAGCTCTCGAGACTTGAAGCACTCTTCCATCGAGGGTATATTGGCCGGTTGGATCAACGTCCACGTTCTGCAATATCGAGTGAGATGGTTGCGCCTGCTTTCCATCTTTGCTCTTCTGATCCTGGCCAGGGGCTGAAAGTCGGACTGGTGCGCCGCGAAAGCAAGCCTCTGCATCCTCCTTGTTGTAGAAACATACGAATCCTGTGCCCTTGGAGCGTTGAGTCTCGTGGTCCATGACAACTCTGGCGTATCGAATGCTTCCAAATTGCTCAAAGTGATCTTCCAGGTCCTCGTCTGCACAAGTGAAGGGCAGATTGCGAATGAACAAGGTGGACGAGCGGTCTTCCGTCTGCCGTTGTGGCCCAGCCTCTCCGTCGACCTTTATGTCTACGCTGTCGTCATCATCTTCGTCGTCCGCACTGTCGTACTCATCCAGATCCTCATCATCCTCGTCATCCTCATCGCCACTCTCGGATGCATCTTCAGCGTCTTCGTCTTCTGAGCCGTCCATACTGTGATCTGCCTCTTCTTCCTCCTCATCACCTCCTTGCGCATCCGTCGAGTCCACCATATCCTGATAAGTATTCTTGTCAACCGCCCAATCAACAGCCAGCGTCCTCCCATCAACCTCCTTGCCATTCACTCCCTCGATCGCCTTCTCGCAATTCTTCCTTCCCTTCAACACCACAAAGCCGAACCCAGGAAGCAGGCCGCCTTTCTTCTTGGGGATATACGCCGTCTTGACCTTCCCATAGCTCATGAACAGCTTCGATAGCTGATCCGGGTGTTTGATGGACCATGGCAGATTTCGCACAATCAGTCGCGGAGGTGCTTGTGGTTCCTCTCGCCCCTTCTTCTTCTCAGCTCCTGCCTCACCACCATTTCTGTGGCGAGGCTCTGCGATCTCTACGCGGATTTTGCGACCATCCACAAGGTGTCCATTGAATTGCTCCCTCGCCTTAGCGGCATCTTCTGCGTCGGCAAATGTGACGAAGCCGAAGCCGCGGCACTCCTTAGTGGCTGGATCGAGAACGGCGACGGCGTGCTTGACGGGGTACGAGTCGGAGAAGAGCTCGGTCAAGGACTCATTCGTGGTCGATGCGGGTAGAGACCGGACGAAGAGAGAACGGCGCTGCTGTACTGCCTTCTCTTGCGCCTGCGCGGGTGTTTCCTCGGTGAGTTGCGATACATTTTCTGCGATCTCTTGAGTATCTTCCACAGCAGCTGCGGAGCCGTTCGAGAGCCTCTGTTTCTTCCTTGCCGGCGCCATTTTGCTGGTCAATTGGCGAGTTGAGGTGGTGAGCTTCGAACTTTCTGCTCAAAATTCCAGATGTCGGAGCAGTCGTTGCAAAAGCCGCCGCTAGCAGCTCATTGGCTGAATGATAAAGCACACTAGCTCATGTTTGACGCTAAAAGCGATGTGAATGCTTGGCGTTCCAGCAGTCTCCTGCTTTCACGCCCCAGAATTGCTTTAATCGTTCAGCTTAAATTGACACAGATTGGGAAGTTTGATATGTCGGCCGTTCAATTGCTACTGCTGAGCTTATACATCTGATCTGGCCGTCCTACGTAAGCTTCTCCAAGATCAGTCCTTGCTAATCTATGACTTCTTCCCTTTCAAGATCTCCTCGGCCTCCTTGTTGCGCACGCCGCCGTTCGACTCGCTTGGCTGCAATGCTTTACCGGCCTCACCACCTGAGCCTGCGGAGACGCTGTTTCTAGCCGATTCCTTGAGCCTCTCAGTGTCTTCTTTGCGAAGATCTTCGGTCTTGTCCTTGTCTTCGTCATCGTCGCCGAGAGAGAATGGATCGTTGTCGTCTTCAGGGTTTGGTGCGACGCTGGTGAGAGGCTGCCATTTCTTGTTCTTGTCAGCTTCTGAGGCGTCCTTGCTGGATGAACGGCGGTCAGCGGCATCGACCTCGTCGACAGGGCCGCTCTGAGGTGGCTTGGCTTGTGATTTGAACAGGTCCGGGTTCGCAGTCTTCCTGCTGCTTGTTCGCGCAGGCTGGGGTGGTGCTAAGGGTTCGTCAGTGTCATGTCTCAAGCACACATCCTGGATTGCCACGTACCTGCTTCGTCATCCCGAAGTTCCAAGCGTTCGAATTCTTCTTCGCCAAGCTCATGAGGATCTGCGTCATATCGCTGCGCCTCGGTGCTCCTACGTGCCTGCTCTGCGGATCGTCTGATCCCATACAGCTGCTCGCTCTGGCTTGGACCAAAGTTCTGTCGTCCTGGCCAGTTGCCTGTGCTCTGTCTCGAGCCTGCCTGCGAGGATGAGTAGAGGTCCTCATCCTCTTCATCGCCGTCGAGCTTCTTCTTGAATTGTGTGATCCAGCTGTTCACCCTCTTCTGCGTTTCAAAGAAGCCCTGTTGAATGTTCTTGCCGATCTCTGGGAGATCATCGTCGAAGAAACTACGCTCCCGATCTTCATCATCGTCGTAGGTCTGCTGATTGGGTCCTCGTCTGCCGGGTTCTCGTTGGTTGTAGCGGTTCTGCGACCTCTGCCCTCCGCTGTTGTACTGCTCTGCAAGCTGTCGCGCATACGCCTCATCGGCCTCCATTTGGCTCATGGGTTGGCGCATAGCTGGTCGTGGTGGCTGCGGTGGTGGCATTGCATCCTCTGCTTTGAAGTCGGGGTCGGACATGCCCAGGAGCGCATTGAAAGCTGGCTCAACTTTGCCATTGCTAGCAGTAAGCACAGCCTTCACGACCTTGGTATCGATTGTCGGGAAAGCTTCGATCAGGGTATTTTCAGCTTGCTGCATTGGGCTCAGTGGCCTCGGAGGCTTTGCTGGAGGAATCTCCTCATGGCCTTCTTGGAAAGAAACTCTAGGTCGCGGTGATGGAGATTTGGCGGGAGGCTTCGTTGGGGTCTCGTGACCTTGGGGAGAGATCGTACCCGTCTCTTGCTCGTTGTCGTCAAAGTCCATTTCCTCACGGGTGGTCGCCGATTCTTCAGGCTTGATTGGAGAGACTGGTTGATGGTCTGCCATGTTTGTGCGGGTGGATCTCAGTCGATAGAGCTCGTATATTGCGCCAGCACTTAGTTGCGGTTGGAAGAAAGTTGTATGGAGTTCTGGCAGGCAGAAGTGTCGGGGATTGCCACGATCATTAGGGAATGAAGAAAGCGCTGCCTGCGAGGCCGAACAGCTCAGCCAACTTGAAGTGACGAAGCAGCTCGCACGGCCCGCGCCTCGGCTCGTCGCTTGTGTTTCCATTTCGGGTGCTAGACTTCTCTTTCTGCCAGGCGTGGGTGTCGAGAGACAGGTGATGTTGTCGACTCTCCAGTACTTTCAAGACTTCAGAGGGGAGAGATGATTGCAATGATAACAACAAGAAGATGAAGCAGGTGTCAAGGAAAGACTTCAGATGAAGAGATTGAATCTGGCTTTTCAACAACACGTGAAAGCAAGGAAACCATCTGAAGATCCGAAGGGCATTTGAAGAGGACTTGAAAGAGGCGCTGAACCTCTCTCTACGTCTCTAACATGGCGGACTTCGAATCTTTCATACCGGCGCTCCATAGACCTGCCTCACTCCTGCCGATCGCTCGCCACAGAGACGCTTTACTCTACACCATTGAGAAGCACCAAGTCACAGTCCTCATCGGTCAGACTGGCAGTGGAAAGACCACTCAGCTACCTCAGTATCTGGAACAAGCAGGATGGTGCAACGATGGCAAGGTCATCGCAATAACTCAAGCATGTATGGCCTGATCTCTATGTCATATTATGATAGTTGACGGCTTCTGACAGGATGACCACAGCCACGCCGAGTGGCAGCGACTACCGTGGCCAAGCGAGTTGCACAGGAGATGAGATGTGAACTCGGACAACAGGTCGGGTACTCGATCCGTTTTGAAGATGTCTCATCAGCGACCACACGGATCAAGTTCTTGACGGACGGATTGCTCTTGAGGGAAGCGCTCGTCGATCCATTGCTGTCAAGATACAGCGTAATCATGGTTGACGAGGCTCACGAGCGTAGTCTCAGTTCTGACGTATTGCTGGGTGTCTTGAAGAAGATTCGCAAGCGAAGGCCAGAATTGAGGATCATCATCAGCTCTGCTACTCTGGATGCTGAGCGGTTCCTCAATTTCTTCTCGGGCACTGAAACCATAGAGGACTCGACGGAGTCAAAAGAGTCCCAGGAACAGATCGTATCTGTCGAAGGAAGAGCTCACCCTGTCGACATCCATTACTTGACAGAACCGTGTGAGGAGTACTTGGAACGAGCCGTCAAGACCATCTTTGACATCCACTCGTCGGAGCCCGAGGGAGACGTCTTAGTGTTCTTGACGGGCAGAGACGAGATCGAAACAGTCATCGAGATGATAGCTGATCGGTTACCATCACTTCCAAACGGGTCGGACAAGATTCTGGCACTTCCCCTCTACGCGGGCCTTACCACAGAGCAGCAAATGTACGTCTTCGAGCCAGCACCGGATGACACAAGAAAGGTCATCTGTGCGACAAACATCGCAGAAGCGAGTGTTACCATCGATGGGATCATCTATGTGATCGACAGTGGATTTGTCAAATTACGAGCATTCAATCCTACTACTGGAATCGAGACATTGACGGCCACTCCTGTTTCAAAAGCGTCGGCTGCGCAACGAGCTGGTCGAGCTGGACGCACGAAACCTGGGAAGTGCTATCGATTATACACCGAGGCTGCGTACAACAGCCTCGAAGACGCTACAGTGCCAGAGATACAGCGATCAAATCTGGCCCCGATGATCCTTCAATTGAAAGCGTTGGGAATCGATAACATCGCACGGTTCGACTTTATCACGCCTCCACCTGCAGAGCTGATTATCCGGGCCCTCGAACTTCTCTATTCGCTTGGAGCTCTGGATGACTATGCCAGACTCACGAAGCCGTTGGGAGACAGAATGGCAGAGCTTGCTCTGGAGCCAATGCTTGCGAAATGTCTCCTGTCCGCAACATCGTTCGGGTGCCTCTCTGAGATGCTCACGATCGCGGCCATGGTCAGCTTGCAAGGCAATGTCTGGTTCACGCACGGCACCAAGAAAGCTGAAGAGACTGCAAGAAGAAAGTTTGCAGTGGAAGAAGGCGACCATCTCACGCTGCTCAATGTGTACCAAGCATTCATAACGAAAGGCAAGAAAGATTCGAAGTGGTGCCAGCAACACTATCTGAACTTTAAGTCGATGAGTCGAGCGGTCAGCATCCGCAACCAGCTCAGGCGGTATCTGGAACGGTTCGGTATCGATGTGGCCGAGTCACTTGGTGGGAATGATGTTTTAAGAGTAGGAGGAAGGCCAAAAGAGGAGTCGATCAGGCGCTGTCTCACGAGTGGCTACTTCGCCCACGCTGCGCGCATGATGCCTGATGGGACCTTCAGAACGGTCGATGGAGGTACTGTCTTGCACGCCCATCCGTCGTCGTTGATGTTCAATCGGAAGGCAGACTGGGTCATCTTCACGGAGGTCATGGAGACGGGAGACAAGACGTTTATACGGGATGTGACCAAGATTGAGAAGTCTTGGCTGCTGGAGTATGCTCCAGAATTCTATAGGGTCAAGTCATAGCCCTTGATGGATCAAGGAGTGCTGTTGTCCTCCCTGCCATTCATCTAAACCACCAATTGACAGAACCTGTCATTCCTTCTCCAGTGCCCTTGACACTATGCCACCACCCCTTGGGTATAAACAACCCATCACCACTCTCAAGCTGAGCATCCCAACACTCGACCTCCCCATTGTCCCTAGCCTCTCCCCAAACCTCCTCTTCCAATGCCTCTTTCTCCTTCCCAACCATCATCTCCTCTCCTCTCATCGTCGCCGACGCCCCACCCCCAATCCTCTCCTGCACCCTCGCAAAAACCCCGAACCCAACCTCCGGCCTCATCAACCTCACCCTCTTCCGTCCCGCCAACTGCACAAACAGATTCGGATTCGGATCCCGGTGCAAAGGCGTATACGTCGGAGCCTGTCCCAGCCAAATACTCGAATCATAAACATCCCCCTTGCCCGCCTTTAGCACATACTCCGGCGTGGGCACATCCTGCGCCAGGGCACGAGGGAGATCAGCGAGGGGCGCTTGAGCGAGGTATACGCGGGCGGTGGGCGTGGTGAGGGAGGTACTGCTGAAGAAGTCGTTAGACGGCGTGGTGCGCTTTACGGCTCGCGCGCCGGGTACGTAGGCGCTGAAGTAGCGGTTGTGGGGGTTTGTGGTGTTGTAGTGGGAGGTGGAAGCGGTGACGCACTCTAGGAAGAAGGAGAGGGATTGCTCGATGCGAGCGAAGGAGGCGGCGTGGCTAATTTCGAGGGGGACGATTGTTGCGCCGTATTTGGCGAGGTATGTCGTGTTCAGGAGGGTTGTGGGTCGGTCTTTGGAGGGGCTTAGGAACCATTTCTGGATCGCTGGGGTGTTGGTGAAGGTTCCTGGTGGGAGTTTTGCTGGTGTTGCTGGGTTGAAGGCATTGTTGGCGAATGTCTCCAGTGAGGCGTCTGGGAGGGTTGGAACGGGTCGTGGGCCGCGTGTGCTGAAGAGGCGTCTACATGGCGTCGATGAGGCTGTCAGGATGCGACCACGGAGCATCAGAGGCGGCGAGATGATGGCGGATGTTCTGCTTGTCCATGTCGAGTGCGAGGTGAGGTTCGACGATGAGGTCCTTCGGCTTGCACTCGGTCTCCACAACAGCCACGCCTCCAACCAACTTTCAACCACAGCCATCAAAGAAATCATCGACGACGTATAAAATCAAGATCGAATGGAATACCGAGATCGATGACCGTTCCCAATCACGAGGTCGTCACAGCCTACCGACACCTCTATCAACATCTCCTCAGAGCCGTCCGCTACGCCAAACCAGCGCGGTACGTCTGTAGAGACAGAATCCGCCTTGCCTTTCGCAACGCAAAACCAGAAGACTTCGATGCTCAGCGTATCTCAAAGACGCTGCATTTTCTAGAGTGTGCGTCCAAAACCAATGGCCTCGAACACAAGATTCTGAAGAATTTCATGTTCGTCTGGTGGGAGAGGAAGACACTGGAAGTCAAGCCAGTGTATGTTCTGTGCTTTCTATTCGAAGTGAGTAGATTGTGAATCTGATTACCTTTGCAGGCGAAATGCGGATCGTGATCTTCGTCGAAAGGCGTATGATCAGTATGATCGGACTCTGGAGAGGTTAAACGAGTCTATGGGCATTTGCCTCAAGTGAGCTTCAAAGCAGGGAAATCAGACCACACGTATTTCGAGCACTCTCTCATGAGTTTGCCGGCCGAGAAGAGTGGAGGATCAGACGATCAGAGCGGCCAAGCGAGGAACTCGAGACTCATCTGTAGGACCGGAGTACAGTGTACGACGCTCGATGCCAGTCGGTATAAATGCAGGTGGAAGAGCAGTATCCAAAAGGCCAAGAGAAGAACGATCTGGTCGTAGTGCTTCCCATTCGAATGCTATGGATCAGTATGTATTACTAGACTGTTCAAATCTACCGTTGAGCATCGTCTCCACCTCCTCTCATGAAAGCAACCCATCACAAACTTTTGCGGTATCTCTTTTTGGCCCAAAATGCCCGAACGCCCTCGCTCATGTTGAATGGCGCATTCAAAAAGCACACTCAAGGGTATCTCTTTCCTCTATCCTCTTTACTGTCCCTTCTTACCCCCGCTCTTCCTCTCCCGCTCTCTCTTCGCATAAATCTCCGCAGTGAACGGATCCTCAAACTGCAGAGCAATCTGGTACACCACAAACACCAGCCCACTCAACAAAATTCCGGCGGGCTTGCCATACCACAACGCAGTGCCGAGGAAACTCATGGTGCTGCCGTGGTACATAGGCGAGCCGCTGACATTGAACGGGAAACCAGTGACCATCTCATCCATCAGGATGCCGAAGTAATCGCCCAGGTAAGTGCCCGTGATACCAAGAGCCCACATGCTTGTGAGGACGAGAACGTTGCCGCTGGCTACGAGGCCGACGGCTAGGCCTTGAGAGACAAAGCCTTCGAGGAGCGGGTGCGAGGGTTGAGCGCGGAGGGCGCGCTCGTAGAGTGCATCCCGGATCAGACCTATCGAGAAGATGGTGACGGCGAGGGCGTAGCAGCCATAGTATGGGTTCCCGCCGAAGAGCTTCGTGATGGTTTTGTTGTTGTATTCTGTTCGGGCGGCGGTGTTCCAGAAGGTTGGGTTGAAGACGATGGCTCCGGCCGCAACTGTACCGTTTCGTTAGCTACTACCCTCCTCATGAGCTGTTGGTGAAGCTTGAGCACGTACTCCACAGACTCGGCTGGCTGAAGTCGACATATTGCGTGAGGGCGTCCATGGTGAAGGTGTGCTATGTGTGTATAGAAGGGACGGTGAATTGTAAGAGGTGTGAACTCGGCTATTGCCAACAAATTTTAAGCCTCGTTGCTACAGCTGCGGCATTGAGAGCTGCCGTTGCCTACGTCAATAGTCACATGAAAGCTCTGGTGGGCCTGCGGGGCGAGGTTGAGGGGTTGCGATTGGAGAGCGTTCGGGCGCTGTGGAGTAGATTCGGGCCACGGCGAGGTTGGTGCGGACGAGTGGACTTCAACGTTGACTTTGATCGAAGAGACCGCAGATGAGAAGAAGGAGAATGGAGTGTTTCCAAGAACAATTCGTTATCATGTCTCTGTTTTCCCATTTTCAAAAAAATCAATGACTCCAGGGCAAGATACCAGCCCATATGTCTGCCGTGAACAACCCACTTTACAAGCCGTTACTCTGACAAGTAAAAGGCCCACCAAAGTTGTCGGCCTCATACCCTTGAATGATGCTCTCCACCGAAGCATAAGTTCCGGCACTGAGGAACAGGAATCCGATGCAGATGAGAATGACATTCACCACTGCACCGACAATGCCTCTCCAGCCTCTCGTTTTCCAGAATCCAGGTCCGTAGTCTGCGTTTCGCATTCTGAGATAGGCAGTCCCCCAAAAGATGAACCTGCAGCATGTTAGCAAAGGCCAGAAAGGGAGCATGAACGTTGAAGACTTACCCGAAGAAGCTGTCGAACAGGGAGCTCATTAGCGAGAGCAGATCGCTGAAGAATGGAATGACTTCTGCGATGATGAAAGCCATGACCCAAGTGCACGCCAGAATTCCAGCCCATCCCAACCAGCCCACAACGGTGTTACTCGACATGTGACGAGTGCCAGCGAAGAGACGGAAGAAAACGAAGCGGGCAGACACCGATGCGTACAGGACCCCGAGGAAGATGATTGTTGGGATCATGAAGCTGAAGCTGACCTTGAGGTAGGTCTCGTTTCCAAGAGAGCCAAAGGCCGGGGCAGTGTAGTAGTTCGTTCCGGTGTAGGCATAGATGATCGAGCCAACCAAAGAGAATAGGATCACCTCAGCAATGGTGACAGCCCAGAGAGCCTTGGGGAAGTCGCGCGGCTCCTTCATCTCGGCAATGAAGGATGGGATAGTGATCTGCCCAATGAATGTGTAGCTGATGTTCATGAACGCATTCATGCCTGCGACGAAGGTGGTGCCCTTGGCGGGAATAGCAAGGACTTGCGGCGCACCGTACTTGGGCCAGCCAGCGCCTGGATGATCCTCAATACCCGCGAAGATCGTAGCCAGCAACACGGAGACAAACGTGAAGAAAGCTGATGCGGCTGCAAGCTTTGCCAGAGTGTTGAAAGTGCGCGGCAGGGAGCTGACCCAAGAGACCACCGCAACGATGGCACTGAATCCAACGGTGCAGACGCCACCATTGGTCATGGTGTTCAGGTATTTTGAGCCAGTCAGGCAATGGAACCCCTGAATAAAGGTGTTGTTCAGCAGGAACATGACCGCGGTGAACCACCATGCCCAGCGTTGGCCCCAGAAGATGACCTGCCCGACGTCGCATACGTCCTTGACTTCAGGGTGGCGGAGACAGAATTCCCTGTGGCCAGGTATTAGTGAAATGACCTCAAGCTAGCTCGCGTGCTCAACACACCAGACGATCAAGGATGTGTACAACACCATTCCGGCAACGACGAAGGTCAAGATGAGGCCAGGCACCAGACCCAGGATTGCGTACGAGTACGGGAATGACATGATAGCCAGACAAATGTACTCGGAGAACAGCAGAGCCGCAGTCTAGACGCATGATTAGATCTGAATTTGACTTTCGCAAAAGGTTCAAAGCAAGAAGGATTCCGCATGTTTAAATGAAGGCCGTTCAATCTCTCGCACAACAGAATCAATACGAAATCGAAGATTTTGGGGGAGACGAACTTTTTGCCAGCTGCACGTGCGATACTGGATCTCATTGCCCGCCTCCAGCGCCATCTGCTTCTCAACCGACGTCGACGGATCGGACGCATCATCGCCAGTGGCCTCGAGACCAGTAATCGACTTCGTCCTTGGCTGGTCGATTCTGCTCATCTTCCTGGCAGAAGCCCTGCGGCCAGCCTCTTCGGTAGCAGCAGGCGAGAAGTCACCGTAGTATCCATTGCCGCCAAAGGATGCCTTCTTCTCCGGGTCAACAATGTCGTTATTGTTGTTGGGTATAGAATCTTTCTTTCCGCCCAGACCGAATGGGTTGGGTGGCATGGCTGCGACTTAAGCGGGGCTACCACCAAGGGCGCCGAGAAAGTGGAAGAAGGTGTCGTTGACGGCGTGGATCAAGAGCATTTAATTGCGGGCGATGGGAAGGCGGTTGCTGCTCGCAAAGAGGTGAGGAATAGCTGCCGTCTGAGTACAGCAGCGGAAACGATGTTGTTGCGAGGAAGGACGACGAGCGCAAGAAGTGCGATAAAGAAGACCCTTCGCAGGTACCAGGTAAGGCACAGATGGGACCTAGCGGGATGGGAAGGTCTCTGGCATCATTCGCCCGGCGTGGCCGCAGTGCTGGGGTTGTGGTTCGTGACATCGCGTGGGTGGATCTGGGCGCGCATATTCAGCCGCTTCGAGTGGCATGGAATTGGTCAAACGGCGTGTTCATCAATCGCAGGATGCGCGCCGCCCGCGGATGGGTGGAGGAGCTCGAACTCTGTCGGGCACAACGTCGTCATCTCGCCTTCCGCAAGCATGTCAAATTCGCCATTATCTGTGAAGGCGATATCACTGTGGACGAGTCGATGTATTGGAGGTTGTCGCGAAGAATAGGCACATCGTTCATAGTCTTGTCTATCGATTCCGAGATTTCCATGGCCCGGGGTCGTCGACAAGCTACTCTCGCCCAGCGAAAATCGAGTGCCAAATCCGCCTTGGCTTTTGCAACAAGCCGTCGGTGGCGTGCTCGAGCGAGATTGTGCCTAACCGAGATGCATCACGTGTTGGAGATATGCCTTAGGCGTCCAGGATCCTTCGTTGGTGAAAGGAATCGCAAGTGAAGGAAATCGATTTGGCTGCTTGGAAGTTGTTCACGATGAGAAGCTGTTCAATCACGTTCTTGTTTGCCATCATAGTCGACAGGGCTGACATCAGAGTTGGACATGGTTTAGGAAGATCACTCTATATTAATGCATGCCTGTAACTTTATCTCCTATCTATGCTATAGACCACCTCGTTAGCGTCAATTCTACTTGACATTCGCAGTGACATACATGGTGAGCCTTCTATCGTACATGTCCCTCAAGGACTACACTCCGTCACCACGATGCTGGGAGCATGCAAGGTAACCTCACATCCATGATCCAAACCCAAGTGCTGCTTCTCCACGTTGTAGTCTTCGAATCCCCTACAAGCGTCGATCCCTCTGCCATTGACGAACGCCGTTGCCGCTGAGATGATCTGAAGCACAATCTTGATCTCCTCGTCGTTCTGCGGTGCGTATAGCATGATGAAACCAGCAGGTAAATGAGGAAAGATCCATCTCTTGTTGAAGACTCCTGCTAGGGGGTGTCGCTCACCCCAGCCAGCATCGAGCACAGTCTTGACATCGTTGGAATGAAGCGTGAGATGCATGCTACCATCCGAGCCATGGAGGTGGACAATCTCTCCTCGACAGGTCTTCGCAACTGGTGACTTCGAGAACAAGCCGGTGCCGTGCTTCTCGAAACATGAAGTTCCGATTGCCAAGTCTTGTCTGTTGCTGTACGCCATCTGCTCGATACCAGCCGCTAGTTTGATGTATGTTTCGTCATCTGGCCACTGGTCCATCTGTCTATGCGGTGCAATGCCCTTCGTCACCGGTCGAGGACGATTTCGTCGAGGTAGGTCAACGAGGCCGTCCCATTTGGAGTCGCTCGGAGTCAGATTCGACACATAGCGATTCTTCAGTGCAAACAGACCCAAGAACTTGACTCTCAGGAAGCCATTGAAAGTACTCGGGGTGCCACCTGGGCCCAACGCTATCTTCTCTTCGTTAGCTGCTTTCATTCACGCTCGACATAAGAGGAACAAACTCACGAAGTCAAGAAAGTCTGCTCGAATGTAAAGCGCGGCGAGAATAAGCATGCCAACCGCAAATAGCACTGTCGCTGCTGCTGTGATAGAACATGGAAGCGCCGTATCGTCAAAACAGGTATCGAAAGATGCTTGAGTGAACATTGTCGCTGTCGAAGCTGTGCCGTGAAAAGGAGGATGACAACGTCGAGAGTCCAGATTCATATACTATCCAAACACCACGATACTGCTTGTGAATACCGTCTCAGGAAGCTCTCGCGCACGACGAGGCCATGTGAAGGCTGTGGTTGTTTGTGTCGCAAGGGTCTCGTTGATTGCTGTACCGCTTCCCCGAAAGGACATTGCTCTTGAGCAAGAGCACGAGGTTGTCAAGCTTGGTATTACATCACATAGGATGGCACTCCGCATTGCGCTGTGGCACATGCGCACAGTTGGCCATCAGTGTTACGTGGATACCAGTCACTGGAAGTGGCTGCCAACCCCGACTGTGGACGCCCAATCCAACGGCCTGCTGGCAGCAATTGGCTGTAGGGCAGAGACCAGCCGCACACTGCATTCCACTCGGCACGGCGCCCAGGCAAAGAACAACCGATATACCAGGCGGAATCATTGAATGCGAAGAATTTGCCGATTGCGCTGTCGGCGTGGAAGATCGGCTTCATCAGCTGGTCGAATTTTCGGCTTGCTGCGGAGCGATCGCGTCGTGTGAACATTACAACTTGGTGCTCTTCACCAGTCCCTTCTTGATACCCGTCAACTCTCCTCCGTATCCTCCGCGACCTTCGCCACCCTTGAAGACCGGCTTCATGGACGCCAGCTTCTTCTTCTTCTCGTCGAACTTCTTCCTCTTCTTCACACGCGGGTTTCGGACATCCTTTTTCCGATGCGGCGTCAACCCCTTGTTCTTCTCGATGGCATACGATATCTTGCGTTTCCCATCAGGTCCTACGCTTTCCTCTTCCACAACTCGTCCGCCCTGCGCAGCAGCTTGACGTTGAGCTTCAGCAAGAGCTGATTTGTCCTGCTTCTTCTTCGCAGTACGAGCGGCAATCATATCATAGTAATCGTCGTCGTCAGCGTCCGCGCGGATTTGCTGAGCCTGGCGATGGTCATCTTCGTCGCTATCACCGCCCAATTCGGCGCCGGCGTCAGCATCGCGGTGACCCCGTTTCTCAGCCTCTGCATTGAGACGCGCCTGTCGGTCTCTGAGTCGCTCGCGGTATGGAATATCATCGTCGCCGCCAGCATTTCGCCCGGCAGCGCCACGCTTGTTGGCCTTTTGTGCGATTTGTGACGTGTAGAAACGCAAGCTCTTCTTCTTCTGAGCTTTGTCGGCAGCTTCGCGTGCAGTCAATCCGGTCTCCTCGCCGAGATCAGATTCATCACCAGTCGTCCGCTGTACCTTGACTGCCTTCTTACGAGACGAAGGCGCAACAAGAGCATCCAGATCTGCCAGACCCTCTTCCGTTCGCTTGATGCGCTCTGCCCTTCTCTTCTCATCAGCAGCTCGAACAGCTTCGGCGTGGCGTTCGGCTCGAGACAGCTTCTTAGAAGATGGTACATCCATGACAGCATTTATCAGGCCGACGCCTCCATACTCTTCGTCCGCATCGTCCAGCTCCTCTTCCGATTCGGATTCGGATTCCACTTCGTCCGGGAGTTGCTTCACCTTCGCCCATGTCGCTCGGCACTTGAACAGGCTATCCATGATCGGATGTTCGCGAAGTTGTGCTGCAGAGATTGCAGTCGCGCTGTTCTGCCCCTGTGACGCTGGAGACGTGAGAATCGAAAAGTACATTGCCAAAGCGCCGATGTATGCAGAGACTGCCCTAAGCTTCGTGCGCGCAACAGGTGACTCCGGTGCAGCCGGCACCAATTGAGAGTGGATCTCGCGGAGGTCCAAGAGTTCTTTACTGAGGAGATCGAATTCGGGATATCGCGACTTGAGCAGTTTCAGACGCTCTCCAGCAGAAAGTTCGGGCGCAACCTGTAATTGAGGCAGTACCTCAGTCACAGTGGCTCCCTCATCTTTATCTCCAGCTTCATCACCGGCTCCAGCTTGTTGCCATTCGTCGTCGTCAAATCCATAATCAGCGGCCTGCATGGATTCCAACTGCTTTCTCTGCAACCGAAGCGCTTCTGCTTCTTCCTCGAGAGCCTGTTCCTCTGTCTCAATTTCGTCCGCTCCATAAAGATCGGCTTTGGATGTGCCCCATCCCATCTCTTCATCCTCATCGGCGCCATCGTGTTCTTCATCCTCCTCTTCAACACTTCTGCCCTTTCTTGCAGCCCTTGCCGGCTGTTCATCCTCTGAATCTTCTCCCTCCGAGTAGCCCAAGACCTCCTCATCCGAGGGCTGCAGAAACTCTTCCTGCTCCGCCCATTTGCGCCGACGCTTCGCTTCAGGTTCCTCACCGAGCCGCACCACGTCCTGGTTCAGATGAAATTCGTCGTCCGAGTCGGCCACATCCTCGTAAGTGTTTATTCTCTTCTTCGAATCACGTGGGTCCAGCTCAGCCGGTCCATGCGACTCCTGCGATCGGGTCGACGCCTTTCGTTTCTTCGCCATAGTGTAGAGGATGTGGATGGTCAGGACGATGGCAGTCCGCTGCAGAAATTCTTAGGCCGGCTCGCTTGGGTTGCACTTGCCGACGCACCGAGCTCCGACGCAGCGGGCACGCTAGAGGCGCCAACCTAAACCCAACGCACGCATTGGTGGCAGGTGGGCGACGTCTCTTCACTCACCTCCTCCCTTGCCGCCTCGGAGAAGTCGACGCGGTATCAGATTTATTGGCAGCGCACGCAACGGAGCGCATGCAGTGTCCCCAAGCATCTCACCACCAGCATGGGTCTGCGTCGGGTGTGCAGCCGCGCAGTGGCAGGGCAGCAAGGTGACGGAATCGGGCATGCATCTCAACAATTGACAGGTCGCGCTGCCCTCCGAGGCCTCTTCTGACACGCTGTAGATGTCTCCCGATGGGCAACCTGCAGCCCGTATCGCTTTCGTCCTGCACGGCGAGACGACCTCCGCCACTGCCGCCCATTCGAGTATCTTCGCGACAGATGCGACAAGAAACATGTGGGCTGGGATGGATGGTCTTCTATTGCTTTCATGTCTACCTCCGTACTGACGCTTTTCTCTCACCTTCTGTATCCTTTTAGCTTTGTTTTCCTAATCTTGCTAATGCTCTGCACACGACTTTGAAGCCATTCCTTGTACACGTTGTCCATACACTTTACTCAGAGCGAGCGAATCTCGCCCTCAACTTTGCTGGACATTCTCCTCAATAGTGGCTCGCCGGCTTGGACACCATCAACATGCCCGAGACACCTTCCGATGGCAATCCACATCCTTGGCCGCGCCGCGTCGATTCTCTGGCGCGGCAGTCCAGCTCTAAGGCACCGAGCAACAGAAGCGAAGACGGGGATATCAGTCGTTCGTCGAGCAGGAAGTGGAAGCCATCTTCTTGGCTTCATAAGCACGACAGGTCGTCAACACCTAGCAGGAGAACTTCTACGTCGACGACCAGTTCTTCGACCGTTTCAGCAAGCACCATTTCTTCCGCTTGCACCGCGTCCTCGGGTCATTTCGACATATATCGGCTGCCTGAAGCTACATCTGACCTTTCAAGTATCGACGGTGAAGAAGAGGATTCTTTTGATACCGTTGATGATGCAACGACTGCGCTCGCGGCTCTGGCAGTCTCTGGACTCGAGGACGACCGGCCCAAGAAGAACAAGCAGCGGGAAAGTGCAACACGGCAGCAATCCAGCTTGCCGCCCCATATGCGACGAAGCGAATCTCGAGCAAGCTCGTCGTTCTCCCAGCGATCCAGCAAGCCCAGAGACTATCCATCGGAATCTGCTGAGATTGAGATGATCTCACGGGAATACCAAGGATATTGGAGGCCATCTTTCACCAGCAAGCTGCCATCCGCTGCAGCGATCTGTGGATCCATGCTTTTGACTGCTCGGTTACCTGCGGTGAAAGCAGACGACTCGAAGATTGTTTCAGACAATCGATTGAAGGAGCAGGCCCACTCATTCTGTGTGACGCTGGAAACCGCCGAGGATCCCGATGAAGCTCTTGGCGCATTGCATGCGCACAATCTGGAGAGCGCGATCGTCGCATTGAGAACCAGTTTGAATAACACCGAGATGCCTATGGTGCCGGAGAAGACCTCCTGGGCAATGTACCAGAAAATTGCCCAAGCCAAGACGAGGCCGGAGAAGCTTCCAGATCTCTGGCCCAACATCGCGAAGCTTCTCAAAAAGGTGCCTCAGGAGACTCTGGTTGTGATAATGTTCCTGCTCACTATCGCGCGGAGACTGCGAAGTCGAGGGCTGACCATCGATGGTCGTTCGCCCGCTGCATATCTCCTGCAAGGACTGTGGCCGAGATATCTGGGTGATGACATGTCCAAGCTATTGCTCTTGCATTTTGACGAGATCCCTCCTGATCTTCCAGTCACGATCGAGTCGGTCAACTATCGGTTCTCTGGACGTCGCTGTAATTTGCTGGCGCTGGTCGCAAGCCGGAAGGGCAGCCCAGAACAGGGCATCCGAGAGATAAGAGCTTCAGAAGACCGACATGCAGAGTGGTGACAGCCGAGGACAGATTCAGGAGCGAGACATGGCACGCCGTGGTGTTTGAAAGTCACGCCCGCTGCCCAACCAGCCCTCCTGGGCGACGAGGAGGCTGACATAATGCTGTCCTTCAATTGCCTGAGGCAAGAGAAGCAGCGATCGAGACACCAACCGGATCCAAGCCGTCTTACCCTTGCGTTCAATTGGGTCTTGATTACATGAAGCTCGGTAGACGATGACAAGAGCGGCTAGCAGCCCTGTGTCTCGAAGGGACTCCGTCGATCACCGACTCTCGGAAAGGTGACAGACACTTGCTGTCACGCATGAGGCCACGTGTGAACCCACTTTCTGGTTGCTGTGGCCCTAGCTCATGGATCAGGCGGTGTTGCTGCATATCATCAGTTTCGGAGCTACTGCGGACTCGACGCGAAGAGGGCCAGCAGGGCTGGGTACCGCTGGACACTGTGATCGCTTCGCAAGAGTCCGGACCGTCACCGCACCGACTTGGCTGCTCATAGGCTATTGGGTTTGGCAATGGGGAGCCGCCACCCGCTGCCTCGCAGCCTTCTTGCGAAGATCAGGTGATGTAGACGTCCGACCATTATTCTGGCTCATTGGAGGAGGGACTCCATCCTCGGCGTCGATGTCACGTCTTATGGAGCCTTCAAGATGTATTCGTAGTCAGTCATGACAGAAGCAGCGCTGACTTGATCGTTGCAACTCTCTCAACACATTCCTCGACCACTCTGAACGTCTCGACGCGCTCGCGAAACTCGTAGGGTATGGTACTCGTTGGTGATACTTGTATAGACAACAGAAGTTGGCTGACCGTTCCTCGTAGTAATCATTCGTATCGAAGGGCGGGTGAGATTTGCCCAATCCAGAGGCTGACGGACGTGTGCTGCCCACGCTGTGCCAGTGCGACTGTGACTGCCTCTCGGACCGTCCGCCTCGGATCCTGGCGAGACAGACATTGGACGCCTGCTGTTGGTCGGGATTAGTCGGTGGGCAAGATGCTTGCTGCAAGTGGGCGCATGTGGTCGTCGTACCCGGATGCCAGTAATGCGAGCGAGCAACCAAGCAAGCAAGCAGGTAGTACGCCTCTCGTAACGGAACGGGTGAGATGATATTGGGTAATATCGCTTGTTGGTTGATCGGTCCTCTACTCAGCATTAGAAGAGGATTATCGACGGGTGTACTTCCTTCCCGTTCGCAACCAGCTTCGCTTTCCACCTCTACGCTCCTGCCTTGCGTAGGGCCAAGATGGCCTGGCCTGGCCCCTTCCGTTGCGAGCGCTCGCGCGCCTTATGAGGCTGTCTTGCATTGGCGGCCAACGCATGACAAAGACGAGGAATCGATGGCGTAAGTTTATTATACAGCGCCCGATGAAGTACCGTGTGACTGTGAGTCGAAAGAGTCAAGTCATTAACATTAACCATGCACTAAATAGCTGACCCCATATCAACAGGACAACTGCGCCTCTCATACGGTCGATGTCGTACTGCACGCGTGGGATATCCTCCCGTCATGTCACGAATGGGGTATCTTCGAGCACCCTTAAACGCCACCCACACCTGCCCAAACTCCTCCCCAAGCTTGCATCCCACAGCATCGTTGACTACCAGCAACAATTCGTCGTAGCTGCGGCGTCAGCCCTTAGCTCCTTTTCCTTCTTCCGCTCCTGCGTGGTGCGGTTGTACTATGTCCATCGGCTTGTTGGTCGCCTTCCTCCTCGGGCCCGTCATTATCATCGGCCTCCCCACTGTTGTCGTTGCCAGCATCCGACTGTCTGCTAGTGGACTCTTTTGAATCACTGTCTTCTAGCTTGTTATTGCCTTTCTTCTCCTCCATACCTGCTAACGCAGCCTGGACAGCAGCATCGATGCGCTCTTGAAGTTGGCGTTTCTCGGCTTCCTCTTGGACGTCATCAACGATCGTTCCTTCAGTACTGCATGCAGTACCAAGCAAGAAATCGACGAGACCGAGATGGCCAAAGTTGCCGACTTCGTCACCTCGCTTGACAGAATCGAAATGCGCTTCTGTGCGACGAGCCATTCCTGGCAATAGGATCGCAGATGGAAGCACTGAGTACCCGGAGAAGACGAACAACTCTTCCAGACTGGCTAGAGCCAAGAACAAAAACCATGTCAATACATGCCATCGAAAGAGCGCCGCCGGTAAGATTGTCGGGAGCCAGTCCGCCAGAAGATGATTCACCGGATGATCGTACGCTGCGACCAAACTGAACGGGTGCTCGACGCTATGTTGCCAATTGAGATGCCAGGTCCGGAAGATCGACGGAGTCGTGTGAAGCACGAACCGATGGATAGCATAGTGCAACAATCCACGGATGGCCAACCCCTGAAGAAGGTCCTTGAGGATGCTCCACGGAAGAGGCACAACGGTCGTTACCTTGAGCAAACTCTTCAAGTGCAACACTCGAACGAACAACACTTCTAGCACGGCTTGGATCAAGACACCCATCATGACATTGCACACTGCCACAACAGTGATGAACACAAGTTTATTGCGGCCATGGCGAGCGGGCAACTGCCTCTCACCGCGAGCTTTCACGCTCTTGGAGACTTTGGGGACTGCAACATCAAAGGCCAAGAAGCCCAATGCTGGCAGAAGAAAGAAGCAGAGGCGGATGAGGAGCGTGCCATACAGTTCGAGCGAAAGTCGGTCATAGCTTGGACGGATTCCTCATCAGCTTACGATTTGTCAAACGAGGCGTCGATACCGGAAAGACTCACGACAGGACCAATGCTGACCACGTCAAGTAAAAGAAGACCAGGTTGACGGTTGCTGTCGAACCACCTGTCACGGCCGGTCAGCAGGCAGGTCACCGATGGTCAGATGCGCGTCAGACACACCGTAGAGCGGCAGGGCCAAAAAAGACAGCAATGGCAAGGGCAGCGCCAGTAGGCTGGTGGTCTTGGCAACGATTGTGCCATACCACTCGGCCAAAGACCGTGGCAGCGCGAGGCTTCGGCCCTGGAGGTAGCCGGCGTAGAACTGGAGGTTTTCGCGAAGGGCGTGCACAAAGGAAGCCATGCCGCTGGCTAGCCCTGGCAACCAAGGGCGAGCGGTCTTCAGCTGCAGGCTCGCGCGGTGCGGCCAGGTGCAGTAGCAGCTCCACGATCAAGCGATCCGATCGAAGTCAAAGACTGGCGGCGCGGCGCTGGAAGTAGAAATCGAAGCCGGAACCGGGGGCAATAGGTCGACTTTTGCTCACAATGCTAATACTGATGCTCATCGCAGCAGACGCGCCGTGAGATGCGACTCTGAGGACGGGATGCAACCTGCGAGCCTCCAGGGCTGCTTGGCAGCGATCTGCACGGTGACGTCCGAAACAATCCTTACGGCGCTCCAGCGCCCACCTGCGATCCGTGCTAGGGTCGGCCGCGACAACTTCACCTCGCTCGCTGAAAGCACCGCTGAACCATCACTATCACCGCTGGCTGATACGCCGCAACACCGAGGAGCCGCGACAAGCTGATGAATGAGCTGCTTGCGATGCTGCGGCGGCGTGTTCGCCAATGCCAGTCATTGCTCAAACGTGATCGCGCTCTGCTTGCGGCACAGTTATGTCAGCAACGACACAACCTCACGAGAGCTACGCGATGCCACAGGGCTGAGCCCGTTGCCCGCGAATGGCAACCAGGAGCTGCAGGCCAAGCACCGCTAACCCCGAAACTCCAAATGGACCTAAATACCGTACCTGCGGACGAGCCTAAGGATAGCAGTTTTGCTCGTGCATCGGCAGCGAGACGTGCAGCACCCGTTGCGGCTCGAGCCCGGCCCAGGCTGGACATCCGGAGCTGGATGCTCACTTGGACGACCACCAGGGTTGGCATAAATGACACTGTCATGATTGTTTGTTAAAGTCCTCCTTACAGTTTTGTCCGTTGTTTTGGGGGTTGACTAACGCCAAGAGTACCCTATATCTCCACGACCTAGGATACGGTCCCCCCTCCAGGCGGGAAGGGGCGGGTAGGGGTCCAGAAGAGGTTAATCCGAGGCCTATACGAGGTAGCTGCGGGTTAACAGACAACTGACACGTACACGCCTAAATTCCGTCGGTTATGTTCGTAATCACGTGTTGTCAGTTACCAAGCATTCTAACAGACGAAATGCCAACCCTGACGACCACGGCCGCGCAGCTCCCTCTACGTATCCAGCGGCTGAGCGGCATGCATTGTCCGCCCGGCCACGCGACACCCCCCAACGCATCGAGAGGGACGGCAGCCAGGTAACCGTATGCCCTCCGCTAGCGCCTGTCGTATTTGCAAGCCGCTTGCGATGTGAATAAGGTATGCAGATGACTCAGATTCTGGACTACACCAGCGACTTCGAGATGACATCGTTGGGGAGTAATCATTTTTTATGCCTGCCGAGCTCGCCCTGTCCTTTTGCCACACCTTTAACCTCACCTCATACATATCTACGAGTAAGTTTTGCCACCACCGCCAGTATGATGTACATCAAGCGGGAACCGGATACCATGGACGAGTACCATCGAAGAGAGCATGCTTCACAGAGCCGCTCGCCGGATCCCAGCATCCCCATCTGCTCGGTCACGAACGAGAACTGGCGTGGCAAGAACGATCCGACAGAGAGAAGACGTATACAAAATAGAATCAATCAGCGAGCCTTCCGACAGCGACAGCGGGCTGGCGAATCTCCGAAGCAGTACAAACCACGAAGCAACTCCAGCGGGCCAGGCTCGCAGGGCGATGAGGAAGAACAGGAGACACCATCGCCTGAGCAAGAGTCGCAATCGTACATGCATGAAGGTCATACCTCTGAACCAGCGCCCAGCAACTCCAGCGGCGTTACTGACCCATCTACAGGACGTGCTTGGGATGAACTGGCTCAGCTGATCAACCGCAATTTCCTTTCGGCGGTGTCAACGAACGCCCAACAGCTTGGACTGGACACAGCAGCACTGCAAAATGCAAGGCCCATTTTGACGCCAAGAGTCCCGAACAACCAGGTCCCAGCGACTTTACAACCAATTTCACTCCAACATCAAGTTCCACACGACCCGATCATCGACATTGTGCCGCACGCTCGATTTCGATACAACGTGCTCAGGGCAATTGCGACGCAGCAGCTCGACGCAACAGCCTTCTCGGCCGCGTTGCGAGCTTCAGGAGCGCTAGAAAACGTCCAAGGGTCTTGGTTGCGAGGGGGCTTGGTCGTTTGGAGCTCTCCCGACCAGCTCGCGAGCTGGGAACTCTCGGAGTCGTTCGTTCGGAGGTTCGGGCTTCTACTGCAAGGCTGTGAAGACCTGCTCGCCGCGACTAACGCGTGGAGGAGCCGACGTGGCGAAAGACTGTTTGCAAGCTCCGTTGAGGGCGGCAGGTGAAGTGAAGAAGGAATGAAGGTTAGAATGGCGTGAACTTGTGCAAACACTTGCTAGATTGAGATGCGTTCAAAGCGGTGTGGTAGCGTTCTTGTTGCGTGCGACATGTCGATGATCAGATTACTGATAAAGTGCCGAGATGTATGTAGGATGATGACGGTGATTGTGATAATGATCTGGAAGCATATTTTGTGCATGGGCTGGCTTGGAGGAGAAGGAACTTGCAGTGATTGATGAGAGCAGCAGTGAGACGTGAGGTTTGGCGTTGTTTGGCGTCATCTCACTTTTTGGACTAATGCCTGTCAGACCACGGCAATACCCTGTAGAGAAATGGTGCAAGAAGTCTGTTCCCCAGTGGCAGTGCGCGCTTGTATCTCTCTCTCCCGTACGAGGCGTGTCGCCCTGCCGCGTTGAGACATGTCGTCGGCTTTAAGTTCTGATTAGGAGGTGAGGTCCGCTCGTGAATTGGTAATGATTGACGTCGGCGCTCGCGCAGGACTGGACCTTCCATGGATGCCCTCGATTGACGAGCGGTGCGTGTAGGCTCCTTCCCGCAGGCCCTGGTGCGGGTAGGGCAAGATCAGAAGCAAGTCACCAGGGCAATCATCTGTATTCGATTCCTACGATCCCGCAATTGCCGCGCAATGGATTCTTCTTGGGCGCAGCTTTGAACGAAAGTTTCCCCTTTGGCATTAAACCCAATGCAGAGCGTATAGTCTAGCTTGGTAACAAAGTAGGAGAAACTCTCTGCAGCGCTTCATGCGCAGCGGGCCCGAGGACCCGAGCCTTGCGACTACGGAGCGTACTTTTGAAGGACGAAGAAGGCCTTCGGGACGCCAGCGGGATACTGATGCTGGGAACAGATCTACATCCTCCTCTGTCTCTGCCGCCTGCCGCGAGGTTGTCATCCCAGAGCTGGCCGTGCCGCTGTCGCCTACATGCAGAAGGCGAAATCGAGCAAGAGCTGAAAAGCATGCTGTTCAGCCCTACCGCCGGTTGCTGCAGGCCCTGACCCAAGCTGACTATTGAGGCATCCTTGCCCGCAGGTGCATGTGCAGATGCTACATGCTTGCGCGGCGTGCCGACGAGGCATCGGGCGAGTGCCGGTGCCGAGGGGGTCGGGTGTGCCGATTGAAAAGAGCTTCTTGAACCGTGAAGAAGGCAATGCTGCGAGTGCCGTTGATGCGGCGGAATGGATATGCTTGCGAGCGCCGAACGCTCAAGGACTGCCCCGTCTATCCCGTCTTCATCACTCCACTCCACTCCACTCTAGCCCTCTACGGAGAAGCATAAATGGATCACGAGAAAGGAGAGCTGTACTTTTGGGTCAGTCTTCGCCCTTGTTATATTGCCATTTGCGCCTGTTCACGACTCGTGCGACCCATTGGCACGAGGGGAAAATCTAAATAGATTGCCGTTGGATTGCGCGTGGCCGCACGAGGTGACGCGCAGGAGATCGTCACCTCACGCAATATCGAGAGTCTGAGGGATGTGACAGGTGATGATGGTGAGGAGGATGCTGGAGTAGGTGATGCTTTGTCCGCAGAGCCAGTGACGATGATATATGTGACGGAGTGAGGTGAGTTCAGGACGAGGGTTGAAGAAGTGTTTCAGGATGAGTTTCATGATGCTGCCTTTCTGGGGTTTTGTAATTTTAGCCTTCGGGCTGCGGGATGGGTTCAACGGCCGGGTAGATTACCACCCCTGTCTTCTTGTGGTCTGCTCAAGCAAGACACGGTGGACAACAGGACAAGAAAGACAGCTCTCTGTGGCAGATGGAATGAGCACAGCTGGAATTGAATCGTGTCTGCTTGTGGCTCAAGCCGGAAGCTCACTTCCCCTTTTCTCGGCAAGCTCCCCTCCCGCTATCAGACTTTCTCCCGCGTGAAATGGGACCACGGCCAGTTGTTGCCATGATGCTCGCCCAGAAACATCTCGCCTTCATCCCCACGAAGCATTGAACCGCCGCCCGCAAGGCTGCGAGCGCATTGGCGCCCACCAAGAACGAGAGCAAACCGATTGCGCGCCGAGAAGCATTGGACCGCTGGACCGCGTCGACATCCCTACTCCCTGCCACAGTCGCTACCACGAATCTGCAGCTCGCAACCGTACTGCATAGGGTTCAGGATAGATGAAATAATGCGGCTCTAGGGAGCCAGCTGCGTCGGAGCAGGCTTTCGATCCCTTCGTGGACTGCAGTTTCGTCCCCAGTAATAAGGTTAGTGGAGCCGCAACCTTGAGGTTATCCACCGGCCTACTTGAAGTGGTATAGCGCCTTATGGATATAGCCGAGTATATTAAATCTTATTGTCTAATAGTAGTATTGTTGCTATATATCCTTCCCTTATAATAGATCTACGTCTAATAGCCGCCGGCTAGCTAGCCTTTAGATAGTAGGCCGCTATACCTTAAGATTATAACTCTAACTTCGAAGAGCGAGCTACAATAGAGCTTGTTAGGCCTTATAAAGCTCCGTAGGTTAAAGACTATTATAAGGACGAAGAGGACGGCTAGTAGCCGACTAAGACCGAGATAGTTAAGAAGACTACTAATAGACTACCGCTAGTACCTATCTTTAAGCCGATTAGGCCGCGCTACGGCCGCTAGGCGAAGCGATAGTTCTATATACCTAACCTTATCGATACTAGCTAGTAGTACTCTTATAGACCGGTAGTCGATAAGCCGGCCGCTCTAGATACCTATTAATAGCTATATAAGCGTCTAGAAGAAGATGCTTAGTATAATAACTACTAGGTAAAGAATAAAGCGTTTAGAAGCTAGTAGGACCTACCCCTTCGCCTCTTTAAGCTTTACTTCGACGATAAAGTAATAGAGACTATTATAAGGAACATAAATCGATATACGGCGTCTAAGAATACTACTAAGGGGCCGAGGGGGTAGTAGCGTAAGGATCTAACGAAGGTAGAGCTAAGGATTTAGCTAGGTATAATCGTATATATAGGTATAATCGGTTAGAAGGCGATAACGGATTACTAGACGACGGATAGTTAGTAGCTAACTTATAGGGCAATAAAGTTTATAAGTAAGAGCCGCTTTAAGTAGATTAAGCGATATATCTACCTATCTAAGCCGGGCCTAGTACCTATCGAGGAGTAGTAGAAGAAACTAGAGCCCGTATCGTCTATACTAAAGGAAAGGTGTTAGAAGTACTATATACTACGTAGTTAGGTGTTAGTAGATAAGATAATCGTCCGGTTCTACGGTAGAAGCCTATATACTAAGATAATAAGGAATAAGCCGACTCTAGAGGGTTATAAGCTTCTTACGCTATATAACGCCGGATATATCTACGCCTAGATATTCTCTAGCGTCGTTAATAGGTTTAAGAATAATAGGCTCTTTACGTAAGCTAAGAAGGATACTATCTTAGCCGGTTGTAGTAGTAATAAGGAAGAAATTAAGACTACTAAGAAGTATATAAAAGCGCTCTTAAAAACGGTACGGGCCGTTATCCGGCTAGTAATCTAGCTTACGCGCGATAGACGGCTTATCGACTTAATTGTCTACTTTAATAATCAATTTACCGGCCTACTACTACTCTACTACCTTAGAAGACTCGGAATCGCTTCGTATAGTACCTACGTACGAAACAAATTAGGTTAGCTAGAGATATTTAAGACGGTAGTGCTAGATCGTAAGAAGATACGCTTTCTAGCCGATACTATAAGCGTAGTCGAGACGGACGGTGTTTTAAGCTTTATATAGTAAGATACTAACCTTATATAGTTTATAACGACTACCTATTAGGGGTACCCTATTAATCGAACCCTTATTACTCGTAAGAGGCCGTCGGCTAGTAATAAGACTACCTAGTATAGAGACTTCGTAGATAAGAGGTAGCCTAACGGAGCGAAGGTGTATAACCTTAATTTACCGTCGTTTATAGTAGACTATAACTTCTTTATAGGCGGCGTCGATATTTACGATTAATACTAGTACTACTACCCTACCTAGCTTATTATATACCGTAACTAGATACCGCTCTTCTTCTAGATAGTAGACATAGCTACTATTAATACCTTTCTTATCTATAAAGATCGGTTTAGAGCCGAAGAGTAGTACGAGCCTACTACTAAGGAATCGCTTTATACTAGCTAGCGGCTCTTCCGTATACGGCTTACTTAGAACCTTATATTAGCTAGAGCTCGTAATATTATATTAGAGGAAGCAATTAATACTATACTAGCTTAGTAGCCTAATATCCGTATTAATAGGCGTCGACGAAGGATAGTACCTCGTAAAGGTAGTAAAGGGCGATATATTACGAAGGGTAGTAATATAGCGCTACCTAAGGCTCGCCTTCTTAAAGAAGGTTACTTACCGGAAGTAATTAACTAAGTTTAGTGTTAATATTGCCGCTAGAAGGTAGTTAACAGTACCGCCGCTAGTCGGCCGTATAAGATAAGGACTAAGTACTCGATTTATAACTAGAACCTTTACATCTACTACTTCGACGACTTCTATATCGATACGCCTAGATATAAGCTACTTTAGAGTTATTAAGACTACGTTTCTATACGCTTATTCTTAAGAATATTAACTCTACGCCTTAACGTCTAAATATCGGCTCTTAAGCCGTCGATTACTAGCGTATACTACTATACTACCTCTTTAATACTTCTAATAATATCCTATACTATCTTATCTACCCTCCGAACCTTCGTACTCGTCGTTATACCTTCCCCTTTATCTTTATTATTACTAAAGCTTAGAAAGGGCGGAGGTATCTTATTATAGCTAGTAGCGCGAGCGATAGCTCTTATTATCTTATTAATCGAGTAACGACGCTTCTTAGACGGCTTAGAAGTCGACGTAGTCGCTACTAGAGCCGGCGGCGGCTATAACTCGATAACTAGACGCTTCGGTAGACGGATTAGCTAATAATATTATCTCTTAGGCGGCCGTAGATTTAAGTCGTTAGAGTTACTATCTAAGAGCGACGGCGACTCGTCCGGCTAGCTCTAGATAACGTTAGTAAGCCGTAGAGCTTATATTACAATTATTTACTTACGTCTAGTACCTTAGTCCTCTATATAGCGGCTTCTAGTCGCCCTATCTACTAATTAACTTATTATACAATAAGATAAGGTCGATAACCCTTAACTGCCAAGATGACGGCCGGCCTACTGGATTAGGTTTAGTCACGGACAATATAAGGTTGCAACGGGCGACTGGGTATCAATTTATAGTTCGGGCCACGAAGGGATAGTATTACTAGCAGCGCGCTGCAGACTGCGCCAACGGGCGTGCAGATGGCCATGATGGACTTCGACATGCGCGCCTCTCCTGCTCCCGAGTCGGAACCATGGTCGAGAGAGCCGCCAGCCGGCAGTTCGCACCACAACAACCACAGCCTGGACCTGCGTGCGCCGCCCAAACACAGAAACCCAAACCGCGTCAAGGCAAAACCCGCCAACCCGCACGTCATCTCGTCCATCCTCTCCTCGCTCGAAGACACTCTCACTCCGCTGCCCGTCGTCGAACGCAGCGACCAGCAGTCCGACACCGCCAGCAAGCACTCGCGCCCAGACTCCTCCAGCCGCTCAGTTGCGAGTACCGCCTCGATCCATCGCAACACTTCTTCTCCTGGCTTCGGTGTCGAGTATGGCAATAGCTTGTCCCTGGACGACGAAGAGGGAGTGAGCGAGGCTGCATTACCTCCTACTATTCCTACCTCACGACCGCCATCCGGCCTGTCCAACTACACGGCCAAGCGCCATCCATCGTTCAGCAAGCCAGCGGGAACACCCGCTGTTTTCCGGCATCGTGCTGGATCGCGAAGGAGCTCGTTTTCTGGGGCAAGCGTCGATCGACCTGGCAGTAGGAGGAACAAGTTGAGCTCGGAGAGTTGGGTTAGAAAGAACGCAGACACGGACGCGCGGTCGGATATTTCCAGAGGCAGGACGCCACGGAAGAGCCTGCGGCGCATGAGCTCGCAGGACATGCTCAGGTCGACACCGCGTGAGTTCTCGCCGCAGCCTTCGCTGGATACTCCCTCTGTCTCGCTCGCGGAGAAGATCATTGCGAGAACGCCGCCGCCAATATCAACGTCCAAAGGCAGACTTTATCTTACCGACGTGACCATCAACGAAGATCAACCTCTCGAATCACCAATCTCACCATCGCCCACACCCACGCCGAACGCTCCTTCCCCGGCTGTGGAGCAGAGACCGGCCATCGAGAGCAAGGCCTCCTCAGACAGCCATCTTTCAGTGGGTGACGTCCCGATATTGAAGGTACCGAGCCCGATCTCAGATTCGATTCCCACGAGGACCTCTTCTCTTCGTCAATCCAGTCATAGCCCCGCTGGCGGGAAGAAGAAGCACAGAAAGTCGAAAAGACATACTGTGACACCGAGCAAGTCGGAATCAATGGCTGTAAAGCAGTCATCGCCTTCGATACCGGACTCAAGTTGGATTGATCTTGGGGAAGACGACGAAACGGTAAAGCGCATCAAAGAACTCAGAGAGAAAAGAAAGTCAAGACTGCAGGAGTCAACTACTTATCCATCACCCATCGAATCGCCCCACGAAGAGACGGATGCAAAATGGCCCCCGGTTTATGAGCTGTCAGCTCCACCAGCCGAAGCGTCTAAGCGAGGATCCGGAACGCGTCCTCCAGCCAATCGAGCTACGACTGAGCCTGGACCCAACCAATACTTGCCAGGAGGCAAGGGTGAGAAGACGCAAGTAGAGAATGTCAATGGTGCAGCGGTGAACGGCACTAGCGATGCGCGCAATATTCCCGCTGCGAGTCAACGGAGCAGAAAGTCGTTGGAGTTCACGCGGCCTCTTTCCTCCCATTACAGGCCAGCGACATCGAAGTCGGACAACTCGCCTATTCCTCCGCCGTCGTTGGATTATTCGTATGCGCGGGCCGTGGATTTACTGAATGGTGTGGAATACTATAGGGATTCCGATCAGGAGAAGCGCAGTCACGAGTCGTCCGATCAATCATCACTCTTCCTCAAGGGATTGGATCTTCCGACTCCCCAAAAGCAAGCAACGCTTGCGCCTCCTCCCCACGGCAAACCTTCGAAGAAAGCCAAACGATCGCCGTCTGATAGGTGGACGGCCGTCCACCCGGATCTTCCACTGGATTTCGACAAGAAGAGGAATCGACGGAAGTCGATGAGTGATGCACGCCTTGCACGAGCGTTGGACGATGATGAAGAGTTGAAGCGAAGAGACAGTATAGAGGATGCTGTTGAGGAGTATTTGAGTGCAGAGCGCCTTACTCGCACCATCAAGCACCCAACGTCCGGCCGCACGATTGCCTTTTCAGAGGTTGGGGATCCTGAAGGAGCTGCTGTGTTCGTTTGCGTTGGCATGGGTCTCACTCGATACGTGACAGCCTTCTTCGACGAATTGGCGACCACTTTACGACTGCGCTTGATCACGCTGGATCGGCCAGGAGTGGGTGGAAGTGAGCCTTTTCCTCCGACTGACAAGAGCGGGCCCCTGAGTTGGCCCGAGGACGTTCTGGCTGTCTGTCAACATCTGGGCATCATCAAGTTCAGCATCCTCGCCCATTCGGCGGGCGCCATCTATGCCCTTGCTACTGCGCTGATTCTCCCTCATCTGGTGAAGGGCAAAGTCCATCTGCTGGCTCCGTGGGTGCCGCCAAGCCAACTGGAAGCGATCTCGCACACTGCAACATCTGCACCACCAGCCAATCCTCTGCCAAGGAGCCAACGCTTCCTGCGTGTCCTGCCAACGCCATTCCTCAAAGCTGCCAATTCATCGTTCATGACGGCCACTTCGGCGTCGCTAAAGCCAGCGACTAAGCGGAATATCAAGTCGAACTCAAATCGAACGCCACCGCGACGAGCACCGCATTCCGACGATAATGCAGTGAAGAGACCGATGAGCAGCGACCGACCAGAATACAAACGACGCGAATCGATGATGCTGATGGACCAATTCATGCCCAATACAAACCCACTGGAAAACTTTCCTGTTCCAGTCGTTGAGGAGGAAGATGATACTGCTCTGAAACGAGGGTCGCTGGTTCTTTCTGCAACGGCATCGCCAATGGATCCAGGTCTTGCGTATGCAACGACTGGACTGAACGCTGCTGAACATGCTGAAAGAGAAAGACAAATCGAATACACCAGCCGTCTGACACAACGTACGTGGGATCTGGCGACCCGAGACAGCAATCCTGCGACCGACCTCTTGGTTTGTTTGGAACGTAACCGGGATGTTGGCTTCCGATACACAGATGTTGGGCGTGAGGTTGTCATCACCCACGGGTCCGAGGACAAGCGAGTCCCCATCGCAAACGTTAAGTGGCTGGCAGAGCAGATGAATAGAAGGGCGCTGGGATTGCATCTCGACACGGACGCGCGTGAGAGTCGCGAAAGTTGGGCTGACGCCACAGCCAGAGGAGGCTGTGAAGTGCGTGTTCTTGCAGGGGAGGGGCATGGCCTGATGGCGAGTCCTGTGATTATGGGCGATGTTTTGACCGAGATTGCTGGATACTGGGTTGGTCAGCGAGACGGTCGGCTGTGAGAAACGGCTTGCAAGACTGATTTGGTAACATCTGGAGAGATGTTTGAAGATCAAGAATTTGTTACATGGACAAGTTGCATAGCCTGTGGGCGCTTGAAGTGTACGCTGGAGAAGAGCTCATCGCGTTTTTGTTGGAGATACCCAAAGTCTTTAGCGTAATGTCTTTTAGAAGCGAGTTGAAACTCAATGAAGCTGTTCACCAAGATTGTCTGATGGGATACTAGAACGTAGGCAGTGGTTCAAGGATGGCCAAGGGTGTTTAAATAGGAGCGAGGGCGTCGGCCCGGCCGAGCGGCCCGCCTTTGATCGTGGTTCTTTCCTTCTCAGCCATCTTCTTTCTTCTGTCACACAACAACAACATGAGATGCTGTCTCACCCAGCGCCGCCACACCGACTTGCCGGAGTCCCCTTCTCGTGTCAGCAATGCTCGTATACCGGGCTTAAAATGCGGTATGATAAGCGTGCCTGAGTGATCTTTGCGAGCAGGCTTCTAGGAACCCCCACGAATATGGCAAGTGTAATCAGCCTCGTTGGCGGACACCTCGACCAGCACGCACAATGCGCAATGAATCGAGACCTCTGTACCGCGCCACACATCGAGACGTATACGGAACTACTCAAGCGAGATTGCGACAACCTGCTCAGCTGTGCTCTTGGCCTCCAAGACACTTGCACAGCAGCTGACAATCCTTTCAGACCTAGACTGAGCGTGCTTCCGTGTGAGCCCTAGGACGCCTCGCGAACAGCAGTTCTTTCGAGGAACGATGTGAAGGGACCGCAACGGACATATGCGAGCTGCCAATTCCCCGTGCGTTCATCTCGCAGCCATATGCCTTGGCACCTGCTGAACAAGGCGGAAGGCACAAGGCTGCATTGCAGACTGCCGAGAGAATCGTACTGCATGCCTCCATTGGCTGACCTGTGCGGCCACACTCGATCTGCACACGAGATGGCCGCCACGCAGTCTTCGGTTCTTGGAGCTCAGCCGATGTCTTGGGAGGCCAATCTTTCGGCCGCTGACTGTAAGGCCAACAATCTATGTATGAACGACGACTCTCGGATTGTTTCGCTAACCTTTTCCTTACTCTCCATCTCCGTCTTATGTCTCTTTGAACCCATCCTTCATTTCTTGCACATACGGTACATTTCATACTTCGTAATACAGGAGGATGACGACACCTAATATGTCCTGCCCTTCGGGCGGTGACTTCTACGCCTGCGCTGAAGGCAGCAGATTTGTGGGCTGCTGTGGGAGAAATCCATGTGTAAACGGATGCGCTGCTGGAGACTTGGTCCCGACGAGCTTTGATGCCGATCAACATGGTCAAATACCCGATCAACAATGCGACGCAGGCCTGTTCTACACTTGTGGCTTCACCGACCCGTGAGTGGCATACTTAGCCTCCAGCAGAACCGAGAGACAAGCTGACCTTGGAATAGGCCATTTTGGGGTTGCTGTGGAGGTAATCCATGTACCGATGGTTGCCCTTCGAACCAGTTGTCTGGCGCCTTCATATCGAGTAATCCTGGGACCGCAGAACCATTTCTGCTATTGAACGACACCTATAGTGACAGTTCATCGTCTGACGACGACTCATCCAACACCGGAGCCATCGCCGGTGGCGTTGTTGGCGGAATAGTAGGACTTACCCTCATAATACTTGCCATTCTATGGTTCTATCGGCGACAGCGGCGGGCAGCGAGAGCACCAGACGAGCCTGCTGAGCAGGAGATCCAGGAGTTACCGACACAGGACGGGACCATACTGAAACACGTACCTCGTAAGTGGTCACTTCTGCTGGCAGGATTGGCAACCAAGGTGCTAACGCGGCTATAGAAAGCTATGAGAACTCTCCAGCGATTGGATCTTGGACAAGCTCGCCAGCGCAGACGCAATACTCACCGCGAGCTCCCAGCTATTGGAGCGAGCTTCCAGCGAAACACATCTCACACGAACTGCCTGGTAGTACAATACAGAATGAGTTGGAAGCCAACGAAACTCCAGAGAACGCAAAGCCTCCGAGAACGTCGAGAGACATTTGAAATGTACATATGCAACATCGTGCTATACGATATATGGATTGTCTAGCGCCTTCACGTCAAGCTACGAATCCAGAGACGGTGATTGCCAAGGCCCCTTTCCCTGCCCTCCCTCTCTATTCGCTCGTTCTTCTCGAAGTTAACCATTGAGGAAGGCTTACCAAGACCGTATTTCGACTGTAGGATCAGCGTATCCACTCTTACCAACGGCGTTCGGTATTCGGAGTCAGTCTCGCTTTCGCACGTGCAACTCAGAGTGGATAAAGAGGCGAAGTGTCCTACTGGACTTCACATGGTCCTTCTCCTCGACTCTATTGCTTGCTCCATACTTATCTTTATCACCGACAATCTGTTCTAGGATGGCGGCGAGAGCTAGAAACGCCAATCCGTTCGATGCATATGCACGAAGCTGCACCTTTCGGCCTACCACCTGTGCCGCGTTGAGCCGCAGGCGCACGTAATGAGGAGGGATTGCGAGCAGGGCATCATACAGACGAGCAACCGAGATTCTAGAATACGGGATTACGTCGCCGCGATAAGGCTATGAAAGGATTGCATGGATGCTCAGTGCCCTGCGACTCTCTAGGCGGTTCACCGAGAGCTGTGACCTCTGAAGCCCACAACAATCACTTCCAATGGACATGGGGTGTGCGAGTAACTTGCTTCGACCGAGATGCAGGGTACTGCGAGCCGCCGAGCCCTTGACGCGTTACCGGCCACGTCTCCTCGTCGCTACTCATGCCCATGTGGTAGCTAGAACACGGATGCCGGACGGCAGGTCTACAATATTAATTAGCTCCAGGTCAGGCTTCCAACACGAGTTCGAACGATAAGACTAGACGAAACCCTTCGTCTGACACCCAACTATCGTGGAGCGAACCCGACAAGTTCAACGCTAGTGCGAACCGCCCACGCGACACCACGATGCAACCATGTCCGCGTGAGATTGGATGTCGGCCTGAGACGAGCAATCACCACATGCGGTCGCCGGATTCCATTCGTCCCGCGGGCCACTGCTCTGCGATTCAAGAGAAACGAGCAGCAGTGTTGATCAATTCCGAGGGCTCGTGTCACCTGGTCACATTCCAACTCTACTAAAGACTCTACTTACCTACAAGTACCGTTCACAATAGAGAGAACGTCCCGCCAAGCTTTACTAAGCCTTTTTTAACCATCGACCACTCGCGAGCTTATTCGGACTGGCGTGGAAGAAGAAGCCCTGAAGAAGTTGGAAGCCAACGGGCCGGATCTCGCAAAGTCTTATCATGCGCCGCCGCCAACTTCTTCAGGCAGGTGGAACGTCGTGGTGCCGCGCGAGCAGCCATCTCTCCGCATCAACGACGCAACCAATGCTCCTTCGATAAGTGACCAGCCCGTCGCCGTCGTATCAGCGTCCAGCGCCGCACGCGACATTGACAAACTAGCAGTTGACATGCGCGCCCTTGCTCGAAGCGACAAGTGGCCAAAGGTTGATCTCCTGCTCGTCCTGTCGTGCCCGCGATAGCTATCATGGCCAGGATCGCCACGCCCGGCGCCTCATCCGAATGCGTAACGCGGAGATTGACCTTAGCTTTCCAATGATCGGTCTCGCCGCTGGAGAGGTGTTGGTGCTGGACGACGACGACCTGCCACCTTGAGATCGTCGGCTCGTTAGTGCCCTCGGCCATGGCCACCTATTTAATAACAAGCCTTGAACCCTGCCACGAGGGCATTGGCGTAGCTTGTTTCCTCCCCGCCTTTTGGGTTCCTTGTTTCCTGTGGTTGCAGGTCTTCGTTGCCCAGCATGGCGAGCAGCTCCAAGAACCCTCTCAAGAGGCTTGGCTTCAAGAGAACCAACACAGCGGGCGAAGTTCCCACGACCACTTACGACGGAAAGGTTGTCAGCGTTCCCACCGAGACTGAGTTGACCGAGCTGGACGATGCCGGAGCTCCACGCGCAGCGTCCGTTTCGAAAATTGCAGGCGAATTTGCTGGGCAGGTGGACTCTGAAGCTGCCCATGCAGACGCCGTCAACAACATCTCAGAAGTGGAGGCGAACCAGCGCTTGAAGAAGTTCCGCACCGAGCATCATTGGGATCCAAATTTGCCAGATGCTGCGTGGGATGCCATCGATGATGCTACACAGACCCATGATCAGAAGGGCGAGGCGATTCTGGTGGATGAGCTTGTAGACAACTCGCCATATCCTGAGGTATGCTCAACATCTATACAACAGTTTGTGCTATACTGATTGACATATGACAGGTCCGCGCCGTCGTTCGCACAGAGGATCCAGATGTTCCAGCCAGCACCATTCGTGCCTGGGTCATCGGCTTGCTCTTGACGACCATTGTCTCGGCCGTCAACGGATTGTTCTTCCTGCGATACCCCATCATCAACATCTCTCCTTACGTGGTGCAGCTGATCGCCTACCCAATCGGTGTTGGCTGGGCTCGCGCATTGCCAAACCGCGAGTTCAACACGTTTGGTCTCAAGTGGAACCTCAACCCTGGTCCATTCAATGTCAAGGAGCATGTTATCATTGTGGCGATGGCCAATGCCGCTTTCGGTGGAGGAACTGGATACTTCGTAAGTAGACCGATATGTCATATGCGTTTCGGGTATCTGCTAACGCTACTGCACCTGCAGGTCGACACTGTGGTCTCGATCCAAAAGTTCTACAACATTCCTAGCTTTGGATGGGGTTTCAATATCCTGTTCGCATTGTCCACTCAATGCTTGGGCTTCGGTCTTGCAGGTACCTTCCGTAAGTGGCTGGTCGAGCCGGCTGCCATGATCTGGCCAACTGCCTTGGTCAATACTGGTTTCATGTACGCGCTTCATGACCACAGCCCAAGCGACCCAGCCAAGACCCATGGCTGGTCCATCTCTCGTTACAGGTGGTTCCTCTACCTGATGGGCTGCGTGTTCGTCTGGCAATGGTTCCCCAACTTCATCTGGCCAGCTCTCAGCTACTTCGCCTGGGTCACCTGGATCAAGCCCTCGGGTGTGATCGTCAACCAGCTCTTCGGCCAGTCCACTGGAATCGCCCTTGGGTTCCCTTTCACTGGATTCACGCTTGATTGGGCTCAGATCAACGGTTTCTACGGCAGCCCTCTTATCGCTCCATGGCACGCTCTTGGTAACCTCCTGGTTGGAATCATCTTCCTTCTTTGGATTGTTACTCCAGCTCTGCACTACACTGGTGCCTGGTATGCCGAGTATTTGCCCATCAGTCAGAACGGCATCACGGATAACACGGGCTCCACTTACAACATTACCCGTATCCTCAACTCTGACAACACTGTGAACCCAGAGCAGTATGAGCAATACTCACCACTATTCTTGTCAACCTCGTTCGCTCTGACCTACGGCGTGAGCTTTGCTACAATTTCCGCCCTCATCACAAACACCTACCTCTTCCACGGCAGAGAGATTTGGCAGAGATGGAAGGCGTCCAAGGGCGAGATGGACGACATTCACATGAGGATCATGCGCAAGTACAAGTTGGTGCCGACCTGGTGGTACTTGGCGCTGCTGCTTGTTATGATCGGCTTCGCCTTTGCTTCCGCTAATGGCTTTCCTACTGGTATGAATGCGTCCTCGGTGGTGCTCTCGCTTGTCATTGCCGCCGTCTGGACGATTCCAATTGGCATGATCCAGGCCATGACCAACATTCAGCTGGGATTGAACGTCTTCACTGAATTCATCATCGGATACCTTCAGCCAGGTCACCCGATTGCCATGATGATGTTCAAGACCTTTGGCTACATCACCATGACTCAGGCTCTGTACTTCTGTCAGGATCTCAAGCTCGGTCACTACATGCACGTCCCTCAACGATCAATGTTCGCCGCACAGCTGGTGGCAACGATCTGGTCCTGCTTCTGTCAGCTGGGCGCTGTTGAATGGGCCCTTGGTGCCATCAAGGGCGTCTGTACCGAAGATGCTGCCAACTACTTCACCTGTGGCTACATCAAGACCTTCTACAACGCATCCGTCATCTGGGGTGCCATTGGCCCGAAGCATCTGTTCTCCAACGGCGCCATCTACCAGGACTTGCAGTATTTCTGGCTCATCGGATTCTTCTTGCCGTTCATCGTTTACGGCCTGGCTCGTGCGTTCCCCAAGGTGCCCTTCATCAGGAAGATCAACATCCCCGTCGTTCTGTCGTCCATGGGCTATGTGCCACCGTACAGTGCCATGAACATCGTAAGTCTACTCGTATCTGGAAATACCCCGCTTGTGACATGCTGACGAGAATTCTAGCTCGCCTACTGCTCCGTTGGTTTCGTCTTCAACAAGTATATCCGTGATAAGTTCCGCGGCTGGTGGATGCAGTATAATTGAAAGTCCAGCCTTTTAAAAGGGTTTTAGAGCATTTACTAACAGTTTTACAGATGTTACTTCAGCTGCGCTCGATGTTGGACTGGCATTGACCGCCATCTTCCTCTTCTTCTGCGTCCAGCTTCCAGGAGGCGAGATGACTACCTGGTGGGGCACTAACGTCCTCTACACCCTGGACCAGAACCAGACCGCCGTTCAGAAGACCGTGACTGGTGTCGATGGCGACTATTTCGGTCCAAGGACCTGGAAGTGGTAGATGGGGCCAGGAAGAAGCGATTCAGGGGTTGACGAGTTCAGATGTGAAATGACGACAAGAACATCAGCATAGTTGTATTGAAACAGCATTGCTTCTCAAATAAATGTTTCTACCCCTTGTCCCAAATGTGAAGGAGGGTCGTGCCTTCTCCAACAGTTGACGACCGGGCGTACTAACCTCCCCACGAAACTTTCTCACCAAACACACTGCTTCGCAAATAGCGAAAGCTCTCGAAGATAGACACTTGACATTGGGCAGCATTACACCGATTACGAATGATCAAATGCCAGTACAAAGACCAAGCTTGCAACACAAGATGCACAGACCTTCCAGAATGAGTTGCCTGTCATCTCCGTAGTGGTATTTCGATCTCAAGATCGCTGTAGGCTCAACAAAGGCCTGATCCGGCTTGAAATCAAGGAGATGGGTGACGGCACAACCGTCGCACGCGCTCACCTCACGTACGACACTCCTCCAGTGTCAGTAGTGTTGCAATGAACACTGAGATGCCAGAAGCCGCCACTGCGAGATCAGCCAAATGCTGTGGGTACGTCCGCCGCCTTGGACATCATGTCGATGGTCTGGTACTTGCTGCGGCGGTGGGTTCTCTCTTCCACCACGAATCCCGGCAACTGGGCCTTGCGGTCCTCATACTCTTGATAGCCGATGAACAAGTGGACGAGGGTGTTGGGAATGGTGACCAGCATGTTATCCTTTGTGGCATGTTGCGGCTCGTCTGGGACCGGAAGAGGAGATCGATGCTTCTTGGCGCACAGAGCCTTGTGCCTGTCGGTGGTCTTCTTGATGTCTGGACCGATGCATGGGCCGGGTCGACCTCCCTTGTAGTATTCGAATGGAAAGATGATGTGGCAAGTCTCGCACGCATCGTGCTTCGCCTTGTGCACGTTCATATTGGTGCCGACGGGACCGATGAATGGGCAGCCCGGGTATCCCTCGCACAGGAATTGCTTGATAGCTTTGCCGTTCGAGTTGACCTTGCGGGACACGAAATCCTTACCCCGGTTGATCTTGTCGCAAGCACGCCCGCCCTTGGCGACATGCTTGTCGTACATACTCTTGCGGTCCACTCCTGGCACACGAAGTCGCTCGAATGGAGGCGCATGTGTACACTCAGGTGTGGTTCGGCCGGATAGACCATACTGCAACCAGGGTGCGGGCAGGCAAATTTCCACAAGTGCTGTGGGATGTGGCAGGCGGAATGCAGTTGGAGTTGCTTCGCATTGCAGAAGATTCTGCCACACTCTGGCAGCGGACACACATTGTTGCGGATGCCAAGGTGGTGGTAATCATGGTGCTCTTTGGCTTGCTGGACAGAGGAGAAAGTCTTGTCGCAGCCCTTGTCTGGGCAAGGAGCACGGGCGCAGGCGGCAACGTGTGTACAGAATTGGTCGACATCTTCGAATGCGTCGATGCAATGTGGACAGACAAGAGCCCTATGACCGTGCACGTTGCGGACATGGTTGATGAAGCCAGCCTTTGGGACTTTCCCGAAGTAGTCGAAATTGCCTGATTGATGGGGAGCTGTCGGTTGCACCCAATGAAGGCTCCTTGCTCTTCACAAAAGTCCTTGACAAGATCCATCTGTCGCTGGTAGGAAGAGTCTTGCAGAGTGCCGGTAACCACGACTCCGACGGTCTCGATGAGTTCCTTGAAGCCACGCTCGAAATCGTCGCCCTGGAGGTCTTCCGCGATGCGAATAATCACCGGTATGGCGCCCAGTCGCTTGCAGGTGGCATAAAGGCGGGTAGTGCCATCGTCCTCCGCGACGGCAATCTGCAGCATGTGGCCATTATACCTGACGACAGTCAGTACATTCCAAAGACAGCAAAAGGGTGTAACTGATACTGACCGACGACCGAGATAGCCTGAGCTTCCGTAGTACAGTGCCCAAGCGTCGTCTGATGAACCGTACAGCAGGTAAACGCCGTCGGTGGTGCATCTATTGCCAACGGTCTCCAACTGCTGCAGGTCGGTCTCTGTGATATTGCGGCCGAGACAGAGAACAGTGATGCCGTCAGAGGTAAGGCGGGAGAAGACACCGTTGGTGAGATAGTCATCATCATAGGGGAGAAGTCTTTGAGGTCCTTGCTAGGGAAGCCAGGAAAGCTATATGTGCGGACGGCGATGATAGACCCCTTGGTCTCGTTCTCGAAGGGTGATCATGTTCTTGAGATCGGCTTCAACCTGATTCGAACTCAACAATCCTCAGGGTTGATACCAACACTGCCTAGTTCAATCAGTCAGTAATAGTACCATGTTGGGCGAAGTCTTTCGAGGCAGCAGACTTACTTCTGAGGACCGAGAATCCATCGTCATGTTTCGAGCCAAGTACAATAAGAGCCGCTGACGAATGTGTCTTGTTACACGAACGTTGATCTTGATTACAGTGCCACTTCAATAACCTGAAGTGGGATTATACTTTCGATGCATCACAAGGATGCCCAGTTCCGCAGCCACCCGTACGCCGCGCTGAAACTCAATTGATGCTCACATATAAAGCCAGAGAACCCCCCAACGATGTCGAAAGAACGTGCATGACTACTCGGCTTTTTCGTTTCCAGGGTCATCATTCTCGCTGGGCGCCTGAGCAGCTTGCGTCGCCATGGGCATCGTTGGAGCGAACTTCGACTTCTCGCGGATCTTGCCGCCTCGGAGGTAGAAATACACCGGCATGGGCACGAGCACGAAGCCGACCTAAAAGGAGTGGTGTCAGCGAGTGCCGTACTAGCAGTGAAGAACAGGTATGAGTGAAAGGGGATACTCACACATCCAAGAAGCGTACCGGCCCATTGCACACCCATACCCTGGATCATCTGAGTAGCGAACAACGGAAACCCTGCTCCAGCCAACGATCGTAGGAAGGTATTTGCCGCAATGGCTGAGGCAGCGAACATAAGGTAAGCATCGATCAGGCTGTGAGAGAAGACGTCAGTTGAAGCTCATACAAGCGCATGTCAGGTCGACCCGGGCAGAACTTACTAGTTGAGACACTGGAGGAAGATGCTCATGATACCGAATCCAGTGAAGAGTCCTGAGAGCGTCGGTGCGATCCAATGGATATCAGCTTTGGACCCAGTCCTGGCAAAAAGATTAGCTGATGCGAAGACTTGCGAATTCTGGAGACTTACCATCCAAACCACAAGAGGCCGATGGCAAAAAACACGCCACCCACAATAACAGGCGGAAGACGCCATTCCGGGATAGGCATGTTGTTGTTCGCCGCCAACTTCTTGTTGTAGCCGGGTTGGAGCAAGATCATATAAAGACCAGCGAACATCTCGCCAAGGATCATGCCAAAGAACGGAAGGCCGCCAACTCCAGCATTGAACCCATGGATTCGCTGGAAGACGATCGGGTAGAATGTCAGGAAAAGATACAGCAAGCCGTAGATGAAGGCCATGTAGATCGATATGAGAAGCACGATCGGCTCGGTGAACAACATGCGCATCGGACGGGACAAGTTCTTTTCCAGGAGCTCGCGCCAGTCGATTTCGATTTCCTCTTGCTTCGCGTGGATTCCCCAATTCTTAGTCCGTCTCCTCAAATCGGCCGCTTTGTTGACCAGGATGACGGGAGGATAGGTCTCTTCGAGGAAGATGATTGAAAGGATGAGCCCGAGGAAGCCCATGATCGCAGTGATATATTCGGTCCATCTCCATCCAAGATAGCTCATCGTTATGAAGCCGCCGATGAAGGGCGCCAGAAGCGGTCCGCTGAAGACGGTCATGGAAAAGACTGTTATTGCCAATCCTCTCTGTCTGTTGCTGAACATGTCGGCAAAGACAGCGCCAACGCAAGTCAACGGACATGCTCCGAAGAATCCGGCGAAGAAACGGCAAATGAATATCGTTTGGGCATCCTTTGCAACAGCCACTGCAATGTTGAAGATCGAAAACCCAAAAGAAGAGATCAGGAGAGGAACTTTGCGTCCGTAAAGTTCTGACGAAGGAGCCCATACTATGGGACCGGTCGCGAAGCCCAGAACGTACAAGGAAACGCCAAGAATTCCGACTTCTCGAGATATATCGAACTGGTTGGCAACTGTCTGGGTGGCTGTGGAAAAGATCGACGATCCGAAAGCGGCTGTGAGAGTAACGTATCCTAGAACAATCGCCACGGGCAGCTTCTTCTTCAATGGCCAGTTCTGAGCATGAAGAGGATCGTTGGGACCATCGAATTCGACAACATATTCCTCTCTATCCGGGAGCGGCGGTGGGTATGGCTTTCCGGCGCCGAATTCTGGCAATGGCTGCTTGGTATGTCTGGTCACCGTTCTAGAGCGCAAAGATGCACCAACAGTCTGGCTGTGCTGACTTCGTCCAGTTTGTATCCGGCTCAAAGCTGTGGGGTGTCTCTCCAAATCGACGTCGTCGCGCTGGGTTGCCATTCTCGATACTCCAATCTCTTGTCTCTCCACCGACTCGCCTGACGAAGACGATCCCGAACTAGAAGTGCTCGCCCCGGTCACTGTCCGCGACAAAACCTCCCGCCTCTCCTCCTTTTCTGTTGGATGCAATGGTTTCTCCGTCGTTGGTGTTGGACCTGCGCCGATTCCAAACCGCTCAGGACTAACCTCCCGCTCTATTTCCGCCAACCTCCTGTCTTCGTCGTTCATGGCTGCAACGTCTCTCTCGAAATGCTGGAATGGTTCGTCTGGGTTCGTTCCCGGAAAGCTGTCGTTCAATTCGCTGGGTCTGCGACTCCCAGCTAGAAATATAAAGACTCCAACGGGATGGAGATTCTAGAAAGGCCAAGAGAGGGGAGGAAAAGACTTATGAACCACCACGTTCAGTCGCGTCGTCCCAAACGGCTGGAGGCGGCCCAAAGGCGTCCAAGCGGAACTACGCAGATGAAGAAAAACCGAGCAACGACGCAACAGGCTCGTAAGCAAGCCACTAGAGCCTTAGTCAAGGACGGGCAGGTCGTCTGGACGCTGTTCAACCCAGGAACCCCACCGAAAAGCTCGCTTCTCGATCAAATCTTTCGCTGCAGATGTGCCGATGCGCCGTCCTGGATGCGAATGCTTGTCGTTTCGCGTGCCGAACCGGAACCGCTGGGGCGTGCTGAGATGGTTGCCGATGTTTGGCCTCGGATGGTTGGAGGATGATGCTGCCCAAGGGATAGAGCAATAGAATGTAGATTGTCCAGCGAGAGCCAGCTACGGTATCAATCGCGCGCGTGATGCACTTTCAATCTAGACCCTGAGAAACCAAACAACAAGAGAGAACCGTTAGCCTAAGGAAGCTTTGAGCCTGGCGTGCATGTCGTCCCAAGGTTGCTCCCGGCCTCCCGAACGCCGATATGCCGACTTTCGATGACTTCAGGTGGTCTGGGAGTGAGATCCATGCCATTTCACTGCTTAGCCATCACACCCACGGAAATGGTCTTACCGTGTATTCGATTCCGTTCGCCGTTGATTTCTAAGTCCATTGTCGCTCGTACGAAGTATATTCGTACAATGGCAACGATTCGTTCGTCACTTCCACACGAAGACCGGACTGCTCAAGAGCCTCGAGATCCTTCCTTATACCCAGTGATATTGGCCAACATCAAACAAGTCAACGACAGTATTAGACTGCTGAGACTGAATGCAGCGGATCCCAATCGTGCAATCAAGGTGTGTCAGGAGGCTTTCAAGTTATTCAATGGACACTAACTGACGTAGTGAAAGTTTCTCCCTGGCCAATGGCTAGATACATTCATACCTGGCTTGCCAAAGGCTGGGTAAGACTTGGTATCTTGGTCTCAGAACGCTGAGAGAGGCTGATCCAGTTCTGAACTGTAGCGGATTCACGATCACATCGACTCCAGGTGAAGCTAGGCCGAGTTCCCATTCGCCGCCGTATCTCGAGCTTGCCATTCAGAAGAGTACCAATCCGGTTTGTGATCATATGTAGGAGTCTAATCATTCTAGTAAGTTGCTGACCTTTACTTCCAGCCCGCCCAATGGCTATGGCGTCCAAGCGAAGACATCCTAGGCTCGCAACTCATGGTCCGAGTTGGAGGCTCATTCACATGGCCACCGTCTCACTTAAACCCGCAGCAAATCGAGAGGCTCGTGCTCGTCGCTGGAGGGGTTGGTATCAAGTATGAGTCTGCACCTCTGTTAACGATGCTTGATGCTAAAACAAATGACCAGCCCACTCATATCGATCTTCTCGCAACTCATCAGGGGCTCCTCTAGACCACGGGAAATACACTTCGTCTACGCATCGAAAGCAACATCAGAGCTAGACCCACAGAAGATACTATTCCTGACGCGACTCATGGACCTAGTCGCCATTGAAGGAGATCCGAACGTGACCTTGAGCGTGTTCCTGACTGGCACGGGAGACGAAGGCGTGATTGAGCATGGAAAGCTTCCCAACCGCACATTTGGCAGACGGATCGCAGAGAGTGATCTTGTTCAGGCCATTGACGGATACAAGCAGAATGTCTTTGGCGCTGAGCATGACCGCCAGAATACCGTCTGTTACGTTTGCGGTCCACCGACCATGACTGATGAGTTTGGTGAGTTATGTGGAACAGCACTAGATGCTGAAATGCAGTGAACGGGGCCAAAGCTAATGGTGCTAGTCGCCTTTTTGCGTAAGCAACCAGGCATGGCCGAGGAAAGGGTGCTTCAAGAGAAGTGGTGGTGATTGATTGTGCAGTTGTTGTAGGGCTAGGAACATTGGTAAAGGACTCGTTTGAAGGTCCTGTCTCGAGGCTGATGGTCATGCCACGCTCAGAACCCCACATGGAGAGGGCAAAGGTATTGGTGTTCGAAATGCCTTTACTGTCCAATATCTATACTGCCTGGATATTAGCCCTTTGGACGTCAGTACGATTCCAACTCAAGGCCTCGGCCATTGAATCAACACGCCCATAAACAAATGCGAGTGCAAGTATTCTGCTGTATCGAACCATAATTCATTTCAGTGGAACAGTGTCGCGTTATGAAGGCTTTCGATTCAGCGGGATGGAACTGCAGCAACCTTCCCTACGCGACGCAATGTAGGAACGCCAAATCCTCGCCATGATCCCAGTCTCCCCCAAAGCATGCACTGCATCTAGAAGACCATCTCATGCGGCCTGTCACCCTTCCTCAAGCTGAAGTTGGAGCTGAGGTATGACTGGAGCATCGCCTCCTTCTTGATAGCGGCCAACAGGGCCTTGTCAACCTTCTTCTGGTCCTCAGCCCGCTCACCGGCAACCTCCTTCTTGGCTGGCTTCTCACCGGACGCCTGCTTGAAGAACGCCTCCTCGCTTCCCTTCTTGTCTGCCTTCTTGTCTCGTGCAAAGTACTTCTCGCTGGCAACCTTGTCCACGGTGGACTTGTCGAGGCCGTCGAGTGGGACGCTGGTCTTGGTTGCGATCACGTAGCGGGCATTGACGCGGCGGAGTGGGACACCGTTGACCTTGAATGGGCCGGTGACGAGGAGAGTGCCCTGTTCGAGAACCTTGAGGAGGACCACGCGCTTGCCCCGGAAGCGGCCAGCGAGGAGAATAAGGACGGCGCCTGGCTGGAGAGATGCGCGAGGCTTGTATGGGCGGAGCGCCTTGCGGGTCTGTTCAACTCCATGTCAGTCTCAATTCTTCACATGCCAAACAATGCATCATCGTCCCCCTCCTTCACTTCCATCATCACCAAGTGCATCGTCGGAGTCGTACCTTCTTCTGCTGGGGCTCGTCCTCGGCCGGGTAGTATTTGCTGGCCTTTTGCGAGGCCGGGGTGATGGTGCGCTCGCCCTTCTGGAACTTCTTGGTCTGGGGCGCCTCGGACGACATGGTTGCCAGCGGTGTGATGGGGTTGGTGCTGTGGTGTTAGTTGACGTCGTCGTCGAGAGCTGTGTCCGCGAATTTCGAGGAAGGCGTGCGCTTGCTCGAGGTGCCAAGGTGAGTAAAAGTAGTGGGAATTTCCCACAAATCAGGCGCGGCAGAACATCGGTAGCGGGATCTCCGCGAGCTTCCTGAGTTGCTGAGCTGCTGCCGTCACATGTTTGAAGCTGCCGTCTCCAGCACACGACCAACACCAACAACATCACCTTTCCTTCACTTCACTCCACCATCAACCACCCATCATGGCGACCAACCCGCTCATCACCTTCAAGGCTGGCATGTGCCGGTTTGCCGGCAAGAAAGTCACGCCGCTCGAGACCAAGGGCTACATCTACCTCTACACCGAAGACGACCTGCTGCACTTCTGCTGGCGGCGACGCGATGCACCAGTGACCGAGCCCGAAATCGACCTCATCATGTTCCCGCAAGATGGCACCTTCTATCCACTTCTCAAAGAGCAAGGCGCCGAAGAGTTGCATTCGCCGACTTCCGGCCGCATCTACGTCCTCAAGTTCACTTCGAGCAGTCAAAAGCACTTCTTCTGGATGCAGAGCAAGCCGCAGACCGACGACCCAAGTCTTTTCAGCATTCGCGACCAGAGAATTGGCCAAGTTATCGATGCATTGTTGCAGGGCGAGCCGATCGACGTAGCCGACGAGGTGCAGGACATGCGACGCGGTGGTCACGACTATGGCCCTGATGGAGATGCAGACGCCATGGAGGTCGACGGTGGTCCATCATTGGAGAGACAGGAGACGGGTGGCGCTGGTCAAGATGCTACTGGTGGCGATCCACGGGAAGAGGGCGAGGCGAGCAGAGAAGGAGGTGCTGATGGCGGCAGAGCGTAAGTCAAGACAACTTCATTTCTTGAAGCATGGAGCTCGGCGTAGCCTGGCGATGGCAAAAGGAAGAGACTGCACAATCGCAGCTCATGGCATGGCGTGGATAACTCGGACGGCGTTGAGGGGGTGCATGTACGCAATGCTTGAAACTATGTTCATTTGCATCGTCGCGACGGGCCTATTCCTGCGCTTTCTGATACTTTCGCGATATTGGTAAGGACCATGCTTACGTCTTCTACCTAGGTAGTGCCGCCTCTTCCTCGTCCGCACCACAAGACACGAACGCGATTGTACAAAACTTTCTCAACTCGCTCAAGGGCGGCAGTGGCGGTGGGCAGCAACAAGCTGACAAGCCGTTCACATCTCTACCCGACCTACTCCCACCATCGACTACGACAGCATACATCGCCAGCGCCTCTCCCCAGCAAGTCGACCAACTCTGCACTTTCCTTCCTCCCGAACTCTTCATCCTGGCTCAAGAAGCCTCGTCATCAATGTCCTCGGCGGAGACTACGCCAGCAGCAGGTCAGGCTGCCATAGATGCACTTTCGACCGATCAGAAGAGGGAGATTCTTAGCCGGGTATTGCATTCGCCCCAGCTTCAGCAGAGCCTGGGCTCTCTGACGGTCGCTCTGCGAGACGGTGGACTGCCAATGATCGGCGAGGCTCTCGGTTTGCAGATCGAAAACGGCGGCCTGATCAAGGGCGGCAGCATGCCACTTGGTGGTGGTGATGCAGTCGAGGCGTTCGTCAAGGGTGTCAAGAAGACTGCTGAGGAGGAAGCAAAGAAAGAGCAGAAGTAATCGGCATGACTTTTACGACATCCTCCACTGACGAGATACTAGAAGACGAGCTGTCACATCGACATAGAATAACGCTGTAAGATACTGTTCCCTGTACATTCAAATTTTACCAAGCCTCACTGCCTGCACGCGATCTTAACCTGGTCCGCAATATACTTGCCGAACTCAGGAATAATCCCAATGGCCACCTCCAACACAGCTCCCAACTTGCCACACTTCTGCGACGGCGGCACAATCTGCTCGCTGGCAACACTCACCGTCAAGCTATCCGCCCTCAAACTCCCATCCGCATTATACAGCGTCAGCGTCATCTCACTCGGAATCTTATAATTCGTGCTGCTCCCAAAGCACAAATCCATCGCCTCGCCACCGCCCCCATTATTCTTCTGACAAGCACACATCTCCGCGCGGAACTGTCCACACGCAGCCGAAGGATCGTCCGAACAACCTCCCAGTCCACAGCCCCGACAATCCTTCCAAATGACCCCATCATCTTCCTGGATCTTCTGCACGAGCTCCCACATGGCTTTGACGAGCTGGTTGCGGACCGCATACCCATCGACGCCGGAGACGACGCCCCAGTTGCCGGACATTTTGACTTCGACGCTCAGGTCGGGGGAGGAGTCTTCCCAGACGCAGGCCGCGCTGTAGCCGTATTGCGAGTAGGTGTCGTCGGTGGCGATGCCGGTGGCGTCGCCGGAGCCGTAGCCTTTTTGCCAGATTGCGGCGAAGAGGTCTGTGTCGCCTACTGTGACGAAGTTGTTGGTGTAGTGGAATTCGAGGTAGTAGGGGAGAGTGTCCCGTTTTGAGATGGTGTTATCGCTGTTATCCTCAGAGGGGAGCGCGGCGGCGAGTGGCGCTGCGGCGAGGATGGGTGAGAGCTTCATGATGTGTTGTTCGTTAGGATATGGAAAGAGAAGAGAAAAAGTTCGCAATGGAAGATGTGGCTCACTACGGCACTGACCCAGGCAGGAGAAAGGAGACGTTTATATGTCCTGTTCTTCAGCGTCCTCGGAAGCATACCAGACATGTTCTCAAGAGTTCGAAAGGATCTGGGCTTCTTCCTTAAGTGCCCCATCTCATTTCTTGATCGATTCTCTTTGGCCATGTCTCTCAAAGAAGAGATGTCTTCACGACCTGATGGCCCCAAATCACGAATGGACAAACGTATTCGAGGCCATGTGCTTGCTCTGAGAGGAGTCATTGGAAAAAGAGGTGCAATATATGGTAACAGCCTGACAAGGCTGACCTCCTTTGAAGATCCTCTAGCGCCCGGGTAAGTCGAGGCGAGCATAGATAGTACTGTGGAGTCGAGAGTCGTGTATTTAAAGGCGCTTTTGTATGTTCACGAGGACCGCACCTTGGATGGTGGGTAGCACAGAATTGGAAAGCTGTTTCCGAATCGATATGTGAAGATAGACTGATTGCGTTCTTGAACACGATCGGGTCATGGTGGCTTCCTTTGAATGCTGTGCAAAATCGAGTAGATCCGAACATGGCCTGAAAACTAGCCCATCATTGGCATTTCTGCGGCTCTTCTTCTGTGGGTGAGACATCGCCACGCCAAGCTCGTTTTCCTGTGAAGCAACAAAAGCCTGTGCCCGTCATCATCGACCACTTCATGATCGAAGTGGGGCCTCATATTGCACGTTGTTGTTGCAACCAGCACGTGGGCAATTGCTTGGAGCGTGAAAGGTAGTTGAGTCCAGCAGGTCCTGGCTCCTGAGATGGGCTCGCTCAGTGGGGATGCTATTTCGGGTTCATCATGGTCCGCCATGGTTGTCCAGATGACTTCTTTTCCCTCGAAAGTCACAGATCGCACTGTACATTGTGTTTTTTTATCATGATGGAGGACTTGGGTAAGTTGTGTCAGGAAGCAAGAGGTGAGGTCACAGTGGGATTCGAGACACTCTTGGCGCTGTCTCGAACTCTCTTCTCTGCCTTGTTTTTACCAGCAATTCTCCTCTTCTCACCTCTCATCAGCTCGCCAACTCGCCTTCACACATACGAGATGCATCTCCTCTGCTTCGCTCGTTTGGCTCTTGGGGTCGCCATCCCGACAGTCGCCATCTACTTGACGCCAAAAGAGAATGAAACCTCGTCAGGACTCGCCACTCGGAGGCCGAACAAAAAACAGACCATGTCTGATGGCTGATGAAGACACGCTGTCCGATTGGATGCTACATCCCCTCTCTTGGCCTCATTCTGGGAGGCGATTACAGCATTTACAAGACCCTGGCCTCTAGGACGAGATCCGCCTTGATGCAGCCTTGATACCACCAACACCGTCGCATAAACCGCATGAAAAGATCCAAACCTCATGGCCTTCGTTCAGCCATAACACATCGCATTCCTTCGTAAAATCAAACTACCGCCTCGACATGGACCGGTGCGTTCTCGTTCGCCTGTCATCAGAGCTCGCGCTGCCTGTGATCTTGGTTAGTAAACTTTTTTCCTTATCACGAGTTTCCTCTACTCACTGGCACTGGTGTAGTAATCGCTCGAGTATGAGTACTCGCTGTACTTCTCGTCCCTCCTGTTGTCCCTCCTCCTCTTAAGACCCAGAATTGCCCAGAGTGCAGCCAGACCAGCGCCGATCCCAAGGATGTTGCGCCCTGTATGGCTTTCTCTTCGTTCGCGGTCGACTCTTGTTGATGGCTTCGCTGCGCCGTACCATGTCCGGCCACCACCGCCTCCGTGGGTATGGTGCGAACGACGCTCGTACTCTTCCACTTCCGTTCGTCTCCTCCGCTTGCCGAGGCCAAAGCATGCAAGACAGCCATCCAGAAGCCCTCGAACGCAGCAATAGAAGCACAGAAGCGCAAGCAGAAGCAGACCGGCAAGCACGCCGATGACTATACCAGCGATCGCTCCTCCAGACAAGCCTCCTCCGCCGCTTGATTCCTCTCCAGTCAGGGTCACGTTGGCGCCTGTAGCGACTGGCGCACCGAACGGAACGGTCGTCGTTGGGCTCACAGTCGCGGTGACGACAACCTGTCCTGAGCTTGTTGGTCGGATCGGGGCGCCTGCTGTGTTTCCTGCGGTATACGAGCTGTAGTAGCCAGAGCTTCCACCACCAGCTGCTGGTTTGCACTCGCTGGAGTTGGGGTCGTAGCAATACTCGCCGCTCTTGCAGCATGTATTACCGCAGGGCTGCTCGTTGAGAGACCAGGCACAAGTACTTCCAGTCGCTGCTGCGGTGGCACCTGCCATGTAGCTGCTTCCAGTACTTGTGACGGTCACCAAGTCGGTTTCGACATATGTGGTGGTGTAGTACTGCCAGTATCCACCGGCGGCAGTTGCTTGTGCTCCTCCATTGGCAGTGCAGGATGCAATGTCATTGGCGTCGGTGTAGCAAGCTTCGCCGGATGAGCAACAGAGCTGGTTGTAGTAGCCGCAGGGTGTGCAATCACGGCCGAATAGTTCGTTGAGCGAGAAGCCATTGGGATAAGCGAATGTCGGTCGAGGAGCGAGCAGGATGGTTGTGACGAGCTGCAACAGCGGTCGAGGCGCCTGATGGAAGCGCATGGCTGTCGCGAGGCCCTCGTGGGCGGCGGAATGCGTGCGTGGAGGTGGAATGCGAGCAGGTGTTCGAATGGGTTGACCGCCCAAGATAGCAGCTCTGGCGAGGAATGGAACCCCGCTTCGAGTGGATTTTGGTTCGGAGCTTCGACTTTCACATGCGCCGGTCGAATTCGAGGTGTTTTGTGGGTTTAACGATAGCAATGCTGCAATAGTCAGAGGCAGGCTCAGTAGTGACTGGAAATGCTGGGGGATGGAGAAGCTCAGAGGGAGGGAGAGAGGGCGTGGCCTGAACGAGTGCTGCTTCTATCGCCGCCAGCAAGCGGGATGGCTGGAGGTGGCAGGCTAGCGGCGTTCGCCCAGCCCACCACTTTCGACGACGACACGGGACGCGACGAAAATAACGATCCGAACCGTCAGAAAGACCGTTGGCAATGATGATGCGTGCAATTGTGTGTGAAGTAACTTCTGGTCGTTGGGTTCCCTACCAAACTGCTGCATCGCTCCTGCGAACTGTCAACGCAGTTTCCAGAGCGACGGTGCAATCGACTGCAGGGATCCCCAGAGCTCAGTCGACCAATCATAGCTCTCGTCCCGCGCACTGACCAGCTGCCCGACTTCACATGAAAGATGTCTGCGTCTCTTCACATCTACACACCAACGCTCGTCATTGCGAGCTGTATCTGATCTCCTGCATCAATGCCTTGGCGGTGCAGATCTAGTCGTCCATTCGATTCGGACCATATGCCAGATTTGCCAAGACTGCCTTGACTTCACTCCCGCCGACTGTCACATGTCGGTATGGAACTAAAGCACGCTGAACACTACAGCCAACGTAATCCAGCTTTACGTCTCGAACTACAATTCAAGGGAGAGCACATGCTTCGCGTGAGGAAGTAGCCGAATTTGCACAAGCAATGGGTATTGAATCTGAGTACCAGATACTTTCTGCTCATCATATGTCACGATTTCTCTTTTGCAATCTTCACGAGACTGACATGTGCAATATCTCTATGAAGTATTCCGCTCTTCTATCTGGCAACCTGCAGAAGCTCTTCTTTTCTTCACTTTCGCAAGCCACTAGAGCTTCCTCCACCTCTCAACAGTGCGACCTTCGCACCAAGCACTTCCTTGTAGAGGAGAACGTCAACAGCAACTAGTACACAGCAAATAGACTCAGCGCCCACACAGTCATACCGACGCATAACAATCAGCGCAAAGACGAGATACACGAGGCTAATTGTCCGCCTATCTCTACCGACATATCAACATCATGGCCACCGACGAGCTTCGTGCTAGCGCCCAGGCCTTCATCAACTTCACGAGCGACGACCAGTATCAGATCATTCAAGAACCCGATGAGATGAGCCTTGGCGAGGGCATACGGAACCGGCGCATGGAGAAAGAGGATCTGAGGGCTATTGCGATTTCTGCCGCTCTGTGGAAAGTCAAAGAGGATCCAATTGCTTCCACCCCGCTCACGGAGTGGAACCAGGAGGAGATCGGTCTTATCACCAAAGCCATCTTCCACGGTCCTGATGACAACCCTATGATCAACGACGAGTGGGATCGAGACATGGACGCCCCAGGATTCGGGAAACAAATCAAGAGGCCTCCACCCCGGGAGGTGGCGGGCAGATTGAAAGAAGATGCATCGTGTGCAAAGGAGAAAGAGGTGGGCGCCAACAAGAGGAAGCGCAAGGCGCCTTGCTACTTCGGCGCCAAAGGCAAGCCTGTATACGTGCATCTAATCGTAAATAACGATGGGTCGCCAAAATGGCAGTGGAGATGCGCCAACGGCTGCGCGGTTTCGATGAAGAATGTTCTCAAGGAGAAGACGCCCCAGGAGATGACCAGAATGGAACAGCGCCTTAAGAATGACTATGAGCGGGAGCTACGCAAGGATGTCGAGGAGCAGAACACGAAGATTCTGCAATTCCATATGCGCCAGACGCTGTATCTTCGAAGCCATCCAGAGAAGCGCTCATCACCCCAAGTGCTGTTCCCAGAAGGACTGCCGACTGAAGATCTCGACGTTCTCCGTGGTCAGCTCATGGACTTTTTCAAGGTCCAGTGACCAGAATGTCGACTTCGTGCATGAGCTTTCCTCGAGAATCTGGGTCCTTCACATGAAGGAACTTTGATTCACTCAGCCCACATGACTCGCAAACATGCGGCTCGGAACGCAACAAGGCCAGTGCTCTTACAGGCACTTCGAGTCACTTCTTTTGATTTGCCGCTCTTGAACCAGCTCTTCTATACCCTCCAACAAACAACTTCTTTCTCGCAGCCTCTGACTTGCAAAATCAACACCCCTCTCCTGCGCACATCAGCTCGCTGGAAGTTGCACCAACCATCAAGACCACTACTCGTCGCTCATCTTCGCCATCACTCACCATCAAGACATCATGGCATCCGACGCACTCCGTGCAAGTGCGCAGTCTTTCGTCGACTTCACGGGCAGCGGCCAATACACCATTCCCCGGCAGTACCTCGAGGCTCCATACCGCACCGAGACAGATGACCTCGAAGCCATCGCCATCTCCGCCGCCCTCTGGAAGGTGAAGGACGATCCAGAAGGCCAGACCCCGGTGGCAGAATGGGCGCAGGGACAAGTCGACGCTGTTCTACACCTCATCTACCAGAACACGGCGGAGTACGACAAGAAGTACTTCTGGAACCGCGACATGGACCCAGCGACTCCGAGTCTCGACATCGACACGGAAGAGGGCAAGAAGGTCAAGCAATTTCGCATTTCCGCTGGAACTTTGAAAGTCGACGCCGGTTGCGCGCAGGAGCCGGAGATGAAGTCGAACAAGCGCAAGCGCATGTTTCAGTACCAGTGCCCAGGTGGCGAGAAGGGCAAGCCGGCGCACGCTGTCTTCAGGGTGAAGGGACGAGACGTCTTTCCGACTGGGGAGTGGGCGTGTGAGAAGGGGCACAAGGTCGCGGTGGAAATGGTAGAGGAGGAGAAGAGCGTCGCGGTCATTGCCAGTCGTAGGGCAGTGGAGTACGACGAGAAGCTGGAGGAAGTGGTGAAGAACCGGAATAGGGAGGTCCTGCTTTGGCACATGCGCAAGACGCTGTATTTGCGCAGCCATCCTGAGCAGCGTGAAGGACTCGATGAGAAGGAGGTTCCTACTTCAGGCCTGGACGAGCTCTTCGACCAAATCTCCGACCCTGAGTTCGTCACGGCTGACAAGATCCGCACACTCAAGCTGCAACTGCAACGCTCCAATACGGCATTGACAGAGACTCGGGCTGCGCTGGAGCAAGCTGTTATCGCACGTGAGGCGGCTGAGGCTGCCCTGGCGTCTTAGAGAAAGGGCCAGGAATAGGTGGATGGGAGAGAAGGATACATTGGACTGAGCGGAAGAATCGTCCACCGCTTCTTCGCTCAGCAGCATGGTCGTCAGGTCCGGCTTGTCGCAGAGCCAAAGGATCCTTCGATTCCGACATGCTGGCAGCTAGGAACTTGTACCGAGCCCTCATGCGCTGGGAAGAGCTTCTCATTTCGAATTCAAGGGCCGTAGGCGCATCCAAGAATGAATCATACGCTGCTATGCAGAATCTTCTCCAGCAGCTCTCATATCTCGTTGTTTCTTCCACACGCCCAAAAAGCCTCCTCCGACAATCCTCTCCCCAACCTTTGGCCGGCAGACCATCGACCAGGCTGGAGCAGAGACATTGACCGGATTCTTCGGTTGTGTAGGTTCAGCATCGTCACTGGACTCAATGTCCGATGAATTATTGCTTGATCGCAAAGCCTCCTCCGAGCGAGGCTTCACAAATCGCACATCCCATTCCCGTCCTCCACTTCCACCATTTACTCCCAGCTCAATGACCTTTTCAAGATCCAGCGGAATCGCATCATCCTTGACTTTCGTCGCACATGCTGTAATTTGCGTTATGGAGGGATTGAACACAATCAACGTACCATCAGTCCTCAGCGCACTCGCCACGTTGGAAAGATGAGCATCTGCACCTGGCAAATCAAGAAATGCGTGTGATAGGAAAGTGTCCGTATCATGAGATTGACGAAGAACTTCCAAGGTCTTACTCACATCGCCAATGTGAAAGTCGACGCTCCTTGCGTAGATCCCATGGCGAAACCCTTGAACGATGGTCTGCGCGTGTTCCGAGAATTGAGACGATACGTCCGTTGTGTGAATTACAGCACGACGGCGGACTTTCCAGTCACCATCGTCCTCATTCGAGATTTGGATGTGAGCATTCGCCGCATGAACAGCCCGGCTCAGGTGGAGAGTGAGCGCTCCATGACCCGTGCCTGCCTCCAATATCTCGAGTCTTTCAGTGGAAGACTCTCCAGAATCGCCAGCATCCGGATGTAAATCCAGGAGATTTACAATGAGATTCGCATCGGCCGGATAGATAGGTGTCACAAGTCGCCTGCTCAAGCGCACGTACTCTTCCAGTGTGACTCCGTACAAGCGGTACTCGGTAGGATCCTTGGTAGATCGCGTAGTGCCAGACTTGACAAGATCCCGTACTCTCTTGCCAATTATATCATCGTGTTTGATAGTGCCCCTGTGGCTCTCGATGCGGCGTCCTGGCTTCAATGGCTTCGTCAAGATGGGAGGAGCGGAGCGATCGAGTTTTTGGCGGAGAATAACCAGATCGCCTGGCGCAAAGGCACGCTGATCACTGATACATCGTCGCTGCGGTAAGGATCGGAAGAGCGTCGCGGCGGATCGCGAGCTCAGCAGGGGCATGAGAAAGGAAGGAGGTGAGTGAATGAAGGTGAGGAGCAGCACGTGAGGTTGGATCTGCAGCCAAGCGGAACTCACCAGCCTCAAAGCTCACAGCACCCTTGTTTCTCTCCCGGGGCAGCAGCAGCAACATCACCTCCGCCTGCCCGCCAAGCTCGCATTCCCGCTGCAGCAACACCTCGACGACCGCTGCCGGAGCTGCATCGACATCCCGTCCGGTCTTGTACTGCCGGAGGCGAACATGGCGTGCGCCTCGTCTGTACTGCAACCTCCTTGACATATAAATTACTTTGAACCAGTCCTGGAGCTCCTTGAGAGCTATTCAGCATGATGACCCGGCGCATCGTGAGTAAATATGGAGATCATATGTTAAGGTTGTCCTAATAGTCTGTTCAGGTGCGGACCTTGTTCCAGGTCAGCGGTCTGCTCGTCGCCCTCGTCTTGCTCATATGGATGGCCGACTCCCGTTACCGAGTACTCCCTGCCTCTCTTCATTCAGCCCTGCCTTCACACCACGCAGGGACCGTCATCACCGATGTTACGATCGCTTTCTGCTCGTCCGTAAATCCTCTCTCGAAGTGTCGGCTAGACCCGAACAAGTGGAATCGCATTGAGAAAGACCTCTACCTGGGCGAAGGATGGGTCAACAGCGCATATCTACACGTGCAGCGCAAGAAGGAGGAAGAGCTCACGACAGATGATAGGGTGATTATGGATGTCAAGATTGGGAGACTACAACCGGAAGTCAATGAAAAGGGCCAGGGAGGAGAAATATGGGAAAGTCGGGCTGGAGGACTGTTTATTCTGAGAAGCAGCAAAAGACATGACAGCGACTCGGACAAGGCTGTCACAGCGATTGATGTGCTCTTCGGCTCTGATGCTGTGGATCCCAGGCCAAATTGGAGCCTTGTCCAGATGCCGTTGATGATCGATGGGACAGACGGGCCCCGACCACCACGATTGAGCATTCGACGGGGTAGGCCAAAGAGTGAACATGCCCCTCCGGTCCCGCGAGTAACGAAAGATGGCAAGTTCAAGATCTTGCAAATCTCGGATGCGCATCTATCGACTGGACTGGGAGTTTGCAGAGATGCGATTGGACCAAAGGACCAGCCAAGCACAAGTTGTGATGCTGACCCGCGGACTCTCGACTTCATCGAGACAGTTTTGGATGACGAGAAGCCTGATCTGGTCGTTCTATCTGGAGATCAAGTCGAAGGGCCAGCTGCTCCTGATACGCAGACTGCCATCTTCAAGATGGTGGCGCCTCTTATCGAACGCTCGATTCCATTCGCTGCCATATTTGGCAACCACGACGATGAGGGCGCCAAATCACTTCCAAGAACAGCGCAGATGGCACTCATGGAGACCCTACCTTTCAGCATGAGCAAGCCCGGTCCGGAGAACACCGAGGGGGTCGGCAATTACTATGTGGAGGTTCTCGCACCAGGATCACAGCACTCGGCGCTGACTCTCTATCTCTTGGACTCTCATTCCCTCACGCCGGACGAGAAAAGGTACAAGGGATATGACTGGATCAAACAAGGGCAAATCGATTGGTTCCAGAAGACCGCCCAAGGATTGAAGAAGGACCATGGCAAATATAGCCACATCCATATGGACATGGCATTCATTCACATTCCCCTACCGGAGTATGCCGATAAGAGCAACGTCAGAGCTGGAGGACAGTGGAAAGAAGGCGTGACTGCTCCTGGCTACAACTCCCATTTCTACGATGCACTTGCGGAGGAGGGCGTCGTTGCTGTTGGGTGTGGTCATGACCACGTGAATGACTATTGCGCACTCCGACCGCAGAAGCCTGAAGCTCGCGATGACGCGCAATCCGCAGCAGAACATCCAGCACACGGTAAGAAGAAATCACACCTCGGACCCTGGATGTGCTACGCCGGTGGCTCAGGATTCGGAGGATACGCTGGCTACGGAGGATTCCATCGACGAGTAAGAGTATGGGAAGTGGATACGAACGCAGGACGAATGACAACGTGGAAACGAGTCGAGTGCTGTGGCGAGGACACAAAAAAGCAGATTGACGAGATTACTCTCGTTGAGGGAGGGACTGTGGTAGCGCCCTCATGATACGCGTGAGCGAGTATACGGCATCTCCACAGTGTATGTATTGTTACGGCCGCTTTTAAAGATCGATACCCGACTCGGTAGAGCGACTGGGTCAATGAAATGTTTTGTTAGTCTTAACGGCACCTTGATGAATTGTCCGTGCTTTCTTCGAAAACATAAGTCGTAAACAGCGCTGAGCGACTCTCGCCTTCACATACTCTCAATAGGTCATGGAAAAAGAGTTCGATATAGAACTGTAGGAGAATGAAAGCACGCCAAGCCATGTCGTCTTCGCTCTCCACCGGTCCACCGTCATCCGCGGCTGGGACTGCAGCACATTTTCGGCTAGAAGCGAATTGCGTGCAGGCAATGCCTCGACACCTCATCGCCGACGCGTGCTCTGACCTGTCCTCGCCGTCGCGCATGGTGGATAGATGCACGCCGCTGCCGCTGTTGATATTCTTTTGGGTGCATCAGGGGGCCGATAGATTTGCTGGCCAACCCCCTGAACTCCCCCTCCGCTCGTGAGGAATTCTATTTATACTGGACGGGCCCGATGTTTCATTTACGGCGATGTAACACACATTCGACGACGACGACGACAGCGACGACAACCACCACCGCTGCAGCTTGGCTGTCCCAGGCTGCCTCCGTCCGAGTCCGCGCTCGTCCCCAGCGCCGCGTGCTGCTGACCCTCGCCAATACCGACACTCGCTCGACGTGCCTCCTACGCGCAGGGCGGCCGCTGCCGACGCACCCATCACCGCGCAACTGGGCTCACATCGTCCACCACATTCGCTCCCCGGCCGCCGCGACCACACCGACAGCAATGGCGCCCCAGTCGTCGCAGAAACGAACGCACATGGGCCACTCGCATGGCCATCACCATCACCACCATGATAACACGTATCTCACCAGCTCCAACAAAAGCGATCCAGGAGTACGCATTACAAGAATTGGACTATACGTCAACTTGGGCATGGCAATAGCAAAGGGAGCCGGAGGATATGTCTTTAATTCACAAGCGTAAGAAGATCCAACACATGTAGCAAGCAGCATTCGTGTTCTTGCGTACGTGTCAGGAGTAAGGCAGAACATCCATTTGCTGATACATTGAAACAGATTGACAGCAGACGCAGTCCATGCGTTAACGGACATGATATCAGACGTGACCACTCTCGCTACGATATCCTACTCCCTCCGCCCAGCCACTACTCGTTTCCCCATGGGCTACGGCAAGATCGAATCACTTGGCGCGCTTGCTGTGTCTGGTATCCTGCTCTCTGGTGGACTGATGATTGGACTACAGGCCGTCATGGCACTCACTCAGCAGTTCTTCCCTCAGCTCTTTGAGATGCTGTCCCACACCGGTATCTTCGAGCACGCCCACCACCACGGTCACGACCATGGACGTATGGACTTGGGACCCAACATCAATGCAGCCTGGTTGGCAGCTGGTAGCATTGTGGTCAAGGAATGGCTCTACCGAGCGACCATGAAGATTGCCAAGGAGAAGAGGAGTAGTGTTCTTTCCAGTAATGTAAGTACATCCACTCTCCCGACTGTCACACGTGAGACTCACTTTCAAAGGCCTACCATCACCGAGTGGACAGTCTGACGGCTTTCGTCGCTCTCTTCACCATCGTTGCCAGCCACTTCCTAGAGAGCGCCCGCTGGCTTGACCCAGTTGGCGGTCTGATTATCAGCGGGATGATTGTTCAAGCTGGCTGGGTCAACACCAAATCTGCTCTATTTGAGCTCGCCGATGTCGGAATGGATGAAGAAGCCAGGGAGAGTGCTGAGACGGCTGCGAAGACCGCCATGGAGGGCACCGATGCAGAGATCCGCGGAGTGCAAGGCATCAAGAGCGGGCAGAATCTGATGTTTGAAGTTGAAGTGGGAGTTCCCGAGGACTGGTCAGTCGCCCATTCGAACGACATCGAAACGGAGATCAGAGAGGCCATTGTCAAAGATGTGAAGGGAGCGAAGCGCGTCAATATCCGATTCATCACGAAGGGTGGAGATCAGGAGCCGTTCGTTGATCAGTTTGCACAGAAGGACCCCGAGCAGGAGCTTCTGGAGGATCAGCATGATCACGACCATGAGCACGATCATCATCACGGCCATGACCATCACCACAGCAACGGACACGCGACCTCCAGTTCGACTTCCAACGGCACAGCGCAGAAGCGCAAGTGAGGTCATGCCACAACGTATGTGTGATCTTCCAGTACGATGTTCAATGGCAGAAGGAATCGACACGTTCGGCGGCCTTTCTATGTTTGCAATGATGGAAAGGCACCATGTCGGTTTCGCCGATTTCGAGGAGTCCCGCTGCTTCCGAAGAAAGACGCTTCTCAATTGAACCCATTGCACCCCGACACGAAACGCCAGTATCATTGCAATCCCAGGAGCTTGACCACCAGCATCTACAACCTCTTGAACCGCCGCTCTTTCTGATGTTGTGTGGCTTCTCCGAGGACGTCGAAAGCAGCGCTCGTGGACGAACTGGATTTACCTCCAGCAACTGCCAGGCCTCACTTCACATATTGCGTGCTTGGTGGCAGCATCGAAATGAACGACAAATCACATTAGCACTACGCCTTGGGGTTTTCGCTGCCGAAAAGCCCTTGGGCCCACTTGGAGGGACAAGCAAAGAGACGGAGAGCGCCACGAAGTGGCGAGACACAAATAGCCTCCGTATGGCTTGATGGGCTCCGAGGGGATGCTGGCTCTAAACAGAGTTCTCCAACCTTAACCATGGTCATGGATCTCTTGCCTACAGGATGGTCTGGACCCGTGTATAGCAAATATAGCTGCTGTACGAATTGAATGGTTGGAAGTGGTCATCTCGGACAGGCCGATGCGTCTCCCCACCACCATACACTTCCAATTCACTTGACGTCTTGCACCAGGTGAAGTGACCAATGTGCCAATGAAGTGCGAACAATTACATGATCACTTCAAAGGCTGTGGACAGTCCAGAACCTCCAGCCCAGTCTGGCCGGCAGCGAGCCCTATAGCTTGGCTGTACCACATGTACCTTTCATGCGGGCTACGTAGCTCTGATGAACCTTCCAGTGACCGTCGTGTCATATGCATGCAGAGAGCGCAGCAACAACACATGCTGAAAGAAGTAATCACAGATTGTCGTATAGAGGTAGTGCATCGTATCGTTGTCATTGGCTCCACTTCCACTTGCTTTGGCTCATCGCATCGCTAACGGCTTGGCGATCTGGCGGTTGTTTTTTCGCGGAAGGATTGTGCATTAGATGTAGATGCTAGTATCAGCAAGTGCGTCAGGGCTCGTGAAGGTGGCACTTTTTCGAAGAGCAAGGAATTGAAGATGCTGCGCATGGCCCATGAAAAAAGAGTAGAAGGTGTGGCATGGCGTTGTTTGATCGTTGTTCATTGAATCTGATATCTCATCACGAAGGCATCTCTGGTAGATGGCTGGGAGATGCTCTAGGCTGACCCGCCGCATGCCTTCCTTCGTGCTGCGCCCTTCTGCGGGCCGTCTTTGGTCTCCCAAGATTGCATCCGTGGATACGATCCGTCAGTTGCCAGGCGGTCTCTAGCATCGAAAAGCCCTTCCTTCACTGCGAAGATCGATCTTCACGTCCATGCACATGTCGAGTATATTCAGATCTGGTTGGTTTTGACTTCTGACCATCTGCGCAGACGATGAGACTCCATTCGTTGCATCATTTCCCGTGATTCCATCGGTGAGGTATCGACGCAGCTCGGTCTTCCACCCGACTCCTTTGCATCGGTGTACTATTCCAACCGGGGACTCGGGGCCGGCTCCATGAATCGCAAGTCGTCCATCCCTTGTGCAGAACACACCGCAACTCGACCAAGATGCGATGCTGCCTATCATCGTGCACAGTACTGTGCGTCCTGTGCAACTGCCTGCTGATTCCAGCTTCTTCATCCGCTAGGCTCATACTTGATATGACTTCCCGATGGTCCCTCTGCTTCGTACAATTGCCCAGGCGCAGACACGGGAATCTGTGCCTGGGAGTATTGCATCGCCGAGCTCACAGCCATCTCAGGATATCCTCCAAAAGGTCTTGCGCCGCCACTGAGGGGGCTGCCGAATGGCGTTGAGTCGCCGCTATGACTCGGGCTCCCATCATAGAACTCCTCAGATCTTATACTCGGTGGAATCGCAGGGATAGTGTAGCCTGGAGTGTTCGGCATCGTGTCGGTGATCTTTTGCATCAAGAGCGGTAGGTATCGCTGTCGGCCACCTCTGAGTGTCGAGATGAGGGACATTAGCTGATTGAGATAGTCGCGCGGTCCGAACTCGAACGTGTATTGCTCGTGTGGGATGACTGACATGACGTCTGTAAGAGTGCATGCCACATCGAAGAGCTTCTCGATCAATCCGATTCCGTGGACTTCCATCGACGCCTGCGAAAATTGCGATGCTGATGTGACCAGATCGCGGGACACTTCGATCGGGAATTTGAAGCTCATCGCATTGTCCGCTGCAGCAGAGGACAGGAAACCGTGGCTGATGGAGAGCTGCCAAACCATAGTCCGAAGCCATTGCTGCGAGCACCGTAGATCGACTGCCTGACTCTCCGTGCATTGTAGATACGTTGGCAAGGCGTCCGAAAGCTGTTGCTGTACTCGCGCCAGCCATTCTGTTGTGCAGCCAACCCTCGCCTTGTTCCAGAGTCCGACAAAGGTATCGTCAAATGGTCGGAAGAGATTGACCAAATGAATGAATCCATTCAACTCAACTGTTTCCGCTGGATCCTCGTCGAGAGTGGGTAGATTGATCGTAGCGTGCAGCGTGAGTGGCTTGTGCTGTTGGAGAGCATACGCTCTTTCTGTCACGAACAAGAGCCAATAGAGCCGTCGCCTTCTTGAGCTTTCAACCACATCTTCCAATTGATAATTCACCTCCTCATGCATTCCCATGATCTGTGCCAGTGTCGTCGCTTCCCTGAGGTGGAACCAGGCCGTGTTTTGACGGTCGAGACAGAAGTAGCTTCCAAAGAAGAAGAATGAGGTGATCACAGACCAGATTGTCGGATTCTCAATGTAGTTGTAGCCTTTCCGTACGCGGAGCGCTTCTTGCAGAAGCGTGTGGCCAAGTTGGAGACTGGGCTGCGGTGGAATCTCAAGCCCTTCGAATGCTTCTGGAGGTATGACCATGTTGGGTTGGATCATCATGTAGCCACACAGCGACACCACCAAGCAATATGCCTCGATGCTGTTCTCCATCTGGCCGATGGTCTCTCCAACTTTCACACGGTGAAGGATGGGTTGGGTCGGATAAAGATGAGCGAAGAAGTAGTCGACGCAAGACGTAATCATGTCCATCGATAAGAGACCAGCCTGCTTGAGGTCGGCCGGGGAATGACTTGGGCTGTCGAAGTCCAGGCCATGGCGCTTCGCAGCGAGTTGCGACTGTCGTTGAGTCTCTCTGAGCTCCGAGATCACTTTGGCCCTGCTGCCCTTTGGTCCTTTCTTCTGAGGGATGGCGTTGTACGTGCAGGTAAGGCCAGCCGACGTACAGTTCTTGCATGGCCGCGTGCCGTCGCCAATGCATTTGACCTTGCGCCTGTGGCAGGCATCGCAGGCCCGCTTCACCGTCGTCGTCGGAGTCGATGATGAGGACGATTCAGGCATGTTCCTGATGGTGGAGTGCCCGCGAGAGGAGACAGGGACCTCTACGGGGCCGGGTAGAGTGGAGATCAACATTAGAAGGATGGCATCGAGGGAGGGGTTTAACTGTTGATGAGTCGTGCCAGGATGCGATGTTCGTTCCCCGCGTAGACAGGATGGACTGGCCAACGGTGAGCAGGCTAGCACGAAAAGATAGTAGTATACGGGAGAGTATGCAGGTTCGACGAAGGAGAGGAGGTGGGAGGAACAGTACGAAAGAAGGGCCGCTTTAGATGGCAGTGAGCAACGTCGACCGGCGCCGGCGAGGCTTGAAGCATATCGACGTGGTCGCAGAACAAGCACCCCAACGCAACAGCCCCCACTAGCAGGTGCGGCGACATGGTCTACCACAGATGCAAAACGCGCTTTGCGGCTTGGGCCAGGAACGTTGGAGTACCATGACGACGTGCAGCATGGACGTAGCGTGCACTGGCGTGGCGCCCGGCGGCGCGAGCTCATGCAGAGACTTTTTTCGCCGCATCCAAAACTTCCAAGAAGTCCGGCTTGGGCCGATGGTTGAAGGTCTCGGTACCGCGCTGGCAAATCAGCGTGGCCAGGCTGCGCTGGGCAGGCGGTCCGTTGGCCAGTCTCAGCAGCTGAACGCGAAATCTATTACCGGCGGTTCCCGCTTGACGATAGACGATGCAGACTACCGCAAGGCTGCATGACATGCTGCATAAGCGCCTGCACGCCACAGTCTGCTGTCGGTCCGATACAGTCTTACGACTGCTGCGCGGCGTTATTGTCGCCTTTGGGGATGCATGGCTCCAAGCCAACTGCGCTGCGAGCACGATGGCCTGTTCAGACCGCCGGCAAGTGAAGGCTTCCCAACACCTCGCCGTGCGAAGCCATTTTCCAACGAAACTGCTGCTGGTAGATCCTGATGAGGTATTCGGACGGCGCTCGCGCTGAGACTGCTCGCTCTGACAGCGAAGGTGTTGCTGCGTTCCCAGACTCTGCCCCAGCGTCAGGCCGGTGGGAAAAACAGTGGACCAGAGTGTGAGATGTGCTTAAACGAGGTCCGAAGTTCTCGCGTCGTCGGTGGGCCGGTCGAAGGTCGAAAGACACGTCCTGGTGCTCAGAGATGCTGTCCCTGGTGAGGGAGTGAGAGAAATGGCAAAGACCACAGCAATGGGCGCCTGCCGTGCTATTATATGTCTTGTGCACGCCGGCAGGGACAGTAGGCCCGCACGCCCTCTCACACTCGGTGCAGCTCACGGCGAGTACTACTAAACTCGGTCAGAGTCGGGCCTCCTGCGGTATCTTTCCAAGGCAGAACCGCGGCGGCATTCCTCAGTGCTGCAAGCCGCCCTCGTTGCATGTCCTTTGCAGGCGATTCTGTGAGCAAGAGACTCTCGGGTGCCGTTCCTGAAGGTGAGCAGATGCGTTTCGAAGACTGGGCGTTATCAAAGGTGATAGAGCATGTATGAGTGTCTTGGAGTTGGCAGGAGGGACGCGGTCTGCAAGCGAGGAGCAGGTGCCAAGAGTTGTGATCGCGGTATGTGGAGGAAAGAGCCGACATTCATGAAGCTGTTGCAAGTTGTGGAACATCTGATGAACTGTTCATTGCAGGTTCAAAAATCATAATACTGCCATCTATGCTGCATCGATCAGGCCGTATCTCAAAATTCATCTTGACAAGATCTGGCCGTAAGCATTGCTTTCCTCCCAAAATGACATCGCTCATGCCTGCCTCTTTAGATTTCAACACAAGTTCGTGGCTTCGTATGCAATATAGTACAACAATGCAAGCTCCAATGCGCCAGGGGTATCTTTTGTCTTGTACGGCACCATGCCGTGGGTGTTGTTACATTAAGTGTCCGTTGTTTCGTCAGTGTGTCGTTTAGTTGGAGACGATAGACTGAATGCTAATCCCTCCTCGGCCGTTCTGCGAATCAGGTGAGCATCGCTGGGATGCTGATTGTCCTTGAAAGGAAGTGTCTTGCGGGCTAGTCATCATGGCCTTTCCTTCGAAAGTGCGGCGTTGGATGACTGGAGGTGGTGGTTGGTACAGCGGCAAGGGCTGAGGCAGGCTTCGTGATCGCACATGTTCTTGATGGGATTGCTGTGTCGTTGGGTGAGCATGCCAGGACAATGACTTGGTACGTCCGGCCTCATCGCCTACCTCCATCTCAGTCTCAGCGTCCGATCCAAAGCCGATACCAGAATCGCTATTGTGGTCTGAAATACCTCGATCTTCGAAGGATTGGCTCTCGGCCGCCGCTTTCCTGTGTGCCGTACGAGCCGCAGTTTGAAGAGTCTTCAATCCTTTCTCCATGCACTAAGAGGCCGTCAGTATACGCAGATGAGATGTGAGTAGGGAATGCATACCTTCGCCTCAACAACACCCCAACGCTCGCCTAGTCGCGCAGCAAGAATCTCCCACATCTCTCTCCTGCAAGCCATGTACTCTTGTGCTAGAAGTTCGAGCTTGTGGGTGTCCCAGTCGTCCACATTACGCCGTTCCATAAGTCGTTCATGTCGTTTCCGACAAGCGTTCGCAGTCTTGTTGGGAAAGTGTCGATTCGCAATTGGCTGCCAGTTGAGTCCAGATGCCCGGGCTCGCAAAAGAACTTCGTCATCGGAAGTGCTCCAGATCGCTGCGTTCCTCTGCCCGCCGGACGATGCCGAAGGGTAAGGAGCCGCAGATCCATAATGATGGCCCATGGTGCTCTTGCTTTCCTTGGGCATGATAGGGAGGACGTTAAAGTGGGGCATGTAAGGCAGTCTCGTCAAACTTCGTGGGTAGTGAGTGTCGTTCGTTAAGAAGTGAAGTCCAATCCTCAAAACGCAAGCCAGGCGTGAGCAGTGCCTCAAGCACAGTATGATGAGTTTGTCGAGGTCAAATTAGTGATTATTGTTGCGGATAAACGCCAGTGCCAGACCGAACAGATGATCAAGAAGTACACAAGGAAATAAAGAAACAAGAAAGGAGAAAACGAAAAAATGATTCAGTATGCCGTCGTGCTTGGTGCTTTGTGGAGTCAAGTCACGATGTGGCGAACCTGGTCGACTTATATCAACCTCGAGTGGGTGCACATGCCCAGTGAGGTCGTCGGGTCACCCTATGAGACAGCTGTGAGCCCAAGGTGAAACGATTCGACAAAATTCTCCGCGCCTACAGTTCTGCAAACCAAACATTCAGAAAGGCTGAAACTTTTAGCCTCACCTCAGTGTAGGCGCCGCGCCAGAATAGAGAGGCCTCGAGTGAAGCTGGCCAGCTCAGTGGCCCATCGTCGTACGGTGCCCCAGGGGAAACAACGTGAAGTGCACAATGAGCGGCTCGTGCAAGCGTCGCGCCTGTTTCGAACTATATCGGGTGCGTATCAAGCACAAGAGAATTCAAGAGTGGAGGCGGCCGGCGCGAAGGTCTTCATCTGGCGGCTATTCATGAGGCCACAGTCCTGCCCGCCACGGGACCCAATAGCAGAGGCGCGAAGATACCAAGAGGCTGGCTCTGACGTCCGGAGATGATGAAGGCCATCATCAAGCCAATTCTGTTTTCACCGACAACGACTTTGATGAGCTCCTCGTCATGTCATCGGCTTTCAGAGAGCAATGATGGTTAGCGCCCAGGCCGATGGGTTGTGTAACACAGGACGGAGGTCGCTGAACGACGGGCCTCTCCGTGGAGCGACAGAGAGCGACACGCCCGGCGGACACATGGTTTCAGGTCGCAGATGAATGGCCTGAAGGTGCGGATGGCCTCATGGCGGAGCGGGAGAGGCGAATGGGTCGGCGGTGTTTGATGTCGTCGGAGTAAACATTGAACGTCTGTGCAGGCTTCTTGGCGTGGGATCTAGCCTCTGCGTGCAATGATTGGCCGGGCGTGTGGGCGTCTACGTGAAGCAATGTTCCTGCAATCCAGTAGAAAAAAAGAGTGCTTCTGATTCGCGAATCGAAGGAAATGTATGAAACGTATTTTGATGTTTGAGTGTCTTGGTGAGGAAGTGTCAGTCGCTCCTGTGTCTTGACGTGTGGCTAGAACGTCGTTGAGCCTAAATCCGAGCCACGCACGGACGTTGGGCAAGTGAGGCCGACTTCAGCTCTTGCTCCTGAGTCCTGACCTGGGAAGCATCAGTCACATCTCTGGTTCGGCACTCACATCCTCGTTGACGATCATGCCATTGCTCCGTCTCGTCTGTGAGCTGCGGCGTCAGAGCTTCCATACAGCCTAGATCGCGGCCTCTTCTGCGTTTGTGCGGATAGGACGCTCTCATCTTGCTCCCCACAGCCTGGCACGGAGCATGCATACGGATACGTGCAGCTGTCGTCGCATACCTGCATCGGGCCGGCTGGAAAGGGGATCGCCACCAGGAACGCGTTCTGCCTCACGGCTGCTTAATAACCTGATGCCTGTGGCGGCCGCCAGACGCTCGACTGAAGACTACCGCCGCCTCTGACGAGTGTTGAAGATGTTCATGTTGGCCTCAACACCACACATACCAGCTCGGCAAGCGATAGATGAGCTGTCACTTTTCTGCTGTGCACTGGAGGGAGCTCAAGCAATGCATGCGTTGGCTTAGTGTGCATGCTACCGTGGCGTACCAGTGACGCTCGCGTTTTCTGCAGATGCTGTGTGGATGCTACGCAGGTACTGACCAGGGATCGACGCTGGGCATCCATGTCCTCATCTAACTCCCTTCGAGCAGAAGACATGATCCGGTGGGCTTGCAGAACACACTGAATCTGTGGTAGGTTGTCCAAATGGCCAGTGCAGCATCCTGATACCCTCTTTGATGTTCCGGACATCAAAACACGCGGGTAAAAGACGACGATCAGCTAACCTGCCAAGCTGTCACGGGAACTTGCAGTGCGAACATCGTTGACAGGTCCGTTCCGTGCAATCGCTGTCTGCCCACTACGAACGAACACGCTCCTTTGCCGATAGTCAATAACGGATCATAGACGGCGCGGACCTCCGAAGACCCATAACCCTGCGCTTTAGCCGCGGCTGCAGGACTGCAGAGTGGAACACTGAGGACGGCACAGTCTCCGCCCGGCCTGGAGTATGGTCGAGACAGGTTGCCGGAGGCTCTAACATCGGATGGATGCCAACAACAGTGACTGCGTCAACTGGCAGGCAATCGCTCCCGAGATCTTTCAGATGCAGCATTGCGAAGCGAACACGCCAAACGCTCTGTTGCGACACTGAGGGGGATTTACAAAGCAGGCTCGAACGCCGTCCAGAGCTGACTTGTCCATCGAAATCCTCTGTACTCTCCTTGGCGGTTGAATTTGTTGCTGGGTTGCCTTTTGCTTTTGCGTTTTGGTGGTTGTCTTTGATCGTTAACTTGCGGTGGTCGCTTGAATCTTTGCTCAGCTCTTACCACCACTTGGACTGCTGGCCGCTGATTGATTGAACCTGAGAACCGTCAGACCTCGCCGCCGAAATCCCCGTGACATCACTCCGGCACGACTGCAACACTTTGCGGACCGACAGAACTACGACGGCCAGACGCCAGTTTCTGACACTCCATCGACCAACGTACCTTGCACACCGCAACATCTGGACACGCCTTTCTTTCATCCGGCTTGTCGGTGCTGCAGCTCGCCCGGCACTCATCCGCGACCTTCTCACTTCATCGTTCATCGACAGGCATCAAGCCGCTCCCAGAACGGCAACTTCGGCTTGGCACAGTGGCAACATCACCCACCGCCTCTGAACCGACCACGTTGCTGCATAGAATACCTCCGCCGCCGCCGGATAGCAGCCGCTGCAAGCTGCATCGAACTGCTCGTCGACCAATTTCCACGTGGAGCGACGGTGAAAGAGAAGGGTAAGTGCACACCGAACGTACGGCAGCTCACTTCTCGACTGACGACTCACACAGAATCAGAAACCCGCATCTGCGAGAATACATGTCGGTGAAGCAGCACATGGCTGCCTCAAGCTTCCACCCTTTCCATCGCACGAGCCGGCCGCGCCCTTACCATCCTTACCAACATCAATTTCGACACACACTGTTTCAACCAGCTCCGTCAAGAACAATGGCAATGATGCACGCTCCGCGTGCGACATCGAGCCAGGCTAGCTTCACGCCCACATTCCACCACAGCGAACCCTCGTTCTTCGAAGAATCCCTTCATTACGACCACACATCTGACGTTGCTGGATACCAGCCGTGGTCTGACCCACAATGCCTCAACCTTCACAACTTTCGTCCAGCAGGCACACCTGACACCAGCTTCAGCAGCAGCAGCAGTTGCGGTAGCAGCTTCGGCAGCAGTTTCGGCTCGATGAACATGTCTAACCACATGGACATGGATGATGCTGTCCCCCGCAAGATCGACAACAGCCCCGTACTGCCAGCACTCTCATACAAGGTCGACACCTCCAAGTACGAGAACATCGCCTACGAGGACTACGTCTTGAGCTCAATGGACTACGAGAGCTCCTCTCCGTCGTCGATTGAGACAGAGAGCACAGGCCCGCCCACACCGACAAGTCCTGGCATGGGCAACGCCGCCTTCTTCCGATCGTTCTACAATGACACATTCATGGCACCCTCAACAGATAGTTGGGTCGGGAAGGTCGAGAGTCATCCTGTCCAGAACAGACCGAGTGCTATGACACATGGGCACCCTACTCTGGCACCACCGACTGGAGCGGTGCCTCTCTCCATGATCTTCAACAACAACACATACATCCCACCTCAACAGCACTCATTTGCTCTCCACCCACATGCTCATGGAGGACTGATCAATAACACCACAGCACCTGACGGCTCCATGCCTACCACCATCCAGCCACCTGTCATGACCATGACCGATTCCTTCGATATGTCCTCAACGAGCTCAGTGCCGGAGTTGGAGCGACCTTTTCTCGATGTCACATCTGACGAGGACAGCGAATCCGATGGTGAATCGAGCCCAGAGCTTGAGGCCAGCGATCGCGCCGTCTCTGAGGCACACCACCGCCGTGATCGAGACAAGTACCTACTCAAGATGCGAGAGGAGGGGTACTCCTACAAGGAGATCAAGCGCCGTGGCCGCTTCACCGAAGCCGAATCGACTCTGAGAGGACGTGTTCGTGTCATGACCAAGCACAAGAGTGAGAGAGTGAGGAGGCCAGTATGGACCGAGAATGACGTGAGTCACCTTCACATGCCAACGTGAGACATGACTGACACTTCTTCCAGCTCCAACTGCTCGAAGAAGCTGTTGACCTCTTGGCAGAGACCGACAATCCCAGAGACAACCACGGCAGAATCCCCTGGAAGAAGATCAGTGAATGGATGAAGAAGCACGGCAGCAGCTACTTCTTCGCCGGAGCCACCTGCGCCAAGAAATGGAAGGCGATGAATTGACGAATACGGCTTGAAATCGAGTCATTGAGGCGACGCCCTTTGGAAGCATTGCATACTGGAAGTTGACGGAGTTGGCGAGAAAAAAGTTTCCTTGTTGAGATATCCCAGCATTGCACCACGACATTGAGTCAAAGCATTGGAGGTTATGAGCGTTGCGAATTGATTCTGGGCGTTGGGGATGATGGATCAGGGTAATACGCATTGATGAATACATTGGCGGTTGACCGCGCCAGGAAAAATTGCGCAAGCAAGCAGTAGGGAAGAATGGGAATGCATGTGGTTACGTTTTGGCACATGTCACAGAGCATGGTGTTAGCGCCATTCAAGTGAGAGTGAATGATGGCTTCACTTCAACCCCTTCACTTTCATATCTTCTCACTTTGCCGCTGCTGCCTTCTTGAAACTTCTTGCTCAAATCACTCAATCTAACAACTGCAGCAGCGACATCCAATGTTCTCTAAAGAAGCAACGACAACAGTGACATACAAACATACCATGGCGGACACGGCTGACACCATCACGTACGACCTGTCATCTATCGACCAGAGCATCATACGCACCTACGTGCGCTACTGCCTCTGCTTTCCTCACGACAATGACGAAAAGGTGGCTCGAGAGGAAGTCGCTGGCAAGTTGACGGCGTCCGTCAAGCGTGCCATCACTTACATGTAAGATCTTTACAACAAGAGAGACAGAACAAGTGCTGATCTGTCATTCTTCAGGCCGATCCTTGCTGGCAACGTCCACCTCGTGAACGGCGACGATGCCGACTCCAAAGACCACATCAGTGTCGCAACTCTCCGCAAAGGCGAAACGCAACGCGGCAGAGTCGAAGTCCGGGTGACGCTTGCACAAGTGAACGACTTCCAGCCAACTATCAAGAGCCTCAGCGTCGACGACTTTCCACATACTTACGAGGAGCTCAATGCTTCGAAGATGCCAGCCAATGCATTCATCGATGACATTCTCACACCTCTCCCAGATTCGCCCAATAACACGAAAGGGGCTCCAGCTTTTGCTGTACAGGCAAACTTCATTCAAGGCGGCGTGCTTGTATGCATGTACTTGCATCACTCAGTTGCCGACCTCAAAGGACTCGCAGCAATGATGCGATACATGTCGGCTCCAAAGGAAATGTTCCCGGGAATTCAACACACCTTGCAGTCGTTGAAGGATGATGCGGTGGAGAGCTCTCGCCTTCGCGACCGTCTGTGCGGATCGCGAGGCGTGGAGGCAAACAGAATGGAGCATCTAGAGTATGACACGTCGGTCAGACACGCCCTCGCACCGAGCCAAGGCACCAGCCGCGTTCTCACCATGTCTCTGGAGATGCTGGATGGGACCAGGGACATGATCAACGAGCGCTTCCAGTACATGAACGACGAACCAGGAGTCCATCTCTCAGCATTCGACTGCCTGGCCGCGGTGCTGTGGAAGGGTATCACGAGAGCCAGGTGGCCTCCATCAATGTGGCCTCCTGGATCAGAAGAAGCCAAGATGGGGTCGAAGATCTTGATTCCGGCAGACATGAGCAAGAGAATCGATCCTCCACTCCCAGAGCAAAACATCGGCAATAGCTGCCTCTTCAGCGTGGCACAGGAGGAAGATCTCGTCAAGTTGACGGCACCCTTTGACATCGGGTCTCTGGCTAAGCTCGCACATCGCATCCGCAGAGGAATCTCCGGCATGCATGACGACAAAGCCAGGTCAGTCATAGCTCTCATCAATGAGCGTGAGGACGTCCGCTCGATCAATCATCCCAACATCGACTTCGAGAGAGATGTCTTCATCACCAACTGGGCTAACCTGCCGGTCGATGATGAGTCGACTCTCGGCTTGGGTCTGGGGATGCCGCAGTGGGCGAGGAAGGTGAGCAGGAACCAGTCGGCGTGTGGATGTAATCTGCTGCCGTTGAAGAAGGCCGAGGGGGTCTGGGAGGTAATGGTGAGCCTGACGGAGGAGGCGATGGGCCGTCTCTTGGATGATCCGGGCCTGGCGCCTTTCGTGCTGAACGTGGCATGAAACCGATGCAATTAGCGATATCGAGAGAGCGGGCGAGATTTTGTCATGTGTAACTGTAGTTGAAGTGAATGCAATGATGTTGATGACCCCGACATTCTCCCACTTATCGCAAGGAACAAGCGGTTTGACAGGCCTCCAAAGAGCTTGTAGCAATGCTCCTGCCCGGGGAGAGAGCGAAAATGCGCTCTTGATGAAGCGAAAGTGGAAGGAGTGAGCTTAAATCTAAGTGAATGAAGTTCAGGGGAAGCGACGTCACAGGCCAATAGGCCAATAGCTTCTTCGGGCGCTCTGCGAACCGAGCTCACAATCCTCCGTGATCCGTGGACACCTCCGCCTGCCAACGTGCCACCGCGCGCTTCCGCCGCCTGCTGTGTCTTGGTGATTGCGTTGCACCGCCTCCGCCGCCGCCGCGCCCCGCGATACGATGTGCAGCCTGCTATGATGAAGACGAAGTGACATGCCGTATTCCACCAACCAGCGCAGCAACCCAGCCATGTCCAGCTCCTTCGAGAAATCGGTCAAGGGCGGCACCAAGGTCAAGCTCGCGCCGCCCAAGTCTAAGTATGTCGAGCACATCTTGCTGGCCACGCAGTCCGGCGAGGCTGGCGTTGCTGAGGTCTTCCGCACCCTGACGCACCGTCTGCGGGATTCCACATGGACCGTCGCCTTCAAGGCCCTGATCATTGTCCACCTGATGATCAAGGAGGGCGTACAAGATGTCACCCTGCGCTATCTCGCCGTCGCTCCCCGCAACCGCCTCGCAATCAACAGCTTCACCGACGTGCAGACTCAGGGTCAGAACATAAGAGTCTATTCTGAATATCTGCTCGCGCGCGCCCAGGCCTACGAGAAGTCCAAGTTCGACCATGTACGAGGAGGCGAGAGACGGATGAAGGGGTTGAGCGTGGATAAGGGCCTGTTGCGGGAAACCGAGATCGTGCAGGATCAGGTCAAGGCGCTGGTCCGGTGCGACCTGCTGCAGAATGATGTGGAGAACGAGATATCCTTGACGGCCTTTCGCCTGCTCACGAGGGACCTGCTGGATCTATACAATGTGATGAATGAGGCCGTGATGAACGTGCTCAGCCACTACTTTGAGATGTCGCGTCCAGATGCTGAGCGCGCGATCCGCATTTACAAGACCTTCTGCAAGCAGACGGATCAAGTGGTGCAGTATCTCAGTATTGCGCGGCAATATGAGTACGCAACGAGATTGGAGATCCCAAAGTTGAAACATGCGCCGACGAGTTTGGCAGCTTCGTTGCAGGAGTATTTGGATGACAAGGACTTTGAGGTGAATCGAAGGCAGTATCTTGCAGAGCAAGATGCCAGGAAGGGAGGCAAGCCGTTTTCAAAACCGTCACAACCAACATCGCAACCGGCTCCGACTAAAATGGCAACGCCGTTTGATGAGAAGCCCGAATCGAAACCGGCTCCAACCAAGGGTCCTGCTCCAGACCTCATCGACTTCTTCGCATCAATCGAACAGAACCAGGCGACGATGCAGACGAATCCTTTCTTACAACAGCAGCAACAACAGCCGCAACCACCTCCAACGTTCCAACAACCTCAGCAGACTGGATACCAGCAACCTTTCCAGCAGCAGCCGATGAACGGCTTTGGCAACGGTGTATCGACGAACCCATACGAGCAGCAACAACCGTTCCAACAGCAAGCTCAGCCTCAGCCGCTGCAAACACAATTCACTGGAGCAGGCTTTGGTGGATATGGACCTCAACCTACACAGCAACAAGGATTCGCCACGGGCAATGCATTCGGCCAGGAGCACATGCAAAGTCCGGCACCAGTCCAGTCGCCAGCCCAGATCCAGCCTCAATCAACCAATCCGTTCAGGCAATCGATGATGGCCACCGGTTCTGGAGGTGGATTTGTCGGCTTTCCTCAACCGCCGCAACAGCAGCAACCTCAGCGACAAGCCAGCAATCCGTTCTCAAGAAGTCCTATGCCGGCATCAATACCCGAGGATGGGCCAGTACCACCTCAACAGCAACAACAGACGTCATCTCCTTTTGCCTCACAACCAAGCTTTCAGGCTCAACCACTACAATCGCAAGTCACAGGGACAAACCCCTTTGCGCGGAATCAGCCGTCTCAGCAGCAACCTACACCGCCTGTATCACCCCCAAATGCACTTCAAGTGCAGCCGACAGGGAGCACGAATCCATTCCGGCAGTCAATGTTCGTCAATCAACAAACAGGCCAAGGGTGGCAACACTCACAACAAGCCACAATGGGCGGACTCGAAAACCTCGATACAGTTCCAGTATTTCCTCGCCCTGGCCAGATGACAGGCCAACCAACGCAACAAAATCAGTCTCCTTGGGGTTGATCTCCTGAAGAAGCAAGGGCTCTTGTGTTTTCATCAAATTCAGCGTGGCGTTCAGAGCGACCAAGGTTTTGAGTCATTAAAAAGAAGAAGCAGTTGCGTGCTCACCATGTCAGTGGAAGAGATTCAAACATTAATCCATCATCTCATCGAAGCCTATAGAGCTTCCTCTATCAAACGCCCGCTTGCCGGCTTGCGCTTTACAATCAGAAGAAAGACTCCTCAATCTAAGCAAATGGCTCTCAGCCAGATCATTCACAAGCTGCCTCACATATCGGCCTGGTCCCTAATTCTCTGTAATAGAGGCTGGCTTTCGCCATCATCGCCTTCAGGCTTTGGATACGGCATCCACCTGAACTCGCCATTCCTTACTTTCGACACTCGCCAGCTGCCCTCTTTCTGAGCGTCTTGGAAGAACTCCTGGTTCTCTTCGAATGATCTGCCTCCAGTCTCTGGTGAATACAGGAACGTCCAGACGCCCGCGAAGAGGTTCGTGGCGGCGAAGACGAGGTAGATCCAGAACTTGAGGTTGTTGAACATCAATGGCGTTACGAGTGTGATGGCGAAGTTGGCGAGGCCCCAAATGATGACCGAGACGGCGGTTCCTTGCGCTCGCGCGGCTGTTGGGTAGATCTCAGTGGGAATGAGCCTGGAAAGTTGTCAGCAAGTGCCTCGAATGTTGCCAGTACACGACTTACCAGACTGGAGTGAGCCATCCAATGCCGAAAGCACCCGTTGCGATGAACAAAACAACGATGCCAGGAACAGCGACCGCATTCGTATGAATCCCCAACTCATCGTGGTGGTAAGCAAGGCCTCCAAAGACTGCCAGCAGCAGGAAGCAAGTCGTCAACGTGCCCGACCCTACGAGCATGATCATTCTTCTGCCCAGGGCGTCGATCAACAGCCAGGCAAAGGTCATCAATATAAGATACGAGACGTAGTTCCCCTGAGTGAGATACTCAGATGTGCGGACTCCGTATCCCAGGAGTTCGAAGATCTGTGGACCGTACACGGAGACAGCTGCGAGGAGACTGTCAGCGACGATTCGAGGATGTCAAGAAGCAAACATACCGCCATAACCAGTCAAAGCCTGATTGACCTGCCCCATAATCGTCAAGATGGTCGGATGGAACTGCTCATGTCCCGGAGTGAACATATCCTTATAACCGATCTTATGGCCACTCTCCTCCTTGGACGCCTCAACAAGATCATCACACTTCTGCTTCGCCTCCTCGTCCTCCATAAACTCCTTGAGAGACTTGGTCGCATGCTCCGTCTTATCATGGAAAACCAACCATCTCGGCGACTCCGGCAAAGCACGAATAAACAACATCAAAAGCACCGGATAGACCTGCATAGCAATAATCGGGATCCTCCACGCCCACTCGTTATACTTCCCCAACTGCACCGTCACGGCCAGATTAATCGCAAAAGCCATATTCAACCCGAAAATATTCGCCTGGAATTCCTGCGCTAGAGCTTTCCCACGGGCATCATCGTTCGAGAGCTCGGAACTGTACACTGGCACCACGGAATCCACGCCCCCGACTCCTAGGCCCATAATGACCCGGCCGACGTACATTACGGCGAGGGCGCCTTGGCTGTAGCCCAGGCCGGAGATGAACATGATCAGATTGCCGAGACTTGCGGTGGCGAGACAGAGGAAGAGGGCGGGTTTGCGGCCGAATTTGTCGGCGAGGTAGGAGAAGATTACGGCGCCGACGGAGCAGCCTAGGTAGTAGACTGCGACTATGACGCCGACTTGGGGGGAGTCGCCTGTGATGCCCATGGTGGCGAGGTAGTTTTTGTTGGTGTTGATTAGGGACATCATGCCTGTTCAATCGAAGTCAGAAGGGCTGTGATATTCGTAGGTTGGGTGGGTATAGACTTGCCTTGATCGTAGCCATACAGGGCAATGGCCGAGGACGAGAAGGCGACGACCTGTATGTATTTTGAGCTAGAGTTCCAATCCATTTGCACAGCCTTATGCTGTTCAGTATTGCTTCAGCTTACCTGCATCTTCTTATCCTGAAAGAAATCGAGGACTCCCATCTTGACTGTTCTTGCTCTCCCTGCACTGGGAGATCTGGGAATCTCGCAAGATCTCGATGGAAATGTGGGGCAGATCAAGCAACAAGATCTGGGATACCCAGCTGCTCGGTCAACCACCTGGTCGCTCTTGCCAATGCTGTCTCAGTCAATTGAAGTTGGGTCGGTAAGTGAATGAATCTGCTGTGGCTGGTGCAAAAGAAAACAAGAAAGTGAAGGGCAGCTCTGTCGTATCGTATCCACCTTTGGTGAGGTGTGCCAAAAAGTCTAATTCCCACACGTGGACTGTGACGTACAAATGTACAGGTGAGCTTCCAACATTTTGTTAGCCGCGGGAAGCACTTACCGATCGTGAAAGCTCGTACCGACATCGACATTGAATGAGGATGGAAAGGGTGGAAAGTACAAGGCACGATTCAATTGTTCCGCAGTTCAGCATAGATTAGATACATTCATCCGCATCAGAACTTCCAAGGCCCGTTCTCCTTCGCCCATTGCTCGTAGGAGATCAAATCAGACCCCGGCAACAGCCACTTGTTATGCTTCTCTTGATTCTTCTCCTCGCCCTTGCCATAGTACGAGTACCCGCCAATCAACAACATCGTCTCCAGCAATTCCTCCCTCACATTCTCCGGCAAGAACGAAGCAAAGACCTCGGCTGGAAGCGTCTTGAACACAACCTCTTGCCCAGCAGCCTTCCCGATGGCATTCACGACGTCCTTTGGCGTTGTCCAGGTCGAGACTGCGTGAACGCGGACACCGTTGGCCTCTGATTCGCCTTCGAAAACGGCCATGACATACTTGCCCATATCGCGTCGGGGTTCGATGAGTGGCCAGGCGATGTCGTCCGAAGGGAACGGCATGGCCAGCGTAGGTGTTCCTTCAACGGCTCGGACCTGACCCTTCGCGAAGTTGATGAACATAGCCGGCATGACATACGAAGCGATCATATCGCCCTTGTTCGCCTCGACGTACTCCTCAACCTGAGCTTTGCTGTCAAAGTGATCCACATGCTTCAGCTCGCCTTTCGTGAGCTTCTCCACGTATGGCAGGCTGGAGAAGACAAAGTGCTTGACCTCCTCCGCCTTCGAGGCTTCGAAGATGTTCTTTCCCTGTTGGATCTCTCGTTGTTTGTCAAGGATGGACCAGAAATCTGTCACGCCGAAGACGCCGTAGGAGCCCTTGATGGCTGTCTTCATGGAATCGACGTCGTCGAGCTCGGCTTTGACCATTTCGACGCCTTTGGCGGCCATGGCTTTGGACTTTTCGCTGGATGGGTCGCGGGTAACGCCTCGAAGGGCATACTTTGATGAAAGCTCTGGTCGTGCAAGGACGATGTCGATGATAGAGCCTCCTTGATTACCAGTGGCACCGAAGATAGTGAGGACCTTCTTGTCGGACATCGTTGACTTTCTTGTGTTTGTTCGAAGATTTTTAGAATGTTTAGGCTGTTCTTCTGCTCGTTCAATATTATTCGATGTGTTTGTTGCAGTAGAGGACTTGGTTCCAGAACGGCAGATGGGCAGCCATTTTATACCACTCTCCCAAGGCTACCAAGACTTCTGTGCATCCCAACCGTTAGCCGGTATCCGTGAGTGTCTTGTTGACATAGAAACCTTCCACTCGCTCTACAATGCGAGGGCAAGGTCCGGCTTAGAAAGTACCAGGTATACCAACTGGCAGAGCTCCGGGCTGTGGCGTTGCAAATGCATGGAGCTCTGCAAGTACCAGTCGTCCAGCCAATGACGTTCCATATTGTCGTCGCTCATTGCATGGCAAGAGCAGTGGCGTGTTCGTTCTCGACGAGGGCTTTCGGTGTGCCGTGCTGCCCTGGAGCGCGAGCTTGCTGACTACAGCCCGGACTCAAGAGAATGTCTACGTCGGTACAGCGTCGGCTCGCGCTAAGCCAATGAGCGAGGCTTCCGTCGGGCCACCGGATCCTTCTGTGTTCAGCCGCCGGAGAGTTTGAAAGCGCATGCAGCGAGTTAGTCAGGCCTGAGATAACCGTTGCCTTTGTCAAACCCTCTGTGCGAAGTGGGGCTCTCGTGACATCCAAGAGTCGTTTTCTGTTCACAGAAGATCAGCCCAACCCATCTTTTGGAGATGTCAATCACTTTCGATGCGCCACATCCATGATCGAGACCAGTCTTTCTGCGATGTCGACCGCGAAGCCTCCGTCGTTAATGGCACGGTCATCTTCCACGAGCTTAACGCTGCCATCCTTGAAACCATTCTTGATTGCAGAGAAGATTGCATCGTCTGCTTCAGCGTCGTGGAATGGTGCGTCTGGAGTCGCAATCATGGAGACGCCACCTTTCGGAAGCACCACCTGAATCTTGTTCTTGTCGGCCGCTGCTGAGTTGATCTTCTGTACGATGAATTCGCCAATCTGCTTGCATTCATCGGGAGATGTTCGCATGAGTGTGACTGTTGGGTTGTGCTCGTAGAGCTTCCTCTCCTTGTACTTCTCAGGGACTGTTGCCTTTGGTCCGAAGTTGACCTGTGAGAAAGTCAGATTGAGGACGCTCGGCTGCATTCAGAATCGCCCTTACCATATCTGTGGCACCGACACTGATGATACATGGTATGCCGGCTTTCAGTGCTGCCTCCAGCCGCTGCTCGCCTGCGCTCATGACACCGCCGCAAAGATAGTCACAGATCTCGGTGGTCGTTACGTCTAGAACTGCGTCAAGCTCGCCTTGCTCGACAAGTCTCTCCATAGCTTTCCCACCGTGGCCTGTGCAATGGAATACGAAGCATTCGATCTCGTACTTGCCCTCGAGATGCTCTCGAATCTTGTCGACACACGGTGTGGTAACACCAAACATTGTCAAGCCGACTCGTTTGCGCTGCTGGGAGCTGGCGGAGGTTGTTGATGCATCTTTCGTTCGAGCCTCGTACGCTTGTGCCATGCCAGCAATAGCACCAGCAGCGTTGGACAGGATTGTCTTCAGCAAGCTGTTGGTGCCAGCAATGTCGACGACTGAGTAAGTCAAAGTGATGTCCGTCTCTCCAATGATGGGCCCAGTATCGCCTGACGCCGCCGTGCTTACAATCAGCTTAGGGAAGCCAATGGGCAACACATCTCTCATGACTCCCGACGACAAAGAGGTACCGCCCGTGCCTCCAGCGCTGACCACGCCATGGATAGCTTGAGAAGGGTCGTCCTTTCCCTTTTGGAGCGCTTCTCTCATCCAATTCGAAGCACACGCAATCATGTGTTTGATCACATCACCCCGAGATAGCTTGCTCACATCCTGCGAGGAATCCGGGGAGTATTTCGAAGTCAAGGTGTTCTGAGAGACGGTGATCGCTTCGTGTTGGACAGGGTGCCGGCCTGCGTCGACCAATGTGATTTTGCAACTGCTACCGGCGAATTCGACTATCTGAGACCGCAGATATAGCAGCTCATCGAGTTTGGACTACGAATTGTATGTCAGTAGTGTTTGAAGAGCGAGCTCGTTTGGTTGCTCCTACTCACATCACAGGTCCCGAGGATGACAATGTGCATGGTTATATGTCGCCGTTCAATACTAGGTGAGATTGCTGTCCCGGTGAGTTGTCCGTCTTCGACAATCGAGCTTTCGCAGTGTTCGATTAGTCCAAAGAAACATAGAGACGTCAGACTCAACAGCTGTTGGAGCTGTGGAGGTTGCTCTGCAGGTACAGAAGCACATTGCGTCACGGCTCATGGGTCCAGTCCACGTACTCACCAATCACCCGATACTCAACCTGAAGAACTCAAACCTTTTCTCGCAGGCCTTCATTCACAAATCGCATTGCAAAGAGCACGATTCGTCCATTGGGGCACAATTTCGAAGCCACCTCTCCTCCAACTTTCATCGCAGAACCGCAACAATGGGCCCACCTACCGATCGCCAGAAGATTCTCGAGGGCTTGAGACAGCAAATCAAAGATGGAAAGCCCATAGTCGGTGCAGGAGCCGGTTTGTGAGTGCGTGAAGTCCAGATCGAATGCCAGCTGACTTTCATGACAGGAATTGGACTCTCTGCGAAGTTCATTGAGCAAGGTGGAGGCGACCTCATCATTATCTACAACTCCGGCCGATTCCGAATGGCAGGTCGTGGATCTTTGGCAGGCCTGATGCCGTATTCGAATGCAAACGATGTCGTGGTCGACATGGCGAAGGAGGTCATCCCAGTGGTGAAGCATACGCCCGTGCTCGCTGGGGTATGTGGAACAGATCCATTCAAAGACATCCCGCGGTTTTTAAAGCAGTTAAAAGATCTCGGGTTCGCCGGCGTCCAGAACTTCCCGACTGTTGGCCTGATCGATGGGACGTTCCGGGCGAATCTCGAGGAGACTGGTATGGGATATGACATGGAGGTTGAATGCATCCGACTCGCACATGAGGAGGGCATGTTGACGACACCCTACGTCTTCTCGCCGGAGGACGCAACAAAGATGGCCAAGGCAGGCGCAGATGTTGTTGTAGCTCACATGGGATTGACGACTTCTGGCTCGATTGGAGCTCAAAGTGGGAAGAGTCTCGATGATTGCGTGCGGGAAGTGCAGGCGATTCGTGATGCTGCAACTCAAGTCAACAAGGACATCATCGTCCTCTGCCACGGAGGGCCGATTGCAGCACCGGATGATGCGAAGTATGTGATGAGCAAAGTGAGCGGCATCCACGGCTTCTTCGGCGCGAGCTCGATGGAGCGGTTACCGGTCGAGCAGGCCATCACCAACATTACCAAGGAGTTCAAGGGTATTTCTGTTAAGTAGATGAGTAGTCAGGTCATCAAGGAGACCATCAGAATCAGCATTGCCGTCTTCAATCGAGCTTTCTCTCACACCCAAGTGACTGCTTTCGCGTATTCGCATAAGACTCCTCTCAAATCATCCAGTATCAGCGAGATCTTCGAAAGTCAGGTGGAAAGTGATATTGTCGAGGAGGAAGAAATGGTCAAGAAGAAGACGCGCAAGACGCGTGAGCCAAGAAAGCGAGTGGCTGGTCGAACTTCATCTCCCAAGCTTCCTCCACCAACTCCTCCTCTTGCAACATGAGCAATGCCCGCCGGCGAGTCGTCCCGGACGGGCAGCAAATACAGCAAATCACCACCATCTGGCAATAATGGCTACTTCGAATCCTTCCTGCGCTTCGCTCGCCAGACCCATGCCGCCGATTATATTGGTCTGAGCATCCTGGTTGTCGGGGAACTCCTCCTCAAGCTGTTTGGAGAACCATTTCATTCGCAGTTCCGCCTGGACGATCCCCGGATCCAACATCCTCATGCTGAGGAGGAGAGAGTGTCTGTCAGTAAGTGTACTGTCAAGCACCTTCAATCCGGCATTCGCTGACTTAGGTTGTTCCAGTCTGGCTCTTCGTCTACGCCGCAGCTCTCCCCCTCGTAGTCCTGATCGCCTGGGCCATAGCTCTTCGACCCTCGCTCCATGCGACCCACGTCACCTTCCTCGGCCTCGTAATCGCCGTGATCACCACCTCGTTCCTGACCGATCTGTTCAAAGACGCCATTGGGAGGCCGAGACCGGACTTAATCGCAAGATGCAAGCCAAAAGCAGGGACACCGCAACATGAGATGGTCACTATCGAGGTCTGTACGGAGACAAATCATCATGTTCTGCATGATGGATGGAGGTCATATCCTAGTGGACATTCCTCCTTCGCCTTTGCAGGCTTGGGCTGGTTAGCACTTCTGCTGGCTAGCCAGACTCATGTCTTGCGGCCGCGCGCCAACATGGCGGTTGTTCTGCTTTGCCTTGCGCCTTTGATCGGGGCAGCATTGATTGCAGTCTCGCGATTGGAAGACTACCGACACGACGTCTTCGACGTTGTGACAGGATCCATCTTGGGCTTCGCCATCGCATACTTCAACTGGCGGAGATACTATCCAAGTCTTCTCAGCAGCACATGCCACGAACCATACTCACTGGCCCCCGGCGATGGACGCAATAGCCCTAACAGTGGCTTCCAGAGAGTCCGGGACGAAGAAGAGGGCTACGTACGCGAACCAGGGCGCTACGACGAACGTAGTTACTAATGTACACTTGCAGGAGCTTTCTCCGGTACCGTAATCTATATTGTCTATTTCCGATCCAGACTGCTATACAATGTATGCTGTCGAATGAACAGGCTTGCCACAGATGCAACAATGGAGAGCCCCAGGACTACCGTCCATACGCCTCGAAGCGCTCCGATGTACGATTCTATCACACCCGACTTCCATGAATCTGGAAGTCTCCGGATCTCGTCGGGGGTGTCTCGAATGCGTCTGATCCTTTCTGCGGCATTCGGCTCGTCTCCGAACTTCTCGTACAAGAATGCCTTCAAGAGGTTCTGAAATACCGCGCTGGCCACGGTGATGCCTATCGTTGATCCAGTCGAACGGAAAGCGTAGCTTGCCGAGGTGATCACAGCCTGGTATTTGTGGTCCACCGCGGAGATCAGAGACAGAAGGGTCACTGTCAGCATGGAGCCGTAACCAAGGCCTCCGATGAACAGGAAGATGTACGGTGGTGCAAGCGCCACGTTCTCATCGAAGAATGCGAGGATGAGCGCAGCTCCAGTGATCGATAACATTTGGCCGAAGACTTGCCACCACCAATACTTGCCGCTCCAACGCATGTACATGCCTGCCAACAGCGATCCTATCGACATGCCGATTGCTTGAGGGATGAATTGCGTACCGGCTTCGGTTGCTGAGACTCCGCGGACGACCTGGAAGAAGATGGGGCCGTAGTATATAATTCCAAAGGTAGCCTACACAACGTCAGCCTCATAAACCAAAATTGCAACGCTGCTCTACATACCATCGTCATGAACCAATTGGTTAAAAGAGCAGCCGTGACAGATCGATTGAGCAACAGCCGCACAGGAATGATAGGCTCTGAAGCGATTTTGTCTTCCACGTAGATGAATACCAGTAGAAGAACGAAGCTGAGCGGTATTGAGACGTAGACTAGAGGGTGATTCCAGGGGACGATATTGCCTCCGGAGTTCAACCCTAGCAATAAGAGGACCAGTGCTCCGACGAGACAGAACGCGCCGAGGAAGTCGACTCGTTTGATCTTGGCCGTGTCGGTTTCTTTGATGGGGACGTTGATCATGATGATGCCCACGATGCCTCCCACAACGATAAACGGGATCTGGATGAGGAACGCGTATCTCCAGCCGAGTCTGTCGTTGACGACTGCTGAAGATTAGCTCTTGAGGCGTGATTATGTGAGAAGCGTGACTTACATCCGCCGTAGACACCACCCAATCCCATTCCTGCGCCGAATACGATGTTTCCTATGCCTTGCCAAACGCCTCGTTTTCGTAGTGGAATCAGATCTGAAGCAACGAATACGCTGACGGTGTTGAGACAACCGCCACCAGAGCCGGCTACCACTCGGCCAAGGATCATCATCCAGTCGTCTTTTGCGAGACCACAAAGCAGTGTGCCAATGGAGAAGAAGGAAACTGCAAATACAAGGCCCGCACGGCGGCCGTAGATGTCTGTGAGCTTGCCTGAGAGAGGTTGGAAGGCGGCATTTGCGAGAACTGCAACAACACATCAGAGTCGTCATGTTGTTCGATATGAATTGAAACTGACCATATCCCGAAGCAATCCAAGAGAACGAAGTGCCCGAGTTAAAGCTCGAACTGATCGGTCCAGAAAGTGTAGCTACCACAGTGCTATCTGTATACAGAGTTAGTCATCTTGAAACGCCTTCCACCTCACTGCATCTTGAACATACCCAACGCGGCGAAGAAGCTAGTAGCCCACAAACTCGCCATGGTAAGTAGTAACTTCCTCGTACTTGGCTCGTCGGCCAAAGGCACCGTGCCGGCCTCATACTCTCGTCTCTCCTGCTCGGCCTGGGCGTCAAGGTTTTCTGGCTCTGTCGGGTGGCCATTGGCATTGTCCAGGAGCGGGGATCGTTCGTCCACAGGCTCTGGTGGGAGAGTCTTTAGGCTGTCCTTCTTGGGCGACATTTTGTCGATGTTTCACGATGTCACGCGTGAAGGTGATTGAGTGAGGTTGATGGCGTTGTGATCCCGGTCAGCCGAGTCATCGAACTTCACAAATCCAAATCCGCTTCTCACGCTTCCTTCCTTTGTCATCAACGAGCACTCCTTCCGCCGCGGATACCACACCCAAGACGGCTCCTTTCGACGATGAAGTAGGAAACGACTGCGATGAGAACATGGAACTGGATTTTGCAAAGGCTCGGATCTATGGATTGAGCTGTCCGCCCGCCACAGAACTCCACAACGCCGCCCACGCCTATCTCGCCTAGCAAAACCGTGCTCTGTCTGGCCGCACGCTTCATCCACAGCGAAAGCAGCCGTAAAAATGCACCTCAGGCTAAAACTACAGATCTCCGTACGCCACCGCTGAGATCATCAACCCAACTGCGTCTCTACCACCTTGGCTGATTCTGACCACGCTTTTCGCTTCACAAACCCGCCTCGAACGCCTCCCTGAGATGCAACATACAATCATAGCTACCGAAAGACGTCTCGATCAGGAGATGCCAGCAAAATGAAATGGATCCGGCCCGTCAAGCTCGACAATAGTCGGGAGATCTTCTCCTCCAAGGAACACGGACTGTCCAGTCAAATGGCACGCATTCAAGTCGATCCAGACCAGCATTCGCTCCAGGAGACCGTTGAGGCCAAGAGTTGATAATCCACCACGCATCTTCAGCATCATTTGCAATCCTTTCATGTGAGCTGCAAAGACTTCGGAGTCGCCAAAGATGGACTCGTAGGCCGCAATTTTGGCCACAGCCATGATCACGGCGTCCGTGACGGCTTTCTTCGGATCCGCCAAGGCCGAGTTGATCTCCTTCAGCGCTCGTGCCTTGAGGGCGAGGAGGTCGATCAGTGATCCCTTTTCAGGATTCACGACGCAGAAATGCGAGGCTCCCATGAGAAGAACGGCGTACATGGTCGATGCCTCAGTCATGCAGAGAGGGAAGAGCTGCTTCCGGAGCAGGCCCTTTTCATTTGGTCCGTCTATGTCTGTCATATCCACGGCGATATTTTGAATATCTGGAGGAGTCAGCTTGAGGTCAGACAGAGACGATTGAAGATGCTCACAATGTGCGAAGATCGGTGAGATCTCTGGCTTGTAATCCACTGGAAACGTCCAGAATGGATCTTCAGCCCCATTATCGGCGATTCGTGGTATAACCATGACCTTAGAATCCTCACTGGACTCTGAGGTAGATGACTCCAGGCTGGGGCTTTTCCGGGTCTTCACGGAAACCGCAGCCTCGCGCTTCTTCTCTGTACTGGCATTCGCTTTAGGCTTCTTACGAACGGATACATCACGATGGATGTATGGCTTGACCGTCCAGGACTGAAGGTCCATGCCATTGAGGGTGCTCGACTTTGCATGTTGTACCCTTGTCACATGGGCCCGGACAATTCGCTTCGCTGCACCTCTGCCCTTGGCGGCCTCGGACTGGGTAATCGGGACGAACACAAAAGGCTCATGCATGGATCCATTATTTGATCTGGCAGCAGTATTGTTGGTCCCTTTGCCATTGGAAAGGGCATCGCGGCTATTGACGACCAGCATCCTGGATGTTTGTATATTGCGCTTTCTCCACGGCGAGCAATGGCGATTCCTGGTCCGTCTCCAGGCCGCGGAGACTACAGACGGCGTCCTCCTTCCAATATGCTAGCAATCTATCCAGCTGGGTCTTGTACCAAACAAAGATGGCAAGCAGCGATATAGAAGGAAATGTATGAACCAGAAGAACGCTGACCGTCTGACGGTCAATCGTGGAAGAGCGCTTGTCGTCAGCAAGGACTGCTATCCCCACCGAGACCTCAGCTGCAGCCCGTCTTTGATTCGTGGGCTTGACGATCTGCGTGGCTCGAGCTAGACTGAGAGAGGTATTCGCAGTGCCGTTTGGAGCTAAAAAGCAACGGCGAGGAGTCGAGACTGGTCGCCTACTTTGGCCTCCCATTCGAAGGCGAGAGAGGCTCTCAACATTTGCGTCTTTGACCGTGGAAAGCCGTGAGCAGGCATATGAGGGCCAAAGACTTTAACTCAATACTCCGTGGGGGACGCAAACGCTTTTGACGACTAAGGCTCGGTCACAGTCCGCTCTGCTAGCCCGACTCGCCTGCGCCATCTACTGCTCGCCAAGTTACCTCAGTAGGAAGTCGACTACCTCGCCGGACCGTAGCGTGCGCTCCTGGACATGGTATCTCTCTATCCTACATGCCGAGGAGCACCTTGTTGGACACTCGCAGCGGCCGACAAAGAAGACGGCATGCCGCAAGGTTTCGCTATCGTGACCCGTTCCGAATAGCTCGCCATGATTCGTCCAAAATAGCAGCGTGTAATGGCTCCAAGTGGTAATAGACTGCCTTGAATGAGTGCTTGCTATCTGCCGCGCGGACGGCATGCATCTGGCGGTCATACTGATGTTCTCTGTTGCAACCATCTCTTCGCCTACCTGGGTACACGCACTGTGTTGGCTTGGTTACACATCCATCAGCGTCGTCCAACACCCATGACACTACTTGGGGAGCAGGAGCAGGAGCCTGGTCGACAACACATGCTTATGCCCCAGGCTTGACCAGATACAAGCAAAGCCTACCACTCTGAGTACGCTGCGCCGCCGGAACGACAGGGTACTTCGCAGAGTAACGGCAGGCAAAGACCTCGCATTGACTTCGGCGGTACACCCTTTCGGCGCCAGGATCGAATCCAGGTTTTGTGTTGGCCCTTTCAGGCGACCAGGGCGAGCATCAGTCAACCTGCATTGCAGCCACAAGGATTGGCAGAGGAGTCGAACTCGCTCCTTGCGAGCCCCCTCGTGCCCATTACAACACTGCCACGGCCGAACCGACGACTTTGTAAGACCAACTGCTTTCACGACAACTCCAACGACCAGATCGGCCTAGACATTCTAGTCAGACTCGAACAACATGTCTCTTCAAGGCAGAGTAGCCCTCATCACCGGAGGATGCAAGAGACTATCGGCTGAGAGCGCGAGGAGATTGGCCCATGAGGGCGTCGAACTGGCTCTTCACTACAACTCACCAAGAGGAAGAGACCGAACGCTGCTCTTCAGAGACGAACTTCGACGGACGTATTCAGGGATCAAGGTCAGCGTGCATGGGGGTGATCTCAGTTCTGCCCCTGCTGTCGAGCAGCTCTTCAACGATGTGGTGTCTGAGCATCGAAAGAGCGTCAAGATCGTGGTGTAAGTCGGCCGGGCGCGATCAAGGGAAAGTACAGGCTGACATCTCGAAAGCAATACGGCCGGCATGGTCCTCACCAATGAGCAACTCTTCACGTACACCGTATTCGTGGACGGACAGAAGAACAAGTGGACCGACCGATACACGGAGGCTTTGCAGTCTACGCCGTGCGAGCAGCACAGAGCGGTTGCTCCTGCAATAAGTTCCCGCCACTAAGTTCGACGTCTTCTTTAAGGGAGGCTTTCGTCGTGCTGACTAGCAACTTTCAGCTTTGTTCCGCGATGCCTCGGGGTATCGATACCCACTGCTCGAGCCAACACCATTCTTGGACTTTAAAAATCAGTGGACGCCATGGCGATGGGCGAAGACAGGTGGTGATACGAGCAACGCCGGGGCTGCAGCCTACGGCCAGATCGAAGCCGTGCGAACAAGATGATCGAAAGTGTTCGTGTCGCGCTCGGTTGAAGACTTCGATTGAATTGCGTTCATTGCTCTGGACAATGCGGCTGGTGGTATCGGTCTCAGGCGAGCACGACTTGGCAGACGAAAGGTGCTGTGAGCAAAGTGAGGTTGTAGGAAGAACGTCTTCCCAGGTCAGCTGATATGGATGACGGGATTGGTAGAAGAGGAGGGGTTGATTTGATCTTTCTGAGGTGAGAGCCGGGACGTCTGTCATTTCTTGCTGGTCACTGACGTTGCTGGCATAGCGATACGACAGTGCATAGCATCATCAGGCGTCAAGTGGTGTTGACTTCTTGCTGGACGATTCCAACGAAGACTCGACTCGATCCTATCACTGATCTGTCGTCTTCTGTCCTATCTCTTTTTCTCTCTTCACCAGCTGATCCTGTCCGTGACTTCTAGGAATCAACATGGACTCTCGAGTGAGTCCATTGCTGACGAATCCTGCTCGAGCAAACCCAATAACAAACGACATATAACATCCCCTATACACGCAGACCCCTCTTCAATCGATACAACCAGACCCAATCGATAAGCAAGACGACGTACGTTGTGATCGCCTTCAAGGGAGCCCTGCAAGCGCAGCCGAATATCCTCCACTTCGAAAAAAGGCCAGCGACGGCCCAGACTGCCGAAGTTCGCCTTCGACACCTGGCCACTGACCGCCCGTCCACATCCTGTGCCTGTCTCGGCATTCAGTCCGTCACATCTTCGACAAAGAAGCCGCATCGACTGGTCACATCAGGCGTGCTAGCACATCACTTCCCCTGAACTGAACAGATAGGAGATCTCTTTCGACACCACAACGTCTCGATGATATCACCAAATCGATACAAATTGCACTCTAGACGAGCCCAGTCAATCCCACGTGCTCTGCAATCCCACTCGCCTCGTGCGAAAGGCAGTCTCGACTTCGGTTCTTGCCTGCAACCCGGCTCCTTCACCACCACCGCAGATTCGCCGTCCCGTGTCCCCAATCTGTCAAAAACGACACCAGTAACAAAAACTCCACTCCCCGTCGTGCCCTTTGCTAGCACCACGCGCCATCTCCGCATGGGCGTCGTTCGGTCTCCACGCGAGCAAGCACCAGCGGTGAAACATCTTCCAACCAGCGTGTCGTTGAGTGAGAAGGGAAGCATTAACATCCTATCGCCGACGGGAATCCACGTGGTTGCATTCGCCGATTACGGCAAATCTCGTTGTATCTTGTACAAATGTCAAGGGAAGGGGTTAGTCTCGTCGTGGATCCGCGGACGGTGGGTTTCATATAGTGAGACTCCACGCGATTGCAGGATCGAGGGTTGACGTGGGTTCTCTGTTCTTCATATACATAGACGAGGGAGCTACGGCACTCTCGATAGACGAGGGAAAGATCTTTCTCTCGCTTGCTCTTCCGGACTTTTGGGAATGTCTTCATGAGAAGACGCACCCTTTCGCCTTTCACAGGCGCAAGCGTCCGGAGGATTTAATTCAAGATGTCGAGCCCACTGGATCTGGACGGGGTGTTTGATCAGTTGAAATCGGAGCCGGATGTCAATCGAGGGCCTGTGGTGGACAGAGTCGTTTGGGTCTTCATATCGCTTTCCGTCGTGGTGGTGGCTTTGCGACTCTGGACGAAATGGCGGACGACGAATCGATTGTACTTCGACGATGCGCTGATGGTGTTGGCACTTCTGGTTGGAGTCACACATTCCGCCATCATCAGCATTGCTGTTGACAGCGGATTCGGGAGGCACATCACTTACCTCACGCTCGAGGAAATTTCCAAGACAATGTAAGTAGCCTCTTCCGACAACCTGGATCCCCAGGGCACGAATCGCTGATCATCTGCTCGCGCAGGAAATACGGCATCCTCTCACTCATGTTCGGCATCGCCTCCCCAATGATCGGCCGCATCTCCTTCTGTTATACCCTCCTCATGATAACCCGCGCCGATCCTCGTTTCAAGACCTGGCCTATTTGGGCCTTCATCGTCCTCCAGATCCTCATCAACGGTATTGGCATCACCGTTTTCTATGCCCAATGTGGCTCGCACCTGGATGTCTACTGGAACATCACGCTCCAGCTGGACTATCATGACCTCTGCTGGTCACCCAAGATACAGACCAAATATGGATACTTTATGGGCGCGTTCAATGTCGTGACGGATGCGTTCCTCGCGGCGTTCCCGGCGGTGTTGATCGAACAGACGAGACTTTCGAGAAAGACCAAGATCGGGCTTTGGTGTTTGCTGTGCTTGAGTACTTTGTGAGTTGGCTGAGAAGAGTAAAGAGGTTGAGAAAGATTTGCTAACGAAACTGTCTGAACAGTGCCATGGTGGCCGCAGTTGTGAAGACCTATGAGGCCAGGATACTTAGCCAAGTCACAGACTATACGTACAATTTGTGTTTCTGTAAGTCCATGCTGATACAAGAAGCAGCAAGAAGCCATGCAATCTGACGCTCCCACCAGATGTCATTTGGGTTTCTGTCGAGCTGAACGTCGTTATCATTACGGCGTCAATACCACTGCTGAGGCCGTTGTTTAAGCGGACGCCGAGAGATGAAGGAAGACGACCCAGTCGACCCGTGGACGTTCAGCTGGGATCGGTCATGTCTTTTGGAAAGGACGGGTCGCGCATGCACACGCCGCAGCACACCAGCACATCCAGTCTGGACAACATCGTGCATTACGATGACACTTCCGGTGTGGACAGTGCAGGGATCGTGGTGACGAGGGAAGTGCAGGTCTCATTTGAGACCAAGGATGCCGCGAATGTCCACGCAGCTCTGGTTGGCCTTGTGCAAGGCGAGATCGCCAACCCGCGCCTCGCGAGAATGTAGGCGCCATGTATTTATCGTAACGAAGACGACGTGAATGAACACAGAACAGTCTGCACTGCTGATCAATTGCTGTGAGATGCGCTTCATTGATGTCGTTGCCCCATGGGCCTATTGAAGCGCTTAGCCAGTACTCTCTTGTAGTGAAGGGGTATACTTCTCCGTAGACACTGCACTATGCATGTCTTCGATTTCTGCCCATCCGTGCTCCCTCGATTGTGGTCGAAGCCAAAAGAAACATTCCACAATCCAGCTAAACCACTTCACCCAAAGTTCTCATTGATGCTTAAAGCCAATTCCTCCATGCCTCAAACGCCTCGCTGAATTCTCTTGGGTATCGTGTGCTCGTGCTCGTATTCGTGCTCATGCTCATGATCGGTGCTCGCTCGGTCCGCCGCCGCCGCTACCTATCATCAATTTCTGCTGTAAAAACTTACTTACTCATAATTGATGGAGGCGCAAGCTGTGACGACGCAAGCCACTCAATCTTCCTCGGGCTCATCGTAGTTCTGGTAGGTGAACTTGGTCCTAGCCTGGTCCTTAGACATTGGCTTGCCGGATCCTGTGAAGCCGACTTAATGGAGCATAAGTATTAGCAGAATCTACTTGGGAAGATGATACTTGGTGCTCACCTTTGGCGTTGGGCAGGTCCGGAGTACGAAATTGACTCTGCTTGCCCATCTTGGCCGAACCAAGGACCGGCTTCTTCGGACCGTTCTTCTGGAAATCCTGCCAGCTGCTCTTGCTCTTCTCAAGAGTGCGATTACCCTTGAGCTTCTTTGGGAGAGGAGGTGCGCGAGTCGGGCCGTCGCTGACCTTGCTTGGCTCGCGCTTTGGCACGAGGTTCGGATCGATGGACGGAGCAGCTGAAATGACAGTGCCGTTCTTTGCAGTGACCGGTGAAGCTGGTGGTGGAACCGATGGGACGGTGGCAGTAGTAGGTGGGCCATCTGCCTTGCGCTTCTTGTTCTCCGGGGCAAGGCGAACTTCATGCTTGCGCTTGGTCTCACGGTCCGTATAGCCGTGGAATTTGACGGTGTAAACAGGATCAGCAGAGCTGCCAGCCTTTTGCACAATGGTTGCTGCATACCACTGCTTGTCGACAGAGTACTTGGCCTGGACGGTGTCACCGGTGTTGAAATTCACGCGCGACTCTTCTGGCGGAGGTGGTGGAACCTCGGCCGCATCTTTGCGGAACTTTGGATGCTTGCTCATATCGTATTTTGGCGGAGGTGGTGGGGCATCATCGCCTGGTGGTGGAGGTGGTGCAGAGGACAGTGCGGCGATGCTGGCCTTGGTGGTTGCAATTGACTGCTCCATGGTGGCCTTCATCTCCAAGGCGTCGGCATTGTCTGGATCGGTGGCCAGGGTCTCGTGGAGGAATTCAAGGTCATTCTGATATCCGGCGAGCTCCTCCTTGAGCTCGGCGAGAGAGCTCATGGTGAGTGCTTAGCAGACGTTCTGCGCCAACTTTGAAGATGTGTACGTTACTCGGCGTGCCGGCCTGTCGCTGGTGGTATGAGGGGCGACTGCCGGGGGGCAATGCAGGGGAGAGCGGAGCGGTGGTGCTATGCTCGTCGCTGTCTCCGTGGTGGTGGTGGTGGAGGAGCGGAGCGGCGTTGATGTCGCAGCGACGTCGAAGATCCACAAAGTCGGCAAGTGCGAAACCGAATGACGCTAGCCAGCCGTGACTAAGCGGGTGACACGTGACACTCGCGGAAACAAAGATATCGAACACTATTCAAGCCTGGCAAGCAACAGGCACCCCAGCACTTCTCAACTTACCATGCGTCCATGACGTAGACACGAACAAGAGTCATTGAGGATCGTCTCCAGCATCAGCGCCAAAGAAGGTCCAATTCACTCACCGAGCCCTCTTCCTGCAGGCAAGCGGACTTCGAAGCTCAGCGGAGTCGGCGTTAGCTTCGAAATCGATTACCAATCTTCCTACTTCGCCTTTCTTCCACCGTCCATTCTGGACTGACCGTGCGGCTCGCAACGACGATTGCTCCTTGGCCAAACACTGCAGGCTACACCAATGACACCTGCCCCCGTCGCTGTCTGACCACCCGCCCCGTCGAGCCCAGAGCAGCGAAGAAAGTCTCGTGCAAAGGACCCTGAGCCTTGCCTCTCCGGGCAGAGCCGCCTCTACGCCCAGTGTCCACTACTCCGCCGCCGTCATCCTCTCTCTCTCCTCCGCCAGCTGACGTTTTCTTCAATCCGCTGTCCTATCGCCACCGGCCTGGCCTTCGCACCGCAGATTGGTACCAGCCGCAGGCCACGAGAATAGGTGAGCCCGCGCCCATCATCTTCCCTGGTGCCCTACCCTGCATACCCCGCCAGAACCGTCTACTTCTCGCCCGTAGCGTCGTCACATCATGCCGCCTCACACCCGCCTCCAGCGCACTCAATTCTTTCAACCCTCTCCTGTCTACCTACATCGCCACATCCAATGCCCTCTACATGCTCATTCCACTGACGCCATGTTGGTAGCTTGCATCTAACAGCCGGCCGGACAATTCATGGCCGGTCCTGTTCTGAAGCCAAATCAGACTGTCAATCCCTACCTCTCCCCAAACCAACAGGACCTCCTTCTGGCCGCCTTGGAATCGCAGAACTCCACCAAACCCTCCACTAAACGATCCAACTCCGACTCTGCCAACAACATGAGCACCGTCAACGGTAATGCGCTCTTTATGAGCCCGCAAAACGCCGAGCTCGACAACCTCAACGTCGACTACACGCCTGATCTTGACTACTTGGACGGCGACACCTTCGACTTCGAAAACGCTGACCTTGGTGGTGAGATGATCGGTGCACTTCCTGGCGATAGCCGCGAAGACCTAACCACCACGAATGGCGATGGTCACGAGAAGAGAAAGAGCCCTGATGAGCCTGGCGATAGCGAAGCCGGCGATGCCAAGAGGTATGCGTATTGAATTCCTTACGCCGTAATACTGTTCTGACAGCTAGCAGACAAGAAACTCAAGAAGGCGAGAAAGGAGCCAAGAAGCCCGGCCGGAAGCCACTCACTAGCGAACCAACAACGGTTAGTAAAGTCGCAGAAAAGGCTCCTTCAACTCAAGCTGACATTCAGACTAGAAACGCAAAGCACAAAATCGAGCTGCTCAACGAGCATTCCGCGAGCGGAAGGAGAAGCACCTGAAGGACCTTGAGACCAAGGTCGCCGAACTCACCAAGACGCAAGAGGCCGATAAGCATGAGAATGGCCTTCTCAAAGCGCAAGTCGAGCGACTGCAGGTTGAGCTGCGAGAATACCGCAAGAGACTCTCCTTGAACTCTGGTGTCAGCCGGTCGCCACCTCTCAGCGCAACTGGCCAGCATCGCAGCAATAGCAACCCGTCGTATGGCGGCAACTTTCAATTCGACTTTCCCAAGTTTGGCGCCCTTCCTGGCAGCCAGATCTTCGGCAACCAAGGTGTTGGTAATGGTGTTGTGAAGCGCGATAGCGCCACGCCTCCTACACAATCGCCAATTGGAAACGGTAGCTACGGACAGCAGACTCAGGCCCAAAACTCGCGCCAGAACAGTCTTGGTCGCAGTCTGAGTCCCACAAGCGGCAACGCATCGAACGCAGACAGTCCCGCCAACGCAAACGCATCTTTCGCTGCGTACAGCACCAACAACAACATGCATGGCTTTGCGTCGACCTTGCCGCAGATGAATGGTGGCGGCGATCCGTTCGGAGATCTTTTCAGCCCAAGCATTCTCAAGACCGCCAGCGTTGATGGCTACTTCCCAGACGGCCAGTCTAGCAATTCGCCCGCCCATCCTCTTGCGAACTTCAGCACCGACAATGGCGGCGACAGCACTTCTGGCCTGAACCGCGTATTCCAGTTCAACGGTGGAAGTAACGCAAGTGACAGCACTTCGCCGAGTGCCAGCTCATCCAGTCAGTGGAACGGCAATGGTGCTAACAGCTCTTGTGGCACGTCTCCAGAGCCTTCTCACGGCAGTCCTGCCAACAAGGACAAGTCCGCAGAGACGTTCTGTGATAAGATCAACCCAAAGAAGCAGTCAAATCTCTCACAACAGACCGATTACAGTACGACGAACCAGACAGGCATGAACGCAATGTTTGGTTTGCCAAACACGGATTTCTCGTCAATGGGCAACTTCGATCCCGTGCTCTTTGGAGACTACAGAGATAGCAACGACGCCATTGTCGGCACTGGTGACTTCTCGGGCGGCTTCTTCGACGACGCGCTCAACTCGCAGCCCTTCGATTACGGATCTCCGAGCAACTTGTTCGGCATCCTGCAGTCGCCGCAGCAGACAAACACCTCTCTCAATGCAAATGTCAGCACAGCCCCGAGCAAGAACTTGATGGCGGAGGTGGAAAAGACTTGCGGCGGCGGTGATGACGACTATGGCCTGCCAGGAACTCAGCCCAAGAAGACAGAAAGCAACGGCAAGCTGATCAGTTGCAACAACATCTGGAATCAGCTCCAGTCCAACCCTGATTTCCAGGAGGGCAAGTTCGACCTGGACGGATTGTGTTCAGAGCTTCGCGCCAAAGCTCGATGTTCGGAGTCCGGCGTCATGGTCGACCAAGATCATGTCGACGCAGCGCTGAGGAAGCTGGGTAAGAAGGATGAGAAGGGGAAGGCACCTGATATGCCTTCATTGATGTTCGAGCAAGAGTCATGGTAAGTGAGATTGTAGAGGACCAGCGAACAGCTAACGCTGACTATGATTAGGGACAATGTGTTGAAGAAGCTGCAAAATGGACAGGCTTGAGAATGTCATGATGCGATGGATACTTGGTTGTGGGTTGTAGCACCAACGATTAGGAGTCAGGTGGTATACGGGATACCGAGCGGCCATGGAAGGCGACAGCTCTGATGACACGACTTGCTACAATACGAAACGAAACCTGGCTTTTTGTGGCGTTAGGAAAGGCGTTTTGGTATGGACAGTCGATGATAACGGCTTAGATACTCAAAAGACACTCTTCGTTGAGTGACATGGCGGGCGTGCTGTATGTTACTGGCGAGCAATAACGACTACCCTCTCTCTCTCACACACACATACTTATCATGATTCGATCGATGCCTCTCCACTGCTTCCCAGCCATTCATCTCGCACCAATGCCGCAAGGAGTGCCCTGTCCGTGCACCTTGAACCTTGTTGACAGCCCCCACGTTTTCCAACGACATCTCACAGACTTTCACGACACGCGCGTGAATCCGCAGTGACATTCCTACCAAAATCGTGCGAACGGCCGTCAAACCTCGTCAAAACATGGCCCTGCGCACTCTGGACGCTGTTTCACGTCACTGCACACAAATGCAGGACGTGCAGCGGCCTTCTAATCTCTTTCCACACACAGCGCCCGCCAGCAAGCACGTAAAGTTCCGTGAGGGAGACGTCGCCCACCTCACGTCCTTGGCGTCGACCACCGTGAACCATGAATCCAGAACTATCCGTCCAGTGGCAGCTGAGTTGCTGGGGGCTGTTGTTACTCACTTTTCACTTCGTGAGTAGGCAGCCATTGGGCCAGGGTGCTGGAGGATAAAGAGTTTGGGATGCCACTTCCCTCTTTTCCTTCCTCTTTCACATCTATCTCGTCGGACTCTGTTTTCTTGCCTTGATCGAAGGTCTATGAGCTTTTCGCTGCATGCTGGACATTACGCACATTCGTTGGTCAAGGCTTTTGTGCAAGGCGGTTGCTGTTGGAGTACTGAGGCGAAGAGGTGAGGCTTGGCTTTCACATGTCGGCGGCGTTTGCTGTTGCTGCCTGGCGTGCCTTCCGTTTTTGTCGCTGCTTCACTCGTTTGCTCGCTTGCTGACTTTTCTTCTGGCGAGCAGACGCTTTCTTCCTTCATCAACAACAACATCGCGACAACACTCCGACATGCCCTCACGAAGCTCGAGGGTCAAGAGAGAGCCTGTCACTTTGGACGAAGGTGACCTCCTGGAGACGTACGTTGACGTCCCCAGGCCATCTCACACCACCAGCACCGAGATGCCGGTGCGTGCAGCCAGTGTTGCGTCCGCCGTCGGCCCTGCGACCAACGGCGACGGCGACATTGACATGAGCGACGGCAATGGCACCAGCGGCACCTCCCATACCGATGGTCGCGATGAAGCCACTGCAGCTCACGCACTCGCTGGCCGCAGCCGCCAGCTGATCCAAACCATTCAGAAGCTGGAGGCGCTCAACATCGATGCCACTCTTCAATCACTTCCCCAATTCGTGGTCATCGGCGACCAATCTGCTGGCAAGAGCTCCATCATCGAGGCAGTATCTGACATCACCCTTCCACGCAACGCAGGCACCTGCACCAGATGCCCCTTCAAGATCACAACCACAGCTGCTAAGGATGGCGAGCCTTGGAGCTGTGATGTTACGCTGCAGAGGAAGCACGCCTACGACCCAGCTGGACGTGCTAGCCAGGACCAGACTTTCCCTGGATGGACTGAAGAGGATGAAACTGAATTCATACCATTCTCGCGTGTCACGGACAAGAATCAACTCGAGCTTACTCTGCGCCGTGCGCAATTGGCAATTCTGAACCCTCACAAGGACCCTTCGATCTTCAAGAACATCCCAGTGGACAACAACGCAAGTGAGAAGCAAAAGGTTGGCTTCTCGCCAAATGTTATCAGCCTGCAGGTTGCCGCCGCAGGCCTTCCAGATCTGTCGTTCTACGATCTTCCAGGAGCGATCAACGCGATGGGTGATGAGAACGAGCAGTATCTTGTCAAATTTGTTGAGGTAAGTGCTGCGTCAAACATAATATGAGGCTGCTTGTGAACAACTTCTGACATGATATAGAAACTCGTCATGAGTTACATCGAAAAAGACAAAGTCCGCATTCTGCTGGCCTGCCCTGCTAACCAGGACCTCGAGAACTCGACAGCTATGCGCTACTTGATCGAGAAGAAGGCCATGGGCAGAGCTATGGGAGTTCTCACCAAGCCAGATCTCATGGACGGCACCCCGAACCGCATCCCATGGCTGCAAAGTATCCTCTCTGGATCGTATTACAAGCTCGGTGATGGCTGGTATGTCACTCGTCAGCTTTCTCAGCAGGAGCTTGAGAAGCATACGGCCTATGATCGAGCACGAGAGATCGAGAGCACGTTTTTCTCGAAGAAGCCTTGGACCAGCCCCGCTTTGTCAATCTACAGCGAGCGTCTTGGAATCTCGACCCTCCAGAAGGCACTCTCTGAGAAGCTGATTCAACACATCATCGACAACCTTCCAGAGATTGTCGCTCAGGTACAAGATCGACTGTCTGAAGTCAATGGTCAGCTTTCATTCTACCCAGAGGAAGTCAAATCACCAGAGCTGTCCGTCATTTTCGAGATTGACAAGATCAAGACTGCATTGGTCCAGCAGATCAACGCCGACAGCCTTCGTAGCAGCATGCGCCAGGAGTACCGCGATGTGTTCCGCAACATGTTCAAGAAGCTGCAGAGCCTGAAGCCCCGAGTCAACATGACGACACCGGGGTACTCCAAGCCCAGTATCACGGTCGAGAGCAGTGATCAGGAGGAGAGCCCTTCCAAGTCCAGGCGTATGAACAGTGGACGCGCCATGAGCGTCATGTCTTCGAACCGCGCCACGCCTAACAGCTCTCAGAAGTCCATGAGGCGGACACCGGCGCAAATTTCCGGCTCTTCTCAAGACCAGTCTGGCCGAGCGGTGTTTCTTCTGGAACAGGTGAAGAAGAAGTTTGATAGCGCACCTGGTGCAGATCTCCCAGCCCAGGCCTCGGAATCTGTGGTCAGAGGCCTCATCTCAGAGACTTTGTGCGGCTGGGCTGCAGTCACCGACGGTGCCCTCAAGAGAATCAGGGAAGTCTTCGTCTGCATGCTGGATGACTGTCTCGCCTCGGCAATCCCCCAGTACCGCACAACCGAGTTCTTTCGCGAAGTCAAGCGCATCACGTCCACGCTCTTCGAGGAACTGTTCCATGACGTTGAACACACCATTCTCAAGTTGATTGCGGGTGAGACGCATCGCCCTATGACCTACAACGACATTCTCAAGCAGAAGAGGGCCTTTCACAAAGCTGAATATCGCAAGTTGCGCCAGGAGAAGCGCGTTGCGGAATACGCCGAGACTTTGGAGGCAGAGACAGGCAAGATAATCCCATTGACAGAGCAGAAGAAGAAGGCGGCCGACGCTGCCTGGGTGACTGCAACCTTGGGATCGGATGAATATGAGAGAGAGGTTGAAGCTTTGGCGACGCCGATGGCCTATTACGAAATTGCTTCCGCCCAGCTGGTCGACACTATCGCGAAGCAGTTCGAGACAGGATTGATGCACGCCTTCGAGGACAGAATCCACCGCAAGCTGATGGAAGACCTTCAAGCCACCAATGAGATTCACTGCCGTCGGCTTCTCGCAGAGGATCCAGAGAGAGAGCGGCAGCGTGCTGCACTCATCAAGGAGCGTCAGAAGCTGGAGGAAGCCATCGCAGAGCTGAACACCCTGCCGGCAACTCATCTCCCAAATTGAAGCAACTTGGCTATGTCGCTGACAGTGCATTTGCCCAGCCTCATAGGACATGGGAAAGCACAGGGATACTCACCAATGGAGGAAAACGAGACTGGACTGCTTGAAGAAAGAGAAGGCGTCTGGATAACTGCATACTTCTACTGCAGCGACTTGACTTGACTTGAGCGTCGGCGTTGGCGTTGGCGTATCAAAAGAATAGGAGTAGCTACCACTTGCTTGCAATGAAAGACTCATGTGATTTGAACCAAGTGACGTCTCAATACCTCCTGGTGACGCTCGGGCCACATCGCTCGCTACTGCCGCTTTCGGCAGCGTGAGGAATCCTTTCCACCTTCTGAGCTCATCCCAGGGCATTTCCGCCAACTGCGCTTTCCCATGTCTTGACCATGACCATGCCCTTTTCACACGCCGGCTGCTGATGCTGATGCCACCTGTCGTGCTACATTGATGTTTAGTCATGGTGGTGAGGCTAGACCTGCGGTCCAGCTTTCCTCTGAGCCTATTTCTTTGACCTCATCTCTTCCTTCTCTCCTCAAGATACAAGCAAGCAAACACTACGCTCACTATGGCATTCTTCCAGGAGCTGCCATGGCACGAGGGCGAGATCCAGGTGGCGAAGCTGATGAATACTCCGCCGTATGACAACCCGACAGTACCGACGCTTTCGCCTCAGCTCTCGAATCATCTGCAAATTGCGCCTCTGATTTCAATCGGCACGCTGGACTCTCAAGGAAGACCATGGACGACGCTATGGGGCTCTGGCGAGAAGGGGTTGTCGCAACCGCTGGGAGGCGGGATTATCGGCATCCGCACTCCAGTCACTGGCAAGTTCGATCCTGTGGTTGAGGAGCTGGTTGGAAAGGAGGCCACCGGAGAGGTGGCGAGAGAAGAAGGCAAGGGTAGAATGGTGTCTGGCCTGACTATCGATCTGGAGACTCGCAAGCGGGTGAAGATGTACGGACGAATGGTAGCGGGAGCTCTCAGAAGCCGTGATGACGAAGTCACTGGACATGAGGAGCGTGTCGCGGAAGTCCAGCTTGTACTCAAGATTGAGCAAAGTCTCGGCAATTGTCCAAAGTACCTCAACAAAAAGCAGATTGTTCCTGCAATCTCGAAGCCAGAACTCGTGTCCGACTCGCCACAACTACCACAGCAAGCTTTGGATCTTCTCGAGAAAGCAGACCTCTTCTTCGTATCTACCTCGCAGGCTGATCAGGACATGGACACGAATCATCGAGGCGGCCCTCCTGGATTTCTCCGAGTGGCATCAAACGACAAGTCTGGAGCTGTGTTGTATTGGCCAGAGTACTCGGGAAACAGACTGTATCAGACGGTGGGCAATCTTTACGTTAACCCGATGGCTGGACTGTGCATCCCCGACTTCGACACTGGCGACATGCTGTACTTGACCGGGACCACAGAGATTCTTGTTGGCAAAGATGCTGCAGCAGTGCTCCCAAGGTCCAATCTCTGCGTCAAAGTGACGGTCACCGCTGCTCGCTTCGTTGCTCAGGCTCTCCCATTCCGCGGTGTTCTTGGGGAGAGATCCCCATACAACCCGGTGGTTCGATACCTGGCCTCCGAAAAGGCTGCTCCGCGTGCAGAAGAGCAAGAGCTGCAACAGGCTAAACTACTCAGCCAGGTCAAGCTCACTCCCACGGTTTCTCGATTCAAGTTCAGCTTAGAGAACGCTGCAGCCTACAAAGCTGGCCAGTACGTGACCTTTGACTTCTCTGACCACCTGGATATTGGCTATTCACACATGCGTAACGACGATCCTCGAAGCCTAAACGATGACTTTGTCCGGACCTTCACTGTGAGCAGTCCACCTGGTGATCCACCCATTCCTGTCAGAAACCTGAAGGATGACGAGTTTGAGATCACCATTCGGAAAGTCGGTGCTGCGACAGGTTTCTTGTTCAAGCACGATGGCAAGACAGATCGTATTCTTCTGGAAGTAGGTGTGAAAGGATTCGGTGGCGAGTTTGAGATCAAGCAGGAGAATGACGAAGAGACGATAGCTTTCATCGCTGCTGGTGTTGGCGTCACGCCTATTCTGCCGTCTTTATGGACGCTTGACTTCTCACGTCTTGAGATGCTATGGACGATTCGAAAAGAAGATGTTGGGCTTGTGCTGGATACATTGCAACAGCACCCGAAGTTGGCCAGCAGCTTGTCTGTCTTCATCACCAATGGGGAGGCCAACGACACCAAGATCAATAAATTGGGGGATACTGGTGCGCGGATTCACCTACGAAGGCTGCAGCAATCCGACATGCAAGATCTGAAAGTCTCGCGATTCTACCTCTGCACAGCTGTGCCTCTTCGAAAGCAGCTAATGGAATGGCTACCTGGAAAGCAGCTCATTTTCGAGGACTTCAACTTCTAGCTTCGATCTATCCTAGGTCCGGTCCTGGGTCATCACCGATCTTCAACACAACTCTCCCAGCTATATCGCCTTTCTCAAGCTCCTCGTACACAGCTGGAAGGTCCCTAAAGGGACGCACAAACACCTGCGGCTTGACAATGCCACTCTTGACCTGATCGACAGCCTCAAGACATTCTTTCAGGGAGCCGACGAGATTCCCTTTGATCTTCAAGCCCTTGATGACAATTTCGGCGACGCTGGTGAGGATCTGTCCACCACCTGGAGGTATGCCGATCAGACACATCGTGCCACCAATTCGAAGCATTGAAGCGACCTGCGCGAAGGCTCCAGAGGATCCAGCTGAGACGATCACGGCATCAGCGCCGTCTTTGGTGAGCTTCCTAACTTCGACAACAGGATCCGGGACTTCTTTGAACTACGAGTTGGATCAGCATTAGCAGCAATCAGAGTCGAGACCGCCATTGACCACTCACGTCGATGAATTCTGCCCCGAACGAAGTGAGAAGCTCACGCTTCTTCGATCCGGTGTCTACTCCGATCACCTTTGCACCGCGAGCAAGCCCATACTGGACTGGAGAGTTTTGTCAGCCGTGAGATGGCTAAGGTCACAATTTGACTGACCTGCGTATTGGCCCAAGCCACCGCCAGCCCCTACGACGACTAGAATGCTATCCAAGATCAGCAAAGACAGCTCAATCGAGATACGAAATGCGCGACTTACTCTCCGGGTTTCAAATCCGCATTGAGAGTCGCCTTGTACGCCGTCAGACCTGCACAGAGGGTGGGTGCCGTTAAGATGGGATCTGCGTCATGTGGGAGCACTGTGAGATAGCCTGCATCCAAGCAAATGTACTCCTGGAAACTACCATCCTCGTGGTGGAGGTGGTTGGTTGGTTTGAGGTCCCCTACGCCTTGGCAGTATTGTTCCGTACCTGCCTATACATCGTCAGTCTGCTGTGCTTACCAGTCAGTAGGCGATAGCTTAAATTCACCAGGCAGTATGAACACCGTCTGCAGATCCTACTCGAGAATCGAATCCCGACGAGCACGCCAAGTTCGATCGACGGGTCTCGTTCCGGTAAACCTGGCCCTAGAGCAACGATTCGGCCAACGCCTTCATGGCCTCCGATGTGCTTTGATTGCCAATCAGTTCGAATACCACCTCACGGCTCTGCCAATGCTCATACAGGGAGTTTGATCGCAGTGATGGGCTTTCCATCAGGTCCCGCTGCGGTCCCAGCTCTCGTGTGTAAGTCACTCTGACAGACTCCTGTGTAGAGCACTTTGGCGAGGACTTCATCCTGTCCAGGCATTTTAACTGGATAGTCGTCGACGAACTCGACTGAACCTCCCAGTTCGCGGACTAAGGCGACGGTTTGCTGCTCGGGGATGGCAATTGGTGCCATGGTCTTGCTCATCACAGAAGAAGGTTGAATGACAAGAACAGTGTTGGATATTCAACGACGTGAAGAGCAAAGATTGGGGGCTTACCTCCAGAGCCTAACTTAGACTTCAAGGAAGGGCGACAGATACCCTCATTGCTCGAATTGACGTTCTTGTCCAGTCATCTCACCAGACATGTGCCATGCGTTTGAACCCCGCTCAGTGTGACCCCCAAGGCCCCTCATCCTTCGTCGGCCGAGCCTGGATGGCGAACAAAAGCAGTAAAGAAGTCCGTCTTTCATTGCGATTCCTTTGCATTTCGAAGTCCAGGAACGGTGTTGAAAGTATCGCAACTAGGAAGGAGATTCGGGTGAGAGATGAGCGCTGCACGAGTGTTCGACGTTGACACTGGGCGGCGGTAGGCGGGTCGGGTGATGAGGCTCTCTTCTTTCGTAAGATCACGACTGTTGAAATACCTTTCTGTACAGTAGTGTTGTGCTGTCGTAGATATACATATCCCTCTATAGCTTACGGCCCACCTTGATGGCGCTGCGCTTTCCCTTGGTTGTCTTCAAGCCTCGCTTCTTGACGGGGCTGTACACTGAATCAGTATGATGCAGGTCTCTGATCAATCAAAACACTCACTTGTTGTTGTAGGCATAAGGTCCGAAGTCTGGAGTACCTCCCAAAGTTCCAAAGATATCGCCTGCTTGCATGTTAGCATCTGAGCTTGTGATAGGATTGCTGAAGACATACCAATGTAGTTGGTGGCATTGACACCCTTCGAGAAGGTCGAGTTCCAACCGTCCAAGATTCCCTCAACGACCTTGATACCTGCCAGGTAGATATTCATCACAGCGGGTTCGAAAGCACCTTGCTCGGCCCACCAGAGGTTGGTGGTAGCAGCCTCTCCTGGCCATGGGCGGTCAAAGTCGGAGGCGGTGCGCATCACGATGATACGGGAGAAGTCAACAGTCTGCGATTCATTAGTCGATCATGCTCATCTCATCATGAGATGCTGTGATATATTACCTTCTCGACCGCAGCACGGAGCAAAGCCTCGAGAGTGGCATTGTCCTCTTGGGCAGTAGTGCAGTAGTTGCCAGTGCCGTTCGTGAGCAACTTAGTGAAGTTGCCAAACGCAGTTGAGAGGAGTGCTCCGCTGTAGTACACATCCGAAGTAGCAACGTCACACTCAACGATGGAAGGAGGTTGAGCACCGACGCTGTAGGCTGCCGAGGCAGCATACTTTGCGCGGTAAGCAACGGCATCGTCGCTGTCGTTCAGAGTCGCCTTGCGGGCGAAGTTCGCTGCCATCTTCTGGAGGTTCTGATTGACTTCGAAGACCTCAGTTCCGTACTGCTCGGTTGTTAGTATGTCACAGCGTCCAGAACGAGAGAAGAGGTACTTACGATGGACTGAGGATACTCGTCAGGAGCATGGCTTCCCAATGGGATGTAACCAGTGCTGAAGTTGGAGGGAATCTCCCTAGGGTCGAACTCATACTGCAATGCCACTTGAACTGCATACCGGGAGAAAGTGGCAGAGCATATGGTGGCAACCTCAGGGTTCACACCTGCAATACCGGCAATCATCCAGTATGTGGAGCTCAGATCGAAGCGAGGTGAGCGCACGAGCGATGCAACGGAAGTCGCGGCATTGATCTCGCTCTCTCCAATCGTGAACTGGCAGACGTCTCCATTCTCAGTGCAGTGGACGTCTGGGAAGAGCGGCGAGAGACCAGGCACAGTGATGTTTCTCGCTAGGATGTCGAATTCCTTGATGCCGTACCACACTTCGGCTTCCGGGTCGCTGTCCAGAGGTCAGTGATGGCCAGCTATCTTTGGTATGGAATTACTCACAACATCGACACGATGAACATCTTGGGCTTGATGACATATTCAAGAGCTCGTCCATCAATGGCAGCCTTCGCTGGCAGAATAGTTGCTGCTGCGCCAGACAGCAGGGCGGCCAGCACCAAAGACTGAGACCTCATATTGATGCTCCCTCAACGCAAAAACGAGACGACCGTTCTAAAGGAAAGTAGCAAGGCCCACGAAGAGAATATAAGCAAAATGAAGCAATCCTCCAAACCTTGGAAGAGGCTGGGTTGCCACGAGTTCTGCAGGGTGTTCAACAGCATATGCGGCCCTAAGACCGCTTGTGATACCAACAACGGCATAGTCGCGAGGTACACCGGCACTGCTAGCTCGTTCCTGGAAAGAGAAGAATCGGATAGCGCATGATAAGCGTTCTGGGCGAGGATCTTGTTATCTCGACCACGCGGACGTCGCCGTTGAGAACTCGCCTTCCTGATGACGTAACGAATCTCGACGGCGCCATCGGTACCGGCTCTGCTCATGTTGTGCTCGATTGCGAGTGCGAGTGCAATTTGCGAGCTGTGTAGGGCTGAAAATCGACTCTTGTGTTGGAAAATAAACAAGGATATGACGAAGGTTTCGGAATGTAAGTGAATGGATTGAGATGTTGGCATGTGCGTGCAGGGATCCCGAACAAAGCGAGCCTGTTGCGGTCAGCACTAGTCGACCAGCAATCCATCAACGGAAGGAATCTTGGGTTCATGTTCCCTGAGACTGATTCGTAGAACAAGCTGCGGTTTGGAGTCTTGAATACATGCGCTCCAAGGTCGCCGAAACCATGTCGTGCCACGCAGACGGCAGGGCTGAATTATATGTCCTCCCAAACGATGTTGCCTGCCTCGCAGAGGCGAGCATACCGTGAAGCAGTGAGGACTGCCGCCATGTGAGCTGCGAGTAGTGCCATCGATAACCGTAAGCTGAACGGAACTAGCACCAAGTCCAACGCGGCCAACGCGAGAAGCGGATACATCAACCATTGGTTTGCCGCATACGGAGCACATGGCAATGACAGCGACAACAACTTCGCCAGGAAGCTGACCACCCGCAGCGACAACGCTATCCGAGGGTCATGAGTCGTTCGGATGATCCAATGGACAATTGGACGCTCAGGTGGTGGTGGCAACATCAAGCGAGGACCTTGCTGGGTCGAGGAATCGTCTGTTTTTGTTGGCGAGAGCTCCAGCCTCTTGCTATGACCAAGCGTAACTGACGACTCCAGGGGACTCAATGGACTCATTGGTCGGCTTCGACTGTGGTCATGCTTGATCGGACTCCTAGCTCTCACATTGTCGGCGGAACGGTGCTTTCCAGAGGTTGGCAGACCCGGGCGTGAGATGTAGGACGGCTTTCGCGATCTCGATGAACCTTTGGCGCCTGGAGAATCGACAGATGAGACGCGGTGGGCACTATCCTCAAACGACCATTCAGCATCGCCGGGCGCCACGCCGCCTTTGATACTGGCCAAGATCTCGTCAGTGGACGGACGCTGGTTCGGATCAACGCTCAGGAGCCGCTTGAGATACTTGTATAGCCTCTCAGGTAAGTCAGGTCGCAGACGAGCCTCATCGCTGAACCCTGACCATCTGGATATCTCCTCTTTGAGTTCTTCGAGGTCCTCGTTCTCTTCATTGATATCGTCGGCATTCGTGTAGGGAAGGCGACCGAAGCACATGAAGTACACGATCATTCCCAGAGAGAAGATGTCCGATTTTGTGGTGAAATTGCGGAATGACCCATCGTCGGTACGTTGCAAGACTTCGGGTGCACAGTACGATATTGTGCCGGTGGCGCCAGAGGAGCCCCTCGACGCTCCCGCGGCCTGCACTTCTCCAAAATCGGAGATCAAGACCCTCGTGCGTCCCCCATCGCGCTGAAGTAGGCAGTTGGAAGGCTTCAGATCGCGGTGGATGTAGCCTTTTGAATGTAAGTGGTGAAGTCCGGAGGTGATGTCCCGGAAGAACGAGAATATCTCGTCAAAAGCGAGCTTGCTGGGACCGCGCAGATCATTGGGTGGGCTGGCATCTCCCCTGGACCTTCTTCTCAATCTCTCCTTCAGCCTCTCAGCAACTGATTGCTCCATCTTCGGGCCCAAGACATAGCTGTGTAAGTCGCCGCCGTTGCAATAATCCTGCAGAATCCAAAGACATGGTATGCTGGGTCCAAATTTTGAGGGCTGGTGGTCTTCCAGCCATGTCCAGTGGTATGCAACCAGGTTCTTGTGCGGGATCTTTTGCAGAAGTCTGACTTCCACAATAACTTTCTCGAAATAAGCTCGACTGTCGCCGACTGGGATTCTTTTGCATGCGAAGTGGCCCAGTGAGACGTCGTCAATGACATGCTCCACGAGTAGCACCACGCCATTGCCGCCACGACCAAGTTCACGCTCTTCTCTGAAGAACTGTTGAAAGTAGCCTGGGGAGAACGCGGAAGCACTGATCCCCTGGCCACCGGCTGCCACGGGTTCACTGGCGACGAATTCGGCTCCAGTAGGCGGATCTGCCGAGCTGCTCACTTCTCGAGAGCGTCCGGATCGCAATGCTGGCTGCACTCGCCGGCTTGGGGTGGAATTACCTGAACCCGCAGGTGACGGTCTCTGACTCGCAGCAAGCATGGCAAAGTAGTCGGGATCGACAAATGGCCTCTCCGGGCCGAACGCCCTGCCATGCTCTCCATCCTCGCCGGACGAGTCTCGATTTCGCAGCGGTCGGTGGCAGTAGGGGCATTCGGTCAGCTCAATTGGTTGGTCCGCCGCATCGCGGACCGACAGCTGACGAGAATTCGTGTCATATACGACGACGGCATTGCCGCGTCGGCTAGAGAATCGTTAGTGATTTCCAACAGCGCGAGGAGTGACGAAACGTACAGCACAACTTCACGAGCGTCATGGGCGTAAGGGATCAAGGACATCTGCCTGGCAGGAGGCGGCGTTTCGTCAGCCATGCGTGCTGCAGACTAGTCGACATAATAGGAGCGGCGTGGGCGAATAGAAGCGATCGAGGCAGCTGTTTGGCGTGAGTAGTAGCGATGAGTGATGGCAAGTGAGATCAGCTATGGCGTGAGCTTGCTTGCTTGCTGTGGAGCTCGTCCTTCGCTTCCGAACAAGTAGCACTTCGAGTACTCCTCCCAAAATTCAAGTTGTCGCATGCAAGTGTTCAACTGACATGGTTTGTGTGCCGTAAATGAGGTCGTTCACATGTTGATGTTGTTGTTTACAGGCCACGAAGGTTCGCACCATTCGGTTTTTGCCCGGCTTTCGGTGGAACCTTGACAAAGCGCTCGGACCACTCGGCGACGACATCCATCTCCCATCACCATTACCAACAACACAAGTACACGTCCATCGCCTTCAAACTGTTCCACCATGCAGCTACAAATCTTTCACTGTCTCACTCCCACGCTTGAGTATCGTATGTCGGCCATTGGGTGACCATGAAGCACACCATTGTCGCCCTCGACTCGTTCATGTCACTGCCCCCTCTCGGCTTCGACTACGAACTCATTAGCTATGCAAAGACAACGCCGGATCAGCTTGCAGAGCGTATGAAAGATGCGACTATTGTACTGACGGCTCCTACACCTATTACACGGGCTGGCATCGAGGCTGCTCCTCATCTGAAGCTGATCAGCTGCAGTGGGTGAGTCTCCAGCCACCACCCCTTTTACACTGATTTCACGACACGAAAGGATCATATTCAAGACTCTTCTTTCCAAGATGTGGCCTGCCTAACGCAGTCTCAGCACGGGCACAGATCACATTGACAAGGATGCGGCGCGAGAGCGGAATGTCACCATCTGCAAGGTACCCGCTCAAAACACGGACAGCGTCTCGGAGCATGCCATCGCTCTCTATTTTGCTGTGAGGAGGAGAATCGTTCCAGTTCATGCTCTGACTCTGGATGGCTCCATATGGGCTAACGACAAGGCGATCCACCAACGATTTGGGCCGCCCCCACGAACCAACAGCGAGGAAACTCTTGTGGTTGTGGGCTATGGTGCACTAGGTTTGATACAGTCACAGCTTGAGAGCAGCACATAATGCTGATCAGTCTAGGCAAGAACGTTGAAAAGATGGGAAAGGGCCTGGGCATGCGCGTCCTCATAGCTGAGCGAAAGGGCGCAGACAGTGTTCGCAATGGGCGTGTATCATTTGGGGACGCTTTAACTCAAGGCACGCTCTTTATTGTGGTGGCACCTTCTGATCCCAGTACGCGCAACATGTTCACGAAGGTCGAACTCGAAGCCATGGATTCATCAGCAGTGATCATCAATGTTGGTCGAGGAGGTATGTCACAAACCAAGTTCTCATTTAGGTCAAGACAGCTGATGCCCCACAGGCGTCATGAAAGAGATCGATCTGGCCGATGCCCTTCGAAATGGACAAGTCGGCGGTGCTGCATGCGACGTTTTTGAGCACGAGCCTGCCACGAAGGAGAACTGCCCTTTGCTGGACCCAACGATCCCGAACCTGGTCCTGAGCCCCCATCTCGCATGGTATGCATCGAAAACCATTAAGAATACGATTGCCACCGTGGTAGCAAATCTGGAAGCCTTCGCAGCAGGAAGCCCACAGAATGTTGTGTCAGCAGCACAGTAGATGCCCCTGAAGTTCTGTTCGACCTTGACAGCAGACGTCTGGGTCTGCATGGAGAGCACAACCTTTGCACTTTGCAAGGTTGTCGCTCACGGATCGATCGTTGAGAGATGCGTTCCGATCAATGTACGACAATAGAGGCTCAGACTGCCAGCGCATGGAAGGCGAAGGGTCCGGTTCATCGTCGAATGTACAAAGTGGTCCATCATATTCCACTATTATGGGATGGAGCAGAACAGACGACCGAGCGAGATCAACAATACACGGCTTACCTTGGTCGGTTAGCCACAGAACACAACTCCGTCTTGACCTCACATCTGTGTCAAATTACAAGAGCTACAACGACAGGAACATGTCGACTCTTAAGTACCACACGCCAAGTCATACAGTGCGGCCGCACACACGCACACATTCGAAACGTAACCCCAGCTACTATTTATACGTGCTGCAACAACCAAGGTCGTCCTGGCGAGCACAAAAAGTAAACTCACGTGCATCTTCTCCTCATTCATCTACCGAAGCTTTGCGGGATTGCGGGGAAGTGTGAACTCTATTGTCATGACCAGGGGCCAATCGTAGGAGATGCCGGTTTTACCGCTTGAGTCGGTATTTCGGAGTCAAGAGGTTGTGTATACTGTTGAATATAGAGGAGACTCTGCTCGAGCGAGATCCACGCTGATCAACAGCATCGGTACTAGTTGATACAAGCTAGCAAATAACTTGAAGTCAACATGGATCGTTTGAAAGATCGAGTAGCCGTCAGTAAGTCCTTGTTTTTCACATCCACAATGATCTCAACAACGACTGAACATTCTACCACAGTAACGGGAGCCTCTTCCGGCCTCGGCCGCGCAACAGCCCTCCTCTTCGCCTCCCAAGGCGCCAAAATCATCTGTGCCGACCTCAAAGATAGCAACACCGCTTCCGAAATCAACGACACCCACGGCCCCAACACCGCGACCTTCATCGCCTGCGATGTAACCCAGGAGACCTCCATCCAAAACCTCATCAGCTCAGCAGTCGAATTCGGCGGCCGCATCGACATCCTCTGCAACTACGCCGGCGTAGCGATCGAAACGAACGAGAGGAACCAAATGACGAAACGGGCGCACGATTTCTCGACTGAGGATTTCGACTTGACGATGAATGTGAATATGAGGGGTACTTGGCTTTGTTGCAAGTATGTGTTGAAACAGATGTTGGAGCAGGAACCTAGGGAGGCGAATGCGAGGGGCGAGAGGACGAGGGGGTGGATTGTTAATGCGGCTAGTATGTTGGTGAGTTTCTGAAGAGGGTGAATTGGTGTGTGAGAGGGTGCTTGCTGATTTGGTGATTGGTAGGGAGTTGTTGCGTATCCGAATACTCCTGGATATACGACTTCGAAATTTGCTGTTGTGGGGATGACGAAGCAGATGGCTCTTGATTATGCGGCGGATAGGATCCATATCAATTGTCTTTGTCCGGGATTCGTTAAGTCGCCGATGATTCAGTCGTGAGTTATTCGCCCCTTGCTGCGTTGGGATGTCTTGATGTTGACCCCATATCAGGTTCTTGGAAGATCCGCAGAATGCGAGCGAGTTGGCGGCTACGCATCCATGGAATGCCTTGGGACGACCGGAAGATGTTGCAGACGCCGCTTTGTTCTTGTGCAGTGATCAGTCGTGAGTGGTATCCAGGTATATGAGGGCGTCCATACTGACGGTGTGAGTGACAGCTCGTGGGTGACAGGCCATCCGTTGGTGATCGATGGTGGCTTTACGATTCGATGAAAGCGGCGCTCGAGCCATGAATGGGATATACTGGAAAATGCTTTGATGAGCTTCGGACTTTTCGTGGGTATCTTATGCCTAGGCTGCACTCTCAACAGCTTTTTGAACTGCAACATCCTCTGGCTTCACTCTAGCCAAGCCGTCTTTCGCGTAGAAGTCCATTGGGTATACCACCTCTTCTTTCTGGCCCGATTTTACATCTTTCGAATCTTTCTCCCAACCTTGTCTGCCACCTAGTACCACCAGAGCCTCATACGGAGTCAGCAACGGTCGTGGAAATGCATATCCCCAGTCGATGCTCAACCTCGGGCATGCCACTTGCACCCAGCACTCCACGTCTGGCATCATGGCCAGTTTGCCTGGGAAAATCTCGCTCAACAGCAGGTTGACCCAAGTGATGCCTCGCTCCTTCAGGTGGTTCTCGATCAGAGTCATCGTATGTGGATTGCCTTGCCGACCCAGACTTCCGAGAATCAGACCCCACTTCTTTGCTGTTCGTGCTTGTGTCAAGGCTTTGGACCGGTCGCTCAGCAATTGCTCGTGGTCGTACGTTTCGTGCGTGAGTCGTCTCGAGTATGGGTCGTATCTGTATGCCGGTATTGAGGGATTGTGAATCATGGCGCTCTCCAAATGAAAGCGCCCATCTCCCAAGTAAAGTATCAGATCGACATTCTGCTCTTTGGCCAAGTGCGGTGATGTGCAACCCAAGATCTCACCCTTGGATAAAGGCATGATCTGCGGCACAATGATGTTGTAGCCAGCATTTCGCAACTGTGAGCCAGTTCCATGAAGCGTGGCATTGAACTGAATGGTCCCTACCATGGCAATGGTACTTCCTGGCTTGAAGTTCCGCTCGATCGTCGCGAGCAAGTGCTCTACGTCAATCTGAATATCGACAAACACATACAGCGTCTGAATCTTGGTCACGTTGACTGGTACGAGACATGAGTGTGCGTAATGCACAAGCATGTCGCAGCCTAGCGCCCGAGCAGTGTAGTCATCGATGCAGCAAGCACCGTACGTAACATCGCCCATAATGAGCGTGTTTGCACCAGGGCAGAACTGCGTCAAGATGTCAGAGATGGTGGTGGCGAACAGAAGAAGACCCTCTGGCATCTGCAGCGCGATCTTCTTGGCGCCTGAACTTCGTATCCGGTGAATGGTCTTGTGGATCTCGAAATTGTAGTTCTTCGGAAGCAACGCAATAGCATCGTTGATGTCCTTGTCGTGCAGTATGTCGTCCGGGACGTTGTTCAGGGCACGGGGTGGTCGTCGCCGAGGCGCCACTGTTTCAATCAGCTTGGCCACTCTCCTGTAGCATACCGCAATGCACTGCACCTTGTACAGCACCCGTCTCTTCGATAGTAGATGCGCTGCCTCCCTCTGCTGCTCTTGCAGCGGCTTTGGCATCCGCCGCCTTCCTCCCAATGAAGCGCCTCTTGGGCGTCTTCGTCGCGGTCTCGGCATCCCCGTCGATGTTGGTGGCGACGTCCGGTCCGAGGTCTGCGACAGCGCGGTCTTCCTCCATGTTGTCGCAGATGCAGACGAACCCACTTTCGAACTGTCTTGATGGTTGATTAGACGTCTCTTCTTCTTCAAACAGAGATGTCGTGATGTCTGGCGGGCCGTCGCTCCGCCGGGCGAAAATAGTTCTTCACTAAAACGGGCTGCTTACTCACGCGAGCCGAACTTTTTGAAGGTTCCTGCAGAAGCGTATCCCGGCCAACACTTGTGCCTGATCCTGGACGAAGCTTGAGCACCACCGCAGCTTGCAGGCCTTGTGTTTCCTGCTTTCGCGACGCGTGCAGCATGCGGTGAAGCGGCACGAGGACGTCGAGTCTCCAAGCCAGCCTGGGCACTGCAGACCAGGGCCGTTGGCACGCGTTGGGGATGGCGAACAATGCTGGCGTGCCCGGCTAGTGTGTCGAATTTTATAGCAATCGAAGAACAGGTGCTAAAATTGAGGAGTGATCTCAGCGCGCCGGCTAAAGTGCAGCTTTATCAGATTAATGGACAGGGGCCCTTAAAAGAGGCAAAGCTGGCTTGTAATCTTCGCCAGGACGGGCGGGCGGGAGAAGCTGGTGGCGCTGGGGTGGCATCAGAAACCATGTTTGTTGTGCGTAGCAGCGAAGACAACACAACCGTTTCGTCGTCGCCATCGTGAGAACTATAGCGCGCCATGTCGTTGAGAGCAGCAGCCTAGTCGGGCCAGCGTCGATACGGGATCCTGTGGCCGTGCAGCGGTTGACACTAGAGCGGCAACACGCGTTTCTCTCGGTGGGTCCTCATCAGGAGACGGGCGACGAACCGCCTCTCGCACACACCACACACCACAACCACCCACGACTCTCCATCCTCTCCGCCACGCCTCCTCCAACACCGCGCTCGACATCCCCAGGACGCCGTTTACACTCGTTGTTGCTGCTAATACTGTGCTGGATTGATTGCTGGAACAGGGCCTGGAGGAGCAGAAGGGGTATCAGTCGCACGAGCAGTGGACAGTCGCAGGCGGCCTCCACAACCCCGTAGCGACACCCACCCACCACGACAACGAGTACGCCCGCTCCCCTCGCGCTGGGCAAACAATCCGGCCACGAACGACTCTCGCTTGCCATCGCCGTATACGCTCTTTTCGCATCTTCCACTGCGCATTCGAACGCCCATAATGGATTCCGCGTCGAACTCGCCGCCCCAACGGCACAACCCTCCGCACATTCGTCTCAACTCTGGCAGCGATGACTTGCTCCAGATGGCCTCAGGCTCATCAGACGCACAATCTCGACCACAAGCCCAACGGCAGCCTTCAGCGCGATCATTAACGAATCCCTCCCGGTCTATCAACGCCCCGTCATTACGCGGTGCTCCCAGCGCGGCTTCGCTTTACTCCTCGCAAGCGCCCGCCGAATCAGCAGAACTTCTTCTGCCGCCACGGAAAAGTAAAACGAGGAGGTTCAGAGACGAGGAAAGTCCTTTGCGATCACCCGCCGGTAGCGAGTTCAACAGCAATAGTAGGAGAACTTCGTGGTCATCAGAAAGCGCTGGCAGCAGGGACAGTCGATATGGAGGCCCTTTCGTGTCTCCTTTCGACGATTCGCGAGCACCGTCAAGAGCAGGGAGTGATGACGAGGGCGTCAATACGCAGACTGTGAGCGAAAAGTACAACATCTTGCCTTCAGCTGGCCTGCTCCTATTCCCTGAAGATGTGGAGAAGGATGACTATCTGCACAACCCGGATCCCAACGACAAGGATGGAAAGCTCAACTGTGCAGACCTCTTCAGCAAACGAGGTATTGTCAACGTGGGAGGTCTGGCGCTCATCACCATTGGCATTCTCATTCTGTTCATCGGATACCCCATACTGTAAGTTCTACCGTAATCGCGCTGAATGTCGTTTAATTGCTGACATGCCATGCAGTACATTCGTTCAAAACGCGATCGATCCTGAGGGTGATGCCTGCTCATCGAATCCGGACTGCATACCTGGTGATCATTCGCTGTTGAAGAACCTGCGAACAGGCTTGATCGACCCTGATACGCCAGACAGCGCCAAGACCCGCAAGGGTGACAATGGGAACACGCAGCAACTGGTCTTCAGTGACGAGTTCAATGAAGCAGGACGGACATTCTACGACGGTGATGATCCTTACTTCCAGGGCATGGACTTTTGGTATGGTGTCACGCAGGATCTGGAGTGGTATGATCCGGATGCTATCTCAACATCTGGCGGTACACTTAACTTCCGTTTCGACGCCTTCAAGAACCACAATTTGAACTATCGGTCTGGAATGTTGCAGTCGTGGAACAAGTTGTGCTTCAAAGGAGGATACCTGGAGGCATCTATCTCTCTACCCGGTCGAGGTGACATTGTCGGATTCTGGCCTGGTTTCTGGTCTATGGGAAATCTCGGTCGTCCTGGCTATGCGGCGACGACCGACGGCATGTGGCCGTACAGCTACGCTGACATTTGCGACGCTGGCATCACCCCAAATCAATCCGATCCTGATGGCCTCAACTCTCTCCCTGGTATGAGACTTCCTGCATGCACGTGCCTAAGCGAGGACCATCCTTCCCCTGGCAACAGCAGAAGTGCTCCCGAAATCGATGCCATTGAAGCTCAGGTCGAGTATCTCGATCCTCCGATCGGCCGTGCCGTTGGTGGTGCATCGCAATCGTTCCAAGTCGCTCCATTCGATGTATTTTGGCAGCCAAACGCCGAGTGGATGGAAATCTACGATTATTCAACCACCATGGCCAACTCGTACCAAGGTGGTGTGTTCCAACAAGCCGTGTCAGCCGTCTGTGCTCTCAACAACGACTGGTATGATGGCAATGCCTACCAAATCTATGCTTTCGAGTATGAACCTGGCGCAGACGGCTATATCACCTGGTACGTCGGTGCTGACAAGACCTTCAAAGTCACCGGCAATTCCGTGGGCCCCAACGGCAACATTGGCCAGAGAGTGATTCCTGAAGAACCAATGGCCATCATCGCCAACTTCGGCATGAGCACGAGTTTCTCGACTGTGAACTTCACCGGCATAGGCGAACTGTTGCCAGCCACGATGCGGATCGACTATATCCGGATATATCAAAACGACGGTGATGAGCTGACATGCGACCCGGAGGGATATCCCACAACAGACTACATTGCGAACCATCCTGAGCCTTATGCCAACGTCAACTTGACGCTCTGGTAAGTGAAGACGAAGACCCGTTTCAGGGCAACGAGCAATTGCTAATACGTCGCAGGTCGGCAGCGGATTACGAGTTCCCCAAGAACTCGCTCATGCATGGCTGCACTGCAGAAAACTATAACGGCAAAAACGCCGACAAGGCCAAGGAAAGAAAGCGACTGAAACGATCCGCGAAGGCCAAACGGAGCTGGTTGCCTTGGAGTTGAATGTCATGACGAGGACTTCCTTTGCTCACGCTCACGCATTCACGGCTGAAACGGTCACGAGGACAGGACTTCCAAGACTTAATATTCTGCATTTGCGCTGCGCGTACCCAGCCTCCCACCCAGAACGGATCGATGCGCATTCATCCCTTCCGACTGAGAGACCGGCGTTCGCCACTAGCACCATCCATCGAAACAGTACATCGGATTGACGACGGGGAACAAGCTCCTGTATACATAGATGCATTCGACTGCGACACCACCCTTTCCCGCCACCTGTAGATACCTATTGCGCGCATATTGTGTTTGTTGTGTGTTTCTTTGCGCGGCATTTCGAGCGGAGTCAATGGGAGCAACGCCTGGGAATCTTGGATAGTCGGGAGGATGGGACATCCTCTCTTGATGGGTTTCGGTCTGGGCGGGGACTTGTTTTGATTGTACCTACGGTGGGACTGTCGGTCGTTGCATTTTCCAGCAAAGGATGAACACGAAGAGGTGGAGAATGACGAGAATTCTGGTAATTTTTAAAAAGGGGGCAGGCAGGACGGAAAGGAGGGTTCTGCATATGCATAGAGCATCTTTTACCTACCAACTTTTCCTTGCGATTCTCTCGGGTTGAGAGAACGGATGAAATGAAACGAGGTCCACAACATTACACCAATAGATTCTTTCTTTCGTGTCTCTGTGAAGTATTGACGACTATACGAGCAGAGGCATCGTAAAGCGTGACGTGGCCGGGATATGGGTGTCATTTCATTTCAATGGGTTCGCCCACACAGCGACGCGGCAGCCGGGCGGAGGACGTCGATTAATGTCAGTTGATAACGAGAGCGAGCAAAACCATACTCAATTTCACAGGGTATCTAAAGCTAATTTTATGTACAACTTATTACCGAGGATCTCGGTTAACCCCTAATAATTAGTAACAAATATTGTCTTAAGCCGAGACCGTATCTACTTACTAGTACTATAGATTACTATCTAATATACCCCCTTAGCGTTATAGGCGCTAATATCTCGTTTACTTAAATAAGTTATTAAGGTCCTCTATAGCCCGGATCTTAGCCTTCTCGACTTTAGACTTAATATCGTTAAAGGCGCGCGTTATAACCTTCTTTACCTTACTTAAGGTCGCGTCGTCTTTCTTAGTAATAGGCGTAGAAAGGCTTATAGATATACTATTATCGAAGCTTAAGAAGATACGGTTAGTACGCGAGTTATTAAGGTTATCGTACTTAATCTTCTAAGACTTCTTATTAATAGTATTAAGTAGCTTATAGCGAGGAGCTCGATTAATTACCTACTTATTATTAAAGATATTAATAACTTCTCTCTTACGCTTCTTATCTTATACCTTATTCTAGATAGGAGACTTGTCGATATTATCGTCTAACTCTTCTTCTTTAATAATATTACCTCTAGTAGCCTATACGTTAAACTACTTAATAAGCTTAATAACCTTAAGAGTAGCTACTAGGTAGCGAATAGTATACTTATCGTCTTTTATAGTCTTATCGTAGATCTCGTTAAGAAGATCGAGGGCCTCGTCGTTAGAAGTATTCTTAACTTAAGAGATAGTAGTATAGAAGCGAGTTACTACTAGATATAGCTTAGTATTCTTAGGCGCGTAGCTAATAATTATAGGCTTTCTCGAGATCCTAGCCCTAGCGGTAATAACGAAGTCGGCGAGCTTATTAATAGATATTATAAGGTTCTCGCGCTAGTACTTAATACTAAGTCGGGTATTAGCGGCCTTCTAAGGGTTAGAGCGCTCGCTAGCCTTCTTATTTAGCTTACGAGATAGAGTCTCCTAGACGAAGTTATAGCGGTTATAGTTCTCCTTAGATTAGAAGTAATATTTCTTAGGCGCCTTATTATCCTCGCCCTTAATATTAAGCTCCTAAGCCTAAGTATATCTCTTATTCTTCTAAGCTTAAGTCTTAGAGTTACGAAGGCTTAGGGGCTTATTATCCTTATCCTTAAAGCTCTTAGTAGCTTAAGTATAGCGACGCTACTCTTTATCCTAAGTATTTAGATCCTAATAGTTAGTAGATACTTATTAAGTAGCGCGTCTCTTACGGCCTCTAGTAATTATATTTTAATCTCTAGGAATAGTCTTACGAGGGGCCGTAAGAAGAGATAGCGAGATAGTCTAAGGAGGGAAGTCCTCGTCGTATAGGGAGGTAATATAGCTATAGATACTAGGGTTAAGGTTATCGAGGCCTATCTTAGTATAACCCTAATAGTCGTTATAGGGGCTTATACTACTATTCTCCTTAGCCTCGATAAACTTATCGTACTATTAGCTATACGTAGCGGCCTTAGAGTCGAAGTCTAGTTATTACTAATACTCCTCGTTAGCTATAATAGCTTTCTTCTTAATAAGGAAGTTATTATTATTAATAAAGGTAGTAGTACTCGAGCTACTCGAGAGGAGAAGGTAGAGAGCGGATCGAGGATAGTAGAGTAGGGACGATAAGAGGGTAGGAGAGTAGTAGTTAGGCGGTATTTAGTTTAAAAGGAAGTTAGTAAGAAGTTGAAGTTTTATATTTAGTAAGGTAGTCTATACGAAGGGTATATTAGTTACTATTTTCCTCCTTTACTTAGATCTTAGTCGCTTTTAGTTAATCGGTCGCTTCCTCTATATACTCGTCCTTTTACGTATAATCTTTCTTATAGTCCTCGTTAATTTAAATATAGTTCTCCTCTTTTACCCCCTAAAATCCTAGTCTAGGTAGGATTATACCTTAAGAGTTTAGAGTTAGACCCTTCTTATTAGTCGCCTTTAGTCCGTTAGTATATAATCCTAGTATCTTTAATATCTTTAGCTACTCTAGGAAGATAATATACTTCTAAGTAGGTAATAGTTTAGTTAACCTATTAGCGGGTATCTTATTTATACTTTTCTACTTAATATTTATATACCTAGCTTAATATCGTTCTCTTAGCTAGTATTATTAAATATCTACGTGCCTTATCTTCGTATTAATCTTCCTACTAGGAGATTTTATAGCTCTTAGGGTTTATCGATTATCGTAGAAGAGGATCGATTTAGTATCTAATTATAGAGTAAGACGCTCTAGTACTCTCGTCTACTATATTATCTTAGATATAGCGTAAGAGAGGCTATATAGCTCTACTTCTATACTAGACTTCGTAATATAAGTCTACTTTATTACCTTCTAGTCGATAAGTCTATTAAAGAGGAAGAATAGAAATCCTTCGCTAGATCTACGAGTTTCTTAATTATTAGCGAATAATATATTAGAGGCTCCGTAGAATTCTAGTTAAGACTTCTTAGGTTTCTAGTACGTTAGAGCTAGATCCTTTATTATATATAGATATCTTAGTAGGTAGTTTACTACGTTAATGTCCTTTAGCTATAGATTTACTAACCTTCTTACTAGTAAAGACGTTATAAACGCGATATCCGGGCGAGTTTAAACTACTATAAAGTTAATACTACCTATAACGCTATTATAGTAAGCTCTCGAGGTTTCGTCTACTTTAAAGCTATCGATATCTAGCTCTATAGGATTATAGTTAGCCTCTAAGGGTACGCAAGGTCGATATATCGTTAGAGTTTCGTATCGTTAGATAAGTTTCTTAATATATACTTTCTAACTAAGATAAGTAGTTTAAGCTTTTCTATCTCTCTTAATCTTAATACTATAAAACTATAATATCTTACCTATCTCTCGTACTTTATAGTAAGATTTAATCTAAGCTATAACTTACTCGGCTTCCTATTAATATTCCTTCGGATAGGCTAGGTAAATATTATCTATAAAGAAGAAGATAATAATCTTTCCCCTAATATAGATATATTCTATTATATCCTCGAAACCTATCTTAAGTAGAGTGTCTCGAAGTTTATAATACTATAGGTTTAGTAAATATTTAAGTCCGTATATCGCCTTAATATACTTTAGGACCTTACCTAGCTTACGAAATCTATTAGGTAGTTATAGATAGACTAGCTTAGGTAGCGTTACGTTAAG